>VZRI01010382.1:148352-246307 GCA_013397515.1 Upupa epops | reverse complement strand
CAGAACTTTATCACTCTCTAACTCCCTGGAGGGAGGTTGTAGTTAGGTGTGGGTTGGGCACCAGGATGAGAGGGCAGGGCCTGAATCTGCCAGAGGAGGTTTAGATTGGATATTAGGAAGCCCTTCCTCATGGAAAGGGTGATGAGACACTGAAGTGGACTGCGCAGGAAGGCCGTGGAGTCACCATCCCTGGAGTTGTTTAAGCAAAGACTGGACGATTGTGATAATAGGGCATGGGCTGGACTCAGTAATCTTGGAGGTCTTCTCCAGCCTCAATAATTGGGTGATTCTGTGAAATCTCATTATATTCCTGCCATAACTGATTTGACTCTTAAAGCTTTGACCATCTGTATTGTGTTTTGTAAGTCTGAGTCTCTAGTATTATGGTATGACAAAGTCCTTTGTTAAGATTTCAGATCTCTGCTCAAGGCTGTAGCTGTGTATTTCATCTTGCTCACTGTTGCTTTTTAAAAAGTGTAACGGCAGGATCCAGAAGCTCAGACTTTGGGTTTTGGGGTTTTTTTTCAGATGTCCTTTTCACTTGTAGCTCTTCCACATTTCATGGCTCCAACTCTCCAAGCTGCTGCATAATCTGAGCACGTATGTCCACTTCTGCATGGATGGAGAGGACCTGTTCCCCCCCTGTGCGTTTTAGAGTTGAGTGGAGGCTGAATACTACAAGGTGTTGATTTCACCAGACACAATGGATTATCTTTTTGTGACCATATTCTTGTCGGTGGTGGCGTTTGCACGTCCTGTTTCACAGAAGCACTGTTGGAAAAACACGGTGAGTGCAGTCTGTATTGTATCCTTGCAAAATGTCACAGGCTGTAGAGCTCTTTCCCGTAGGGAGCGGAAGGGCCTGAGTCCTGGGCAGGCTGCGTGTGTACAAGTAACCTTTACCCTCCTCCGTGTTGTGGAGTGAAATGCAGAGTGCAACAAAGCCAGAAAGGACTGAGACACACTTGCAAAATGATAATTTCTGCAAAGGAGCACGAACTTAGTTGACGCTTTGCTCCTTTCTGCAGGTTGGTAGGTTGTGGCCATGGTTGGATCAGTCGCAGCACAATTGACTTTTGTGGCAAGTGCTGTGATCTTTCCAAGTTTAGAAAGGAAACCGTTTTTGCAGAGTTCTGCTCATACCAGGTGAAAATAAGCAAATTAAGTGTTATTTCTTTCTTTTCTTTTCCTCCCCTTCCCACCCTTGATTATTTCCCTCAGTTTTATAACTGGTAGTTACCAGAGCATACTTAGAAACATTCACAGTAAGCTCTGCTACCTCACATTTCTTAAGAGGCTTTTAATATCTAAATTTGCCCTCTTGTGTGCTTAAATAAACAAAATGGGTAATATTACGGACCTGTTAGGTATTGGTAATCTTTCCCATTTAAGGCCATACAGTACTTGGCTCTAGAATGATGCTATGCCTGATACCAGAAGAATCTGCGATGGTAATTAGTCTTTATGCAGAGCGATGGAGCACTGTCTGGCTTTCCTGTGACAGCCACCTTCAAAGCTGCTAGGTTAAGGAGATACAGGTTCTGCAGCTGGACAAGCTGCCAAGCACAGTTTTTGCTTTCTGGACTCTCAGCGTAGATGTTATCTCCAAATCATTGCAAGCTTTGACTGCAGGAGGCTACTTGCTTGAGATTTCTGAAGGTTGTGGTCTTGTGGTAGGTTGTTGCATGTTGTCACACCACATTGTCATGGGCTTAGAGCTGGTTGGAACCCCAGTCTGTGTCCTGGCAGGACAGGACTAGGACTGAAGTATGAGTGGAGATGTTCTGAGGCAGCAGCAGTCCAGCAGGCTCTGTTCTCACCATTGGTGAGTGGGTGTGTGGGACTGTATGTGTTTGCTTATGAAAAAATGTAGCTGGCATTGTTTTCCTGACATATGCTTTCCTTATGCACAAGAACAACAAATGCAAAACGTAGTTTCTTGTGACCTCTGGTATGCTTGAGTTTATAGAGTTTTTACAAACACTGTGGCAGCTGTTGCCATACTTGTCCTTATTGCCAAAAAGAACATGCATCAAAACACTGTCTGAGCCTTTGATTTATTCAGCAGCAAAGAGTGGTGTTGTCCAGTCAGTATTATAAATAATCGTCCTCTGACTTCAGCAGAGGACAGGGTTTATTCCTTTTCTTCTGTGCACGCGTTTTTAGAAATCTGTCTTTTTAGGCTTTCATAGTGGTCTAACCATGGGCTTGCCAGATAGGGATTGGTGATTTTTGTTTCTACCAGAGATTGATGTGCATTCTGGCAGAGCAGAATTGTGAATTAATCAGTGTGATTGCAACGTACGATTCACCAATATTCCTCCCATATTTCCTAGATAGAGCATTTGATATTAGTTCTTTTTGCAATAAGTGCTATAGTAGAGAATTTCAGAGTACAAGATAATTACTTGCAATTATGGACATTTCTGCAAGGGAAATTGTCTTAATTTGTTCCTGTTAAGGAATGGAATTGCTCTAGTTGCAGCGTTTGAGTCTTTATAGGAGATTAATTCAGTCTTCCTCCATTACTGTGAAAAGGCTTTGTAATGTTCTCATATATCTAAAAATCGCCATTTTAATCCTGCTCATCCATTTGAATTTCTATTAAAATTTCGTTTGGTTTAGAAGAAAAATCACTAATCGTGCACAAAGCTTCTCTTACACTGGGAGCTGACAAAAGGGGTTAAAATGAGCTTACGTAAGCACAAGAGTGAAGTTAGATACAGGCGAAGGTGAAAGTGAGAACTTGATCCTTACGGCAAAGGATGTGCACACTGTACCTGCATGTTCCAGTAACACAGATGCCAAGTCAGAGCAAAACTTTGAGTGTTTCCAGGATAGGAAAATGCCTGGTGTGGGAGAGCAGCCAAAGTCCAGGATAGTGGCTTTTTTGCTGGGACACTGACTTCAGAAGCTTTGGAGTGATGCAGGAAAATATTCTTGGCTTGCATTCTTCTCTGCTGAGAAAACCAGGACTTTATAAATAATAGCATAGCTGCCTCTGTCACCAGTTTAATTGGGGTCCTCTCCAAGACTGTTACTCTTTGGTTAGCCCATCAGCATCCCATCGTGGAGTGTATATAACAGCTGTATGGATCGTGCCGCAGCGTAGCTCGGGGCCGTTCCCCTGATGCAAGGATGCATGGCTTGGAGCTCACCCAGACAAACAGTGCTGTTGCACTGTGCCCCTGGATGGTGCTTGGGTGGCTGAGCAGTGGAGAGCGGGTCTGATTTTGGGGGCTCAGCTCGTCATGTTCAAGGGCAGTGGAGCGGTGCCATCAGGTTCAGCCTGCAGAAGGAGCAGCTGCTGGTGCTGTGCCACTTGGAGCCCCCAAGTTTGATGTTACTGTTGTGATTTTGTATTTTTGACAATGAGTAGGAAGCCCTGTTTTTGAAAAAGGGGTTTTTGCATTATATGGCAGCGTGACTCTCCCTGTCAAAGCTGCTTATTATTTCCTTTATTGTTATTCACTCCTTGTTTCATTTCATGGACTAAATGAGTAGTGTGAGGTGAGCCTAAGTGTGACATCTCACTGCAGGCCAGGTTTGCATGCTTTCCTGGCAGCATCAACAACTCAGTGAGTTCAGCTGTTCAACAACCTACATCTAGGCTTGTTTAGCTTCTTGCCTGGTGTAAGCTACGTTGGAGCCACATCACGGTCAGAAACTCCGGGGTCAGAATCGAGTATTGTGGCTTTACTGCAAGTAATTAATGACCTTTTACTGTGAAAGAGTTTGCAGGGCTTGTTGGTTGATTGCTTTGCCTTGGATGGCTCTGGTGGTACGGGACCAAAACCGTGGTGCAGTTCTGGGAGCTGCCTCAACATGTTAATTCAGATGTGATATGTTTGTAAAGAACCATGTCACATTTTTTTCTGAATTAAACTGCTGGGAAGTGGTAAAACATCTGTCTGATCTCACGGGGAAACTATGCTCGTTTTCTTTCAGAATGTGTTGTGTTTTTACCTTAGTATTATTTCTATTCTGCTAGAATTGTCTTGTGATGTGCCAGGTGAAGATACGAGCTCATCTACCTTGAAACCCAAGTCTGGAATGGAAGGAGAGGTGGTTTCATTGGTGTTTTGCCCAGTATCCACGTTTCCTGGACAAACCTGCTGTTCTGTAACTTCCTTTAGCAAACGCTACTAAGGCAGACAGACTACTCATACATCTCCTGTATGTGTGACTGCCAGGGACTACCAACTCCACCTTCTGTTAAAGCAGAATCACAACTAAGCAGCCATGAATTAACCTCCAGAAGACTTTCTACTACTTTTTTCCCTTTAGTAGCAGAAAGAAACTTCCAGCTGTGTTATTCATCTTAATTAGGACTTTGCAAAGATTATTATGGCTTGGCATCGTCCCGTTTTCCATAGAAGTGTTAATCTGTTATGGTTGGAGAGCCCTTTTACAGATTTCTGGGTTCTGAATTTTAGCTCTTGCTCTGAAGCAGGCCCATACCTGGTGTGTCTGGGCACAGGAACCCGCTATGTGGAATGCTTACCACAGGGTCTTCTCTCCCCACACTTGCAGGTTCTGTGATTAGGAAAGTAGTTTTCTCTTAGAATTCTGCCTCTGGTCTTGCTATTCTTTATAGGAAGTGGAGTAGCTCCCTCAGTAGATGTTCCTGTCCAGCTCCTGTGCTCTTCGGCACACTACCAGCTTAGTAGCAGCACAATAAATAATAGATTTTTTCGTTTGTATGAAAAGCAGATCGAGCTGTAGGGTATTTTGCAGTGGAGAAATGTACTTGAAAGGGAGCCAAAAGCTGTCATTTCCCCTTCTTGTCTATTAAGAAGTGCATTAACACTGTCAATCAGCAGGCTTTGAAAGTTAGGCAAATAAAGTTAGCATCAGCCAACAAAATCAAAGACTTAAGACACCTCAGTGTCAGTTATATTAAAGAGAGAAATTTGCTGTATGGGTGTGAGCCCCAGCTGTGCTTCATCTCTGGTGACTCTGAGCAAGTCCTGCATGCATTAAATCCTGTGGAGTGTCTTAGGACCAGTGTGACCTCTGCAGCACTGGGAGGGCGTCCAGCCGTGCCGTGTGCTCCTGTTGTGGTGAAAGTTGTTAAGGGCTGCTGCTAGAATTAGCACAGTCTGCCGCTGTCAGAACTGAGGCACGGTGTGGCACACGCTGTAATGCAGCTGGCTGTGTGCTGGTGAGTTTTATGAAGTTACAGGTGTCCCTTTCAGGGTTTTTCTTAAAGCTGTACTCTCTTCTTTGTGTAGCTGGCAGAAATTGGAGGCGTTTTGTGGGATCTGTATGTGGTTTTCCTTCTTAACTGGCATTACCTGCTGAGCCGTTAGTAGCAGTCATAAGGCATCTAAGTGAGCAGAGACATTCCTATCATCTACGATAGCTGGTGGAGTAGGGTCTGCCCTGCTGTTTCTGTGCTAGGACTGCTGAAGACAGTAGTGATTCCTGCCACTGTAGCTTAAGCTTAGGACATGTTCAAACCTTGCCTTTACTGTCTTTTAAGAAAGAAGCAGGGCGTTTGTGTTTATGTGGATTTTTTGTTTGCCGTGTTTGTTATTTTTTAAATACGCTCCTACAGAAGTCTTCAGAATCTTTAGAAATGTCTGTTTTCCCTCATCCTGATTGTCCCATTGCCTTCCAGAAGGCTGGTGTCTGGTGAGACTTTCAGGATGATGGGAAGTGTGTAGTTACTGATGCACATGAGCTCACTTGATGCTCTTCTGCGGGATCAAAGATAACATTTTGGCAGTTGTGATTTAGGGAGCTAATGCAAGCAGGAATAACCGCTCACAAGGTAAATGGGCTTCCAGGATCGTTCCTGTTCTGGTTGGTGTGTGTGGGCCAGTGCCGAGAACATAGACAAGACTTTAAGCTGTTTTTAAAAACTTGGAACAACAATGAAGTTGTTTTTTTTCCTCTCTGCCAGTTGACTGGGTGTTGCATCAAGAATATTGAAGCCCTTGCACCCTTGTTTTATGTGCAGGTGTTTCTGAACATGATGATCTCTGTGTTGTACGTGATTGAGACTTCCTATGAAGTTCTGATCAAGAACTGGGGTAATTGTGGTTCTTTATTAGTTCTGATTTTTCACAGCGACTATGGGGGTGTGCTGGGGACTCAGGAGGACAGGCGTTAGCATCTGGATCAGGAGGCTCTGGAAAGCAGCTTCTTTTTTTTCTGTCTTTGAAAAGCTAGATTGTTTTTTGTCCTGCTTGAGCAATAAGACATCCTAGATCTTATGGAATAAAATGGTATACACGCTACAGCCCTTTGAGTTATAAGCAGTTCAGCTGTTCTGAGTGTAAATGCTGTGGGATTATATACTGGATTTGTTATAGTTTCCTAATTCTGTCTGTCTCAGCACTTTCTTGGCAGTTAATTGCACCATGGCTTAGACAGGAGTTCCATAAGCTGCTGAAGACAGCATTGCTCAGGCTTGATGCAGTCTTCTGTGGTTGTGTAGCAAACAGGCACTGCAGTGGTTGGCAGGATTGCAGGGACTGCCCTTGTGAACAAAAGATGTTCTGAGCTGAGGGCAGAGCCATGTCTGTGCTTACAGCTCCGGTGTCAGGCACCTCTGCTGACTCCACAAAAGAGGCTCCAGGTGTGAAAGTCCTGGCATGCGCATGGGTGCTGAAGTTTGTGTTGTGAAATCTCTTGCCGCCTAACAGCGTTGTCCTGAGATAAAGCAGAACAAGGGCTCATGTTTGAAAGTTTCATTTCAAATAGCATAACGTGCAATTGTAGCCGTAAAGAAGTATTTGAACGAGTTCTGTAGGGATGTGTTCATCTGTGGTTCGTGGCTTTGCGCTGAGTATGTTTTTAGAAGGAGTGTGGGAGCTGAGCAAAGGTTTGTAGTGCGTTGGCAGGTGGTTGTGTCCCTGCTTGCCTGGGGGTGGGCTAGGTGCCGTAACCAGCCCTTCTGGCTCAGAAGGGGAAATTCACTGGTGCTTCGGTGTCAACTTATCAGAGCAGTCCGAAGGGCTGACAAATGTCATTGTGATTGGCACCCAGGGAACAAATGTGCACCAGACTGTCATCGGGTATCCCGCAAAGTTGAAGCGTTCCCTGGGAAGTTAATGATGGCAGCTGCATCAGACTGCCGCGGGTGGAGGAGCCAGCTGGTGTGGGGAGGCACAGCCCTCACTTATTGAGCATAGCCATGTGCTGCATTAATCTGGTGACTCTTAAGCAGGATTTTTAAGAAGAGAATCTAGTATTGTGACACATAAGTAAAGAAGGAAGGTGTGCTGAATCCTTTCTAACTGTTCTTCATGTTACCGCTTCCCCAGAAATTACTTCAGCTTTTGCCCAGTTTTCCCCGATGCACAGGAGCGGTCTTGCCAGAGCAGGAAGGTGTTTTGGTTCTCACAGCTGCAGAGCACTGCTGCAGGCCTTGGCAGTAAAAACCACTTTTGCCCGGTTTCACCTGAGACAAATGGCTGTGACTGTGACTGGCTTGTCCGGGCTCCCACCATGTGTGGCTCTGAAAAACGGGAAGTGATGACACCAAACTTGAACAACTAGTGCATCTGGAGAATTGGGCTGGGTAGTAGGTTGTCTCATATCAAATACCGCATTAGAGGGAAGTTTTCCTAAGGGAAATTAGGCTGAAAGATGCAGCTGGCCTGTGTGTCTCTGTCTCCTTGAGAAGATACGTCTTCTGAGGCGTAATTAAAATGCTTTCCAATTACTACCACAGCACAGTGAATGGGTAAGTGTGACAGATGAATGACAGGCATATATGCAGACTAGAACAGGCAGGCTGAGGGAATTTACAAGCTGAATCTGTAGCTGTTAGGGTAGAGACATGAGGGTGGATCGGCTGTTCAGATCCTAGTGTCTGTTTCCCTGTTCCCTGTTGTATGTAACAGCCTCGTAGGAGCTCAGACTTTCCTCCTAAGTCCCACCCTGTGCAGTGGTTGTGGTATGTTGTGTGTTGCAGCTGAAGCTCAAGTGATGTTGTGTGGAACGCCCCACAGAGTTTAGGGAGAGGATACCTGGCTTCTCTTGTGGCAAGACAACTGAACATGTTAGTCTTCAAACCGAGCTGGAGTCAGGCTATTCTTTACTTGGAGCGTCTAAACGCTCGAGGCTTAAAAGTCTCAAGCTAGATGTAATGCTAGATGCAACATGCCGTGAAGATGCATCACCAGTGGCCATTAAACTGGTGCTGAGATGGCTGCTCCTGTTGTTGTGATTCCTGCCATACTGCTTCTGTGTTTTTGTGGTTTGAGTCCTGCTTTGATAAACTCTGTCTTCTATGCAATCACAGTGCAGTACCTTGTGACCTTCCAGGCGTGTAGCTGTTGGATGTAATGCTTTGTGGCCCAACAAAATGTACTCTCTCTTACTCGGATACCATTTAATCACTGAAATGTAGTGTTTTGAGCTGTTCCAGAAGGCTTCTCCTGACTTTAACATGGTGGGTGATAAGGCAGGAGACTCACATCCTACGCAGAGGGGGAGTGGCGGTGGCTCCTGGAATCCAGCCATGTGAGAGTAGCTGGGCAGGTTGAAGGGCGCGTAATTCCAATATGATTAGGAACCCGTGCTCATCCCTCTGCATACAATGGGAAGTTTCTGCAACAGGTAGAATCCAGTGGATTCTGACAAAGGCACCTTCCTGTATCAGAAGTTTATTCTCTTTTAAGTGCAGTGAAGACAGTAATTGGGTAGCACGTCTGTGGAAAGAACATAAAGAGTTACTTACTGGTTGTCAGAGTAGAGTCAGTTTGTCATCGTTTATTTATGTGCTCACCAGGAAATACTCAAAGCAAAGAGTATACAAACAGTTAGAGGGAGTGGCAGAGGGATTGTTTAAATGCTTTCACGTGTATAAAAGCTAGGAGGGGATTGTGGTGCTCTGAGCCTTGTAAGCAGTGAATTTAGGAACATGGAAAAATGACTGAAAGTGGCCATTCTGTTGAAAATTAATGAAATTCCATTGAGTTGATTTTATTCTTCAGGGACCATACAGTCTCTAAACTTATTTTACTTGTCATGCAGTCACAGAATTATAGAATAGTTTGAGTTGGAAGGGGCCTTTAGGGGTCATCTGGTCTGACTCCTCTTTCTTTCCATCAGGCTTGTATTGTTTGGAGCCTGTGTTGAGGTTGCTTTAGTTAACTAGCCACTGGTTATGTGCTGACGAGCTGTTTTTAGGCAAGGCTGCCTATGGTTCACTGGTCCCTTCTGGACCTTTCACTGGTCTCAAAGCCATAGCAGTCTAGTTCTGAAATCTTAGTAGCAAGGCCGTACAGTGTTTCATCTGCAGCGCCTTTGGGTGCCCAGACCGCAGTCTCTGGTATTGCTGCTGTAGGCACAGTTCTGAGGGATTTCTGAAGGCTGCAGTAAGCCACGTTTACTGTGACTGTTGAACAGAGTCCACTAATGTGCAAGTCTGATACTTGGGGACAGCGAAATGCTCGTGTATTTGCTCCTGAACCAAATGGTTCAGTGGTGAAATACCTGGTGTTGATAAGGACACAGAGCACTCGGATTTTGGTGTAGTGAGTAGGGATTTCACTGGTGCTGTTTGCTTTCTGTTCAGGGAGAGATTGATGTACAATAGCTGAACGAATTCCGAAGTCAGAAGCACTGAGCAAAGCTGGAGCCCTTTGTTTGATGGCTTAGAGTTGTCTTGCTTTTTGTCCTGGTGTGTAGCAAAGAGGCTTTGGTGCTCTTGTGCAAGACGAGTACTTGTTCAGTGGTCGGATACCTGTCACGCTGTGCACTGTGTTTGGAGGAGTCTGCCCCGGTCAGTCCTTAAAGCCGTGAGCGTGCTTGGAAAATGTCACGTTCCTGGCAGATGGGGGTGTCAGATGAGGACTGTTGTAGAGTGTTCAATTCGCAGGGATGTTGTGAGGCCAGAAGGGCCAGCACAGGTGCTTACTGAGGAAGTCAGTGAACCAGGCACACGTTTTGTGTCACGGTTATCTGGCACTTGCACCTTGCCTTGTGTTTGTGTTCTGCCTGGATTGATAATGCAAGAAGTGCTTTCAGAAAGGGAGGCAGTAGGCTTCCTCCTTTCTCAGCTGTATCAGCTGGCATGTGCTATTGTGTAGTTCTTGTCTGCTACTCTATTTTAAATATATATGTATATATTTCCTTTTTCTTTTTGTAACTGTGGCTTTAACTCGACACCAAATAGGAAATTTGGAAACTCTTAAAAACTGGGATAGAATCATGGCACTGGTTTTGCCGAGGCCCTTGGCTGACTCTGGGGTCTCTGGTGACTATGTCAGAATGAGCAGGGTTCATATCGCTTTCACTTGAAATGGAGGCAGCTGCAAGACAGCTGAGCTTCCTCAACAGCTCTCGGGTGCTTTGGGCAAAATGCCAGCGCTCTTCCTGTTTGCCTCTCACCTGGCCCGCTTGCCCTGATGCTGATACTTCAGTAGCAGCAGTTTGCGAAGGTGCTGGGACTGTCATCCTGGCTTCTTCCAAGTGTCGAGTAGACAACTGTGCCTGTCTCTTAAGTGTGACTTTTGCTCACACCAAGTTCTGGTGGCTGCATAAAGCGCTGGTAATCGTGGTAATCAGGTAATCGCTTTAATTTCGACTGTGCTTCCTCTCAGCTTCTGGCGTCTGTACTGTTCATGAGACAATTGTGTCTTTGTTTTGGTGTCACGGTTTAATACTTGGCGGCTGGTGACAGTGCTGCACACAGGGCTTGTGAAGTCTTTCTGAATTAGTTTGCTCACATCTGTGTGAAGAACTGAAGCCAAAAGCCTCTCCTTTCACAGGATTCGAATCACATCATTACTGGAGGGAGTTCAGAGAAGAGTGAAAAATGTGATTAGGGGCCTGGAGAGACTGATGTATGAGGGAAGATCAAAGGGGCTAAATGTGTATCATTTGGATAACGTACAGTGAGTGGGGAGCATGAAGTCTGTGATTATTGAACACATACATACGGGGAAGACTTGGGGAGAGTTTATTCAGCGAGGGATGATGGGGGAAACAGTTGTTAAGCAGGGTCATTTCCCAGCAGTAAGATAGATGAGGATATTTAGTTTTGTCTTGTTGTAAAACCAATGACTTAAACTCCTGCTTTTTATTTTACTGGTGAACACACATAAAATCTCACGGATAGAGGCAAAAGAATAGAGTCCCAGCAGCCTGCTTGGCTTGTATGTGGTCCAGCACTAGCCAGGTGGAGCTCGGGAGTGATGAGACAAGGTATTCCTGCATCTGATGTGAAAGGAGCACATGGCAGACTGTGTACAGACTGCTTGTTTCTGTGACAGAGATGGTCACTGTAAGCATGCAGGACAGAGAAACCGGTATTTAAAAGCAGTGGGGATAGTGTATTCCCTGGCTGTTGTGTATTTCAGAGCAGTGACTTATTGATTCATTCATTTCATCACTGCAAGAGCGATGCTTTGATGCAGAATTTCCTTTGGGAATGGATGTGTGAAGGGGCAAGGGAAAGTTGATTAAAATGTAAACCTCCAGACTCTGCTGAATTACCTTTTCTTCTTTTAAGGTGAGACCAAAGGAACAAACGTTTAGAGGTACCTCGATACCTATTTAACTACTGCATCCTTATCCAGGATAGATCAGTGGTAAGAGACTGCATGATACGGTGTATTGTACGCAGATCATGCTGTCAGGAGGCTGCTGTGGGTGCTGTGCACAGAACAGATGTTTGTGTTGAGTCTGTGGTGGCTTTTGGCTGCTTTTTCACGGGATTACTGTACCCGGTTTCCCAGTTGTTCATGAAGTGCAGTCACAACATTGCACGTAGGTATCACTGTTTGATATGCTATCGCTAAGCTTTCCATCCCGCCGAAGGAAGATCTGTTGCATGAGAAGTCTATCTAGTGACTGACCTGATGTGTGCTGGTAGTGGTGTAGGACTGCATTGAGCTAGCAAGAAGGCAGTCTCGTGGTGCTGAGGTTTTTTCAGAGTAAAGCTTTCAGGTTTGTTTTTTTCATGGAGAGATGTCTAATGCGATGTCGGAATGCAAATACCGAGATATCCCTCAAAGTATTTTGTCCCACTCGGGCTTAAGATGCTTCAGGATCAAAGTAGTTGTCCTGAAGAGCTTGCTTAGAGGATTTCTCAATCTAGTAATGCGCATTTGACTTATCTGACTTGTGAGAACTGATTTATGTCCTGCTTTTCAGACTGGCTGTGAGTTTGCCATTTTTCTGTGGCGGCAAGAACACGCGGAAGCCGCATATGCAGTCCCATTAAGGAGTGACTCTGGCACACTTCTCACCAGATTATGTTTTGTACATTAACATGTAAAATTGCAGCATCGGACTGTGAATGTACTGTATTTGTAACTGCTCTTTGTTGTTCTCAGTCTGCGGGAATGTGTGTTCATTCCTTGCAGATCCTGTGTCGTCCCCATATTATTATGCATTGGCTGAGAAGTGTCTTGTGGCAGTGAATCATTTCTAGCACTGCCATGCTGCTCTAGACTTCAGAACACAATGTCATTAGTAGTCAAAGAGCTCCTTTAAAAACAAGTAGAGGTTGGACAAGGTGCAGTAGTTCTGATCTTTATGGCTCTGTTAATTACATTGTACTTGTTAATGAACAATGCTCTCTTCTGTGAAGTGAGAGGAATTGTGATCAAGAAGAGCAGGTTTTTAGCCTTCAGTACTGTGAGGGCTAGCACTGTAATATGGATGGTGATACTGCAATGACCTCCTGCTGCTGGGGTCCCTGGATTGCAATTCCACATGGGGATTTGAATTTGATGATAGCATAGCGGGTCTCACTTCTAGCAGTGTGGAGACTCTTGATCTTCTTGACAAGGGGGAGCATGTTTAGCTATTCTTCTTGGATGAGTCAGTGCTGCGCTTCCATCCAGTACAGGTCTTTGTGCAGAAAAACAGAAAATGGAGAGGAAGAAGAGGGTGTTGCAGGAAGACTGCAGTGTCTAGAATTGGCTCTTGGTGCTGCAAGGATGCACACGCGGCTTGCCTCACTCTCTGGTGGCACTGATGGCAGGTCCTGCAGGCACAGGCTTGCCCTGCTGTGGTCTCTGATGGAAATAAGCCTGGCAGGAATATGGGCTCCTGCTGTTGTTTAGTTGTGGTTTTCTAAGTTATTTCCAACTGAGAAACTAGAAAGCAAAAGCTCTGGCTATCAAAACCAAACAATGTCTCTCTTCCTCCCTCACTGCATCTTGGAGCATTGACCTGAAAAATACCAGTAAGAGACTTGGGTGGCGACTGAACTGTGTCAAGAGTCTAGTAAGTATAAGATCTGCAAGTTGACCAAATCTATTTCAGACATACTTGCTTATTTTCAGATTCTGGCTCCAAATTTTGGAGAAAGCAGAAGAAAAATAAATTGCTGATTTTTAAAGTTTTGGGGTTTTTTGTTAATCACAGAAAACACCTTGACCCCCCCCCCATAATCCTGCTCAGAGAAGTGAAATGGCTGTACCGTTGAGCACTTGCTGTAGGTAAATCTGGCTTATGTCGATAACCAGTATGGGAAGTTTCAACTGGTTCCTGTAATTGGCAGGAAATGGGCGTTATGTAGTGGAGAGTGTCAGGTAGTCGGTCATCTCAGCTCTCTTTTCTGCGCTGCCTACATTTGTGCCTTGCTGTAGTGTTGGGATGCGTGTGTTTGTCAGGTACTAACCTTCCCTTTCAGGTGTTGCCTGGTACCCTCAGAAGTGGGAGCGGGCTGTTTTGCCTGGCTGGTAACTTGCATTCTTTGTTGGTTTTGTTCCACTTTTGTTTCTGTTCCAAAGTTGCTGTTCTAAATCCAGGGTTTGAGAAGTGAAAATGTGTGCTCTGAGAGGTTACCAGCTGTTTCACAGGTCCATAGTCTGGACTCCAAGAAGAGCAAAGGCACATATAATAGTGTATTCTAAAAAAATCTTGACGCTTAGTTATCATGTCTCTTGCACGGTCGATGCAGCTTTTCATTCGCTGGTTTCTGAGTGCAGAACAGGAGTCAAAATCATCCCTTTGCATTGTACGAAACAATTGTATTGTTGCACATGAGGCTGTTAACCTGGAAGGAGCAGACCACAGCTACATTTAAAACCTGAGACTCTCTTCACCAAAACCTAATTTTTATAGCAAGTTCCTGCAAGGGGACCGAGTTACTGTGATAAATAATGTTCCCTTTGGTTTGCATCAAAGGGAGCTGCCGTTGCTCACTGATCTAATGGAAGCGGTGCTAATTGCTTCTCTAGGTTCCATTTATAGATCAGACTTCTACAACTAAATTTAATTACTTACAGCTGAATCCAGTCAAAGTAATAACTTCAAAATATCCTCGGTCATGCTGCAGTGGAAGCAGCATGTTCCCAGAGAAAGGCACTTCCTAATTGTTTCATTACTCAATTAAGAGAATGGTTTTTAGCTTTCATGTATTTATTGCTACTTCCCCTGCAGAACTCTCTGTGATGCCACTACCCATGGTGAGGGTAGGTGGTGTTCTCTACAGATGGATCATCTGTAGTACAGAGCGAAGTGATTCGGCCAAGGTCACATCAAGCCAGTCTCTGAGAGCCAACACTGCTGTGTACAAGCTTGATGCTTGCTTGATTGTTAGGGTGCTCGATTGTGAAATCTGGTTGCCTAATGTGACAAAGAGATGAATGCAGCTACTGAGGTAGGGTCTTGCTATGTCTTCATTGAAAGCGACTCCTTGAGGTCCTGAGCGTTGTTGATACCTCCAGCAGCTTTTGTAGAATACAGGTGTGTGTAGTTGTGCCACAGAAAAAATACGCAGCATTAGAACTTCAAAAAGAGCTAAAAAAAACCCCAAGAAACATTGTAGTGTGTGTTCTCATCTCCAGGTCACACCGAGTCACAGATAGGTGGAATGTGAGGAAGTGCTCTGAGGACAGTGACTGCTTGCTTGTTTGGTTCCTCCAGTGGGATCCACTGCTGCCAGAAAATTTCTTTAGAAATGAATGGGCATAACTAATGCACTGCATTTAAATGGGAAGATGTAAAGAGATTTTTCAGAGAAGCAGTGGAAAGTATTTATTGCCATCAAAGCCAGAAGAACATGTGCACAGTGCAGCTCTAGTAGAATCATAGAATTACTACTACTTTTAGTCTTTCCCCTCAAACGTTCTTGTAAAACTACTGTGAGCATAGGTGGAAAGAGGCATTCGTTAGTGGTGCCTTCCCCGCCGGGAAAGCTCCAGCATGCAGGTCTGCTTCCAGTATGCCCGGGGGAATAGCTCAGCTGAAAAGAATTCCTCTGTCGTTTAAAGGATGAACTAGGAGGTAATTACTCATGTCACCAGGTCAGTTAGTATTTATGGGAGCTGCTTCAGGACTATTACACGTGGGTATGTCCTTTAGTGTTTGAGAACTGACCTCTAAATCCTGCAAGCCTTGTTGTGTGCCTGTGTGTTCATTTTACCTCGGGCAGATTTCTAGGAAAGCAGATTTCCCGGACCGATTGAGCTGTGCTCTTTGATCCTATCTGGTGAGACTTCCCTTGGAAATAGAGGGATTTGTGTGAGCTGCCATACAGTTACTGGTGAAACGGGCTAGCAGGGGTTTGCTGGTGTGTGCCTGCCCTTCAGGGAATGGTGAAAATGTGGAAAAAAGGACAACCCACTGACACCAACCGTGACAATCGGCATGCACGTAGATTCCTGGTCAGTGCCAGGTGGCAGCTGGGCTGTACCCTGCTCATCCTACCGGAATTAGTATTTCAGTGGGGTCTTTGTCCTCGTTCCCACTTTCTTCTGTATTGGTATGTGACCTGTTTTTTCACATGGTGTTAGGTACTAAATTTTCCTGAGTTCTGCCTGATCTGCTGAGTGGCTAGCATTTGATAGCACGGAGCTGCGGCTGGGGCCTGCTGGATCCTACACACAGCTCTTCTGCTGTTGTTCATTTGAGATGCTGGGAAGAGCGTGTAATTAAATCACGTGGGCCTCTGCCAGCGCTGCAAACGCTGCGCTCCAGGCAGTTGCAGCAGAACTGGGAAACTGATGTGGAATTCTAATAAAACTGCAGGCAGGAGATTGTTCTCACGATTTTTGTCCGTCGGGACGCAGCACTGTGTGCAGGCTGTAGGTTTGTCAGCCCTTGGCGTGTGAATGCAGAGGGTCATGAAAGGTTCTGTGGAGATGCCTCAAGTCAGCGTGCCGCTGAAGCATGGGCTCTGATACAGCACTGCACTGCTGGGCTGCTTTGTGGATCCAGGAGCCTACAGAGAAAATTCCAAATTAAAAGAAGCTGATTTGTGGTTCATGTTATCAGTGATGGTTTCCTCAAATATATTTACCTTCCTGTTTAAGAATCCACTAAGTCAGGTTCCCCCTCAAGTGAGGGTCTTGGTTAGCTGTATGTGAGAGGTGCGTAAGAGCAGAAACATGGCTCTGACTCCTTTGGTTTGATTTTGTTGCCCCGTGCTGTGGCTCCTTCTACTGCTGGGTGCTGTAAACTAGGTTGAGCTTCTGGGCGCCAACTGGATGAACAGGTGTCTGGAGCTGGCCCAGCATAGGTTAGCATCCTGCTCTCTTGCTGCTGGGGAGCAGCATCTGAATGAGGTGGTATCAGGAGGCATTGAAGCAGGTTGAAACCTGCCTGCATGACTGCTTGGTCTTTGTGATTTTACCTGATTCTGAGTGTTTGGATAGGTGAATGGCCTGGGTTTTCATCATCTCTTCCCTCTGGACTCTGCTTGGTAATCTGTTCAGACCCATTCAAGTGTCTTGAAGCATGATGGACCATCACTAGTGGTGAGTGGAGAGCTGCTGACCCGATATTGACACAGGGATAAATTGTTCGCTGTTTCTTATTTGGGAATTCAAAGGCTTCGTGATGGAAACCTGCAAAACTTACTTCTCTGACATTCTGAGGTTTCATTATTGTGTCTTCAATTATTCACGGAGCCAGCTTGATCACCTCCTGGCATCCTGATGGAGCTGCAGGCTGGTGGCAAGTGGCAGCCAGTGTTTTCTGCTTTGTTCTTGTGGCATTTTTTGGTACCCTGAGGGGGAGGTTTTCCTGTTGCTGACTGTCCTGAAGCTCTTGCCCAAGGTTATTCAAATTTTGAAGTTCACATAAAGTGAAGAGGCCACTTTACCTGCTGTCTGGAGATTTCCTCTTTCTCCTTCCATAGAGATGTGTTTTAGTTTTCGTTGTGGCTGCATTTATCCTGCAAGGATGCTGCTGTTGAACAGCAACGTAGTACGTTTCAGTATGTTTGGGTTTTTATATCTTGTTGATGCTTTCAGGTTTACAACAGACACACAGTCATGAAATGAGGATGATAGGTAATTTGGGAAGCAAGACACTTGAGTGGGAATGAAACAAACCTGGCGGGTTTGGTAGCAAAGTTGAAAATGCATCCAGTGCTCTCGCTGTTCTCCTCGCCTGTAGAAAGAGCTGCTGCTTTGTAATGTCAGGTGTTACTTTCTGCGTGATGAGTAAAGGAAGTGAGCGGGCATTGTCTCATGCTAGTCAAGCGCAGGCAATATGATGGTTTGTGTTCCTAGAGCACAGAGCTCTGCTAGGAATAGAGACTGTCCTGTGCCAGATTAACGGAGCTGAGCACTGGGATGGGAACTGCTGTTCATCTCTTCAAGGACATGAGTGGATTGGTCTGGTATCATGACTGTGGTAAACAGCAGTGTGAAACCTCGGGGGGGTCTGGTGAAAGGAAGCTTTTTGTGCACGTTCCTTCTGATGCTGACGTACAGGAAGAGGAGCAGTCCTTAGCCATTCCACCATGAGTGCGGCTTCTCTGAATGAAGCGTTTTACAGTGTGTTAGGGCATGAAAATGGCTGTTGTTTAACTTATCTGTTGCAGTCCCACTGCAGAGTGGCACCTAGTCTGGCGTCAGTCCAAATCCTAATTGAACAACACGAGAAGCGGTAGGGCAATTAAAACGAAGCAGATGTTTGGCGGGGAAATAATTTACAATCAGCCCGTTTGATGGTACTCTTGACCCTTTCAGGGCTGTTCGATAAAGCTAGCAGTTCCCATAGCAACTTGTAAATTACTTGGTGCTTCAGGTCCCTGAAATAAGGGAGTTGAGCTATCACAAGGAAACGTGGTGTTGCTGCTTCTCCCCTTTGCATTACACGAGTAATGATCTGGCAGAACCGGCTGAATGTGGACCCCTCCTGAAGAACTTCTCCCATGTTCACCTTGGCCAAAGAGATTTATATATTCAGTACTTTTGCAAATCTGGTTTGCTCTCTTTCCCTCATTATCAACTTTGTCTTTCTTGGCAGGCGGTGCTGAGCACAGACAGGGGACTGAGCCAAGAGTCAGGAGCCCATGTATGCAGTAGGTGTGTGCTGGGCTCCTCTGTCTCAGTCCTTCCTGGATGCAAGCGGTGTAGTTCTGTAAGAGTCCCCTTGGAAATGGATGGGAGCTACAGAAGCTGTGTGACAAGGGCACTTGTGATACTTCTGCTCAGTCTTTCGGGCAGGCTAATGAGGGAGGGTCAGTGCCAGCCGATTGTGTGGGCTATGAAGGAGAAGGAAAGTTGTTATTAGGGTGCAACCTTAACTTTGTGAAAGCAGGAGCTGAGCTCATAGGGACAGCAAGCACTGTTTATGCATGTACTGCATGTGTTCTGAATTAGAGCACATTCTTCCCTCTCCTCACATTCCTGAAATCCCACAGCAGAGATTTGTCTTGCATTTTTCTCTAAAATTTGGCTATAAAGCACTTCAAGGGGAGAGGAAAGATTCAACCTGGTGTTTGGCCCCAATAAGCTGTAGCAGCTATTCCCACATCCCCCCTTTTGCTGGTCACACGTGTCACCTTTGTCAGCTGCTGGCATGGGGCACTCAGGCAGCAGAAGGCATCTGGCCCGCTTGGTGGGTCCGTGTGTCTGGGAGGCGTTTTGCAGGCTTGGAACAGTCCCATTGATGCACCATAGACAATTTGTGCTATTTTTGGCATTATCTCCTGATCTGGGAAACCAAGGGAACACTGTAGAAAAGTGTTCTCTGTGTGTCGGCCTCTCCTGTGCAGATAGCTGGTTGTCCAGGGTCTGAAGCTGGTGTGAGAATGAAGTTTGAGTTTTCTCCCTTGTGTACAGTAGGAGTCTTTGTCTTAGG
The DNA here is from genome assembly GCA_013397515.1 of Upupa epops. NCBI lineage: Eukaryota > Metazoa > Chordata > Aves > Bucerotiformes > Upupidae > Upupa > Upupa epops. Next base: position 227,293 of record VZRI01010382.1, on the reverse strand, counting down.
CTGAGGCATTTTTGTCAAGCCTGCCTTGTTTGTTTGACAGTAACCTTCTGCTCCAAGTTCTTCTGAGGCCATTCCAGTTTTGCTATTCTGTCTCCATTACCCAGTTGCAAATGGAGCAGGGACCCATCATGTACATGGGTCTCGGAGTGCGAGTTTGCTGACAGGATTGTCAGAAGAGCCCCAGCAAGGCGTCCTGAGTGTGCAGTGACAGCTCAGTGTGGTGACCCCCTGCAGAAAGGGTTTGTTCTGAGAAGAGAGAGCTGCTGGTGAACCTGGCCATCTGGTGAACCTGGCCTTCAGCAGACAGAGACCCCCGAAGCCAGGATGGTCTTTGTTGCTGGGTTCCTGCAGCCAGCAGGATGTCTGCTGGAGTGCTGGGAGAGCATCAGTTGTGCACCTGGTGTCTGCTGCACATGGAACTCCTGCGAGTGTTGTCCTACAAAGCTGTAGGACTCCAGGTTTTCTGCCTGGCTGTCATAGTGTGTCCCGAGGCCGCCGGCTGGCAGCATACTCCTAGAGGGCTCCTACAGGCCAGTTAATCCCCCAGTTCGAGCTGGTTTAAAGTATTTATGAACAGTATACCATCCAGCCTGGTAAAGAATATATTATGGGCTAGAAAAATGTACCCTGGTACTAAATCATATTCCAGATACGTGAGCTCATGCTTTAGGCTCATGAGAGACTGTGATAAGACAGGACTGAACTCCTGCGGCGGCTGCTTCCCTCTGACTCTTGGAAGTGGTGCACATGAGATGCACTAAAGGTTTGAACGATTTATTGCCATGCATTCTACTAGGAAGAGTGAGCCCGAATTGCTGTACCAGACCCTACTACAGATGCCAGAAAGGCATGAGTATCTGCCTAGATCCCTGGTCTAGAAGTTACTTATGTGTCTTGAACATCCTTTACTGGGCTTCTTTTTAGCAGAATCCCAGGAACCAAAGAGGTCCCATTCGAATGTGCTCTTTCTCTGTTCTGTGTTTTTAGCTTCGCTCTCTGTGTTGTATTAATTATAAACCAATTGCAGTTGCTCCACCTAAAGCTGTTCTTGCATGTTGGTATTCGAAGCGTCAGTACAACTCTGAGAACCCCTCTTGATATCAGCCGCTGTAGCCATGGTGTTTACATTCTAATTTTGTTTTGTACAAATACAATGCTCGGGTTCCAGATGGTTACCGAGATGGTATCTTGGATGATGAGGCTCAAGAAACTAACAAGCATGTTTGGATGCTCACTGTCTAGAGGCTGTAGCCGCCAGTCCAGCGGTGACTCTTAGCGCAGAGTTGTCTTTGTGTGTTAAATGGGCTGTAATTAACACGGATGGAAAATGGGTATTGAACAGAACTGCTCTATAAATTGAGCAGAACAAATAGGACTTGTGCTTAGAATTGTAGAGAGGGACGATGCCTGGTTAGGCAGACACTGGGTGCTGCAGCCCAGCCATCAGCTGCCCCCATAAAACTGAGACCTCCTTTAGGAAGGTCTTTCATGATCTCCCCTTGTTCATACAATTCTTGTGGGATTCATTGAGACTACAGAAAGCACTGGAAACTCTTCTTGCCGCAAGGGTATGGCATGTTATGAAAAGCATGGGGCAGAAAGGCAAATCTGAGAAAATGCAAAAGGCAAAACCCTATTGAAGCAGGAAGACCTTTGGGATCTTCCCTGTTCCTGCTCCAGGGGCTGACAGCAGAGGTCTGGGGAGATGCTCTATGCTGAACCAAGCTGCCTCTGGCTGTGGAAGGGTGTCTGCAGGTGCCGTTTAGCCACCGCACCCTGGTGACTCTGGAGATAGGAACAGCAAGAGTGCGTGTTGGACTGTGCTGAAACGAGGAGAGGAGACAGTTTCCGCAGAGGGAGATGCAAATAGAGCCAAACTGCAGATGGAAGTGCACAGTGCCTCGCTTCTGGAAAGTGTGATGCAGAGATTGAAAAAATGAGATGGTTACAGCTCTCTGAATTACACTGAGAACACGAAGAGCTGTGCCTGAGGAAACACCTGCTGTTCGTTTGTCTTGTCCTCAGCAAAACATCATTCTCTTACTGCTTTCACCTTCTTAAAAGGAATCAATAGCCTTTTCTTGCCTGGGGTCGCTGGAAGAGAAACGTAACTTCTGGTGTGGAGCAAGTGCTCTTCTGGCTTCATATAGTGTGACTGAAAGTGAAGTTTGCTGAAGCATAGGAAGCCTTCTGTCTGTGTCAGGACTGGAAAGTTGTTCCTTGTCTCATTTCTTCAGCTGCAGCTGCTGGCTCTTTGCCTTTTCTTTTCCTCTCCTTTTCCAAAGGGTGATTCTCACCATTTCCTATTTGCAGATTTTTTCCCTTGATATGGTACCTTCATCCCAGTGCTAAATCAACTGGTGAGTGCCTCTTGAGGTGGAAGTAGGTGATGTGAATGCTTTTTATTTGTTTTGTTAAAGGTCCTAGGGAGCACAGTGTGAGGAGAATATTCTGTATGTGCTGGAAACTGGAGGGGAAAGGAAGGAAGGGAATTTTGCAGGAGAAAAATTGGCCAAAGTCTTCCTTTGGGTTCTGATTAATAGGCTTTTGGGCTCTAAATGCCATGTTTGTTAAGTGGTTTCCAGGGGGGACTTCCAGTAATAGATGTGTGGAGGTGGTAATACCACTTTCCAGGCAGGACATGGGAAGTACAAGGCGCTGAATTCCTGTTTGTGAATCTCTTCTGTAGGCTGAAGTCTGTGTTAGCCCCTCTGCATGCACAGCTCGTGAGGTGAGAACTCTTACTAGCACCGGAGATGAGCTCGGTGCTCTGTGATTGTGATGAGGTTGGATGGGAAGCGCTAGAGTATCACCACTGCTGCACCTCAGCTAGGCAGGGCTCTTCTCTGACAGTGAAGGCCATGGAGTTCTTGGGCAGACAATAGCGAGCAAGACAGGCCTGTTATTCCTTGGTAGAGTGCTCTGAGACCTGTAGCCAGGCACATTCTTCCCTTCCCTCTCCCCATCCCTGACTTTTGTGATGTTGCACCAGTGGTCTGTTTTCACCTGCTGGGAGCGTGTGTTTACTTGGATATCTGTATGAGAACTGGAAGTAGAGGCTTCATCTGCAACGTGTTTAGCTTCTGTTTTCTCCTTTATCCTTCCCAGGACCTTTTTCCTTCCCAGGAGACGTGAAAGCTAGTTGTTATGCACCTGTGGTTGAGGGGTATGTTGCCTCTTGTCATGCAACCTTTGTACCTATAGGATGAGATGTGAGAGAGGATTGCACTACGTAGTCTTTTGTGAACCTTGGAAGCAGAAGCCACAGCATTCCTGATTGACATAGGCTGCAGGAGGCTTGTCTGCATTGCCTGCCTGTAGCGTCCGTCTCCTGCCTGTCTTTTCCTTGGAACCTTGTATACAAGTGAGTTTGGGGTTTCTGGGTGTAGCTGACTCTCAGTCATGAGGTGCATGATGTGTCTCCTGTTCTGACACATGTTTTGAGAGAGGAGGTGGCAGGCTTCTGTCTTCCTGTAACGTGTGAGGTGCCGCAGACGCCTGCACACCACGTGAAGTTCTGTTGCTGGCTGCTGGTGGTGGCTTTCAGGCAGGAACATTTGTCCTGGACAGCCTCGTTGGCCGAAAAGGCCCCTGTCAGAGAGATGCTGCATCAAACTGCTTCTGTCATCAGGTGGCAAAGGAGGTAAATATATTACAACTCTTGGAAAAGCAGGTCTTAAAAGTGTGCACCACCATGGTGAAGGTGACAGCTCACTCGCTGCTGGCAGTCTCCATGCCTGATACTGCTGCATGCTGTTAGCTCCTTGTATTTTATTCGATTTAAAGCTCCTTGCGAGTAATCTAATTAACATTGACTTGGGTTTCCAGTACAGTAGCTTGTTTGGTTCAATAAGAACACATTTATACTAAGGGCTAATGAAAAGAATTTTGCTTTTATTGAATTAATTAGAAGTGGTTCTACAGTCAGGGCTTACTAATGGAAAAGAGATTAAATATTCATATCTATAAATTTCTTGTGTCATTTCTGATTTGCCTTAATCTCTGACTCCCTGGATCAGATTCCAAAAGTGCCTGAAAGCTCTAATGAAATACCAGTTTGGATAATAATTGTAGATTTAGCTTGCTGAGGTTCTATTACGGATGGAGAGGAGTAGTGGTGAGGACTTATCTGTGACAGCCACGCCAGGAGCCAATCCCAAGGAGCCAGATCATGTTCTTAAGGCACGTCATATGAACTACCACAAGCGTTTTGTCTTCTGTTTTGACAGAAAAAGCTTTAGACGAATCAAAGGTGCCGCAAAGTTTGCATCAGACAGATTTTAGCTGGACATGAAGGTGAAACCTGAACAACGGGCGTCAAAGGTTCTTAAGGGTTCAGAACCTTTCATAACGTTGCGTCTGTGTGTATGTGATGTCTGAGTACCTGAAGGAAATGCTGGGTTGCGGTTTCTGTGCTCTGCTGCTCAGCACTCTCAAGGAAGTGCTGGATACACTTGAGCTGTGGCTTTGCCTTTGCTTTGCGTGTGAGCAGAACCTGCATCTGCGGTTCTTGTTTCATGTGTAGGTTCCTGCAGACAAAACCTTAGGGGCATGCACAAGCTCTTTGCAGCTGCATATTGGTGTTGCTGCTAGTGCAGGAATGGTGAGAAGAGGTTTAGGTTGCTGTGGAGGTACTGCATGTTCCCACAAATGGTTTCCTTGGGAAGGAAGACACACAGAAAAAAGCTCTCACAAGCACGTTTGAAGTCATGGGTGTCTTCCCTCAACTGAACATGCGCGTATGCGCACGTGTGCACGTGCGTATATGCTTGTTATAGATACTTCTGTGAATGTACTGCACCCAACAAGTGGGACTGTGCTGGGTGGTGTGTGGGTTAGGGGATGTGTGTGGAGAAGGAAGGTTCAGCTCCTGTCTGCATGTTTGCATTTCCTTGCAACTTGAGCTTTCAGTCCATTTTGGACTCTGCTACTAGTAGATGTTTGTATTGATCTCATTGGCAAGAGCTAATGAGACAGAAGTTACTTGTGAGCCAAGAGAAAAGCCATCTCAAGAATGAGCATTTGGTTATCTATCTGTAGTTAAGTATCTGGCCAAGTCCGAGGGGAAAGCTTTGTGTCACAGCAATGCCCATCCTTCATCTCTAGAGCAGTTTCAAGGCCTGGCAGAGGTTAAGACAGTCATCACACTGAAGGGGTGAGCAACTGGGTCAGTCACAAACCAGGTTGTGCTGACGGATGTTTCTGATTATAGCCAGCATGTCATCACATAGGTCAGTGTCCATCAGCACAAGGTCAGCTGGTTTATTATTGGTGACTTCTACCAGTTAAGTCACTGGCAATTCTTCTTCCTTTTGGCTTTCCAGGCATACTTCCGACAGGGTGTGGCCCTTCAGTATCTTGGACGTCATGCAGATGCACTGGCAGCGTTTGCCTCGGGACTGGCTCAGGATCCCAAGAGTCTTCAGCTTCTGGTTGGCATGGTCGAGGCCGCCATGAAATCTCCCATGCGAGGTACGTACCAGCAGATTTTCCCAAGCATGTGCTCTGAGGCTCTCAGAGGTGGTAATTTCAGACTGCAGGTGACTCTTGACACCGTCTGAGGAGGGGAGAACCTAGAAGCCTGAAAAGAATGATTTCAGGAACTGGCTCTCTGCAGAGTTAGCAGGTGCTGAGAAAGGAGTCCTGAGCTGGAGGAGGAACAAAAACTTATTCTTCTGACTCAGCGGGACAGCAAGGGGACGATTCCCAGCTGCAGAGGCACTGGATGTTAACTAGACTGGTGTTGTGCAGCAGTTCCAGCAAAGTCCCCGTCTGTTTGTCCTGTGTTAGGTATCAGTGCAGAAATGCGTGCTGCTGTGGCCTTGGCGTTATTGTGGTTCGGAACGTCCTCTGAAATGAATTACATTTCTGTCCTGTATAGCATTTGCCTTGTGAAGCTAATTTCATTAGGTAACCCATGGTGGAGTGGCTGCTGCTTAGGATGCAGGTGGGCGGGGTACTTTTGTGTGAGCATCATCAGACTTGGCTGAATGATCTCGCTGTCCCATTGCACTGCAGCTGTGTATTTACACTGCTGCTTTCCACTGTGCTCCTCAGTGATGCTGCTTTCCAGTTGTCATCCTCCCACTTGGCACATTTTAGATCAGCCTTGCTTACAAAGTACTGGTTCTGCCTTGAGAGTCGTGAATGTACTGTACTGCTGTAACAACTACTCGGTCTCAGTCCTGTGCAGGGAACTCTGCAAGCACTGCTATTACATGGTGGTGTGGTCCCTTTCCAAGGGCTTGCTTTCTACACGAGACATAGGTTGTTGCCTGTGATGTAAAGCCAGTCACTTCATTTCATTCACCAGGATGCTAGACTGTTAGGAGCTGTGGACTCATGTGAGGGGTAGCAGCAGCCAGGAAGGCAGAAGGACCGTGTCAGTGACGTACTGAAGACTGTTGAAAGCAGTCACTGATGGATTTGGCGAAGTGTTAAAATCCTTCTCCGTTGTTTATGTGCTGGGTTTTTGTAGAGAGGCAGAAATCATGAAAAAAGGGAGCAAGTGGCTTTCTGAGGTTGCACTGGTAGTTGCAGGTTGGGAGTAAGAGCATCTTATCAGGAAGTGCCACTTGATCAGCAACTCCTGGAATCTGGTTATACTGAAGTCAAGGAAACGTACAGCCTAGATGTTTTATCATCTGAAGGACGGAAAAAGTTGGACAGGATCTCAGTCTGACAGGTCCCGTGCAGGAACACCTCCTCCTGTGGAAGAAGTCACTGCTTTTTACCGTTGTTGTCACCTCTGTCAGTGCATGTTGTGTGCTCTGGTATTTGGACAGGCACGGGGTTTGCATGTATTTAGGTGAAGGTTTGTGCCGAAGAAGCAGAAACTCTGCAGTGCTCTTTTGTGCTGCTGTGGCCCATTTCCAGCGTCCTACAGAACTCCATGGGTGATTCTGTATTCCTCATGCTGTTGGGCCAGACTTGAGAGCTCAGTATGAGAGTGCTCTGCGTGCTTGTGCTGTCTTCCTGGTGCTTTCTGCAAGGAAAACGTCAGCTTGCTAGTTGGTCTGTCTTGATGTCCTAGATGATGCATTTGATCCCTATGTTGCCATAATAAATCTTGACTTGAGTGGTCTGGCCCTTAACTCACATGTTGTTTGGCTACCAGAAGTGTAAGGTGAGTTGTGAAGGTTATTGTAGATGCAGATAACTTCGTCTGTTGAGTAACTCTGCTTTTTGTTCTTGTATTTCAGAGTCCCTGGAGCCCACCTATCAACAACTGCAGAAGATGAAGCTGGACAAGAGCCCCTTTGTTGTGGTATCAGTGATTGGCCAGGAACTTCTGACTGCAGGCCACCATGGGGCCTCTGTAGTGGTGCTGGAGGCTGCCCTGAAGATTGGCACCTGCAGCCTGAAGCTGCGGGGATCAGTGTTCTCTGCGCTGAGCAGTGCCTACTGGTCCCTAGGGAATACAGAGAAAAGCACTGGGTACATGCAGCAGGACTTGGATGTAGCCAAGACTTTAGGTAAAGAGTTACTTCGCTCGCTTGAGTGCTGGATGGGTACAGATGGAACAAACTACTTCATGCACGTCTTGTCATCATCTCTCTGGAACGCTCGTGTTCCTAGGGGATTTCACAAGCTCCTGAATCAAATTTGCAACTTCTGAAGTGTGCAAACCACAGGCTTGTGCAGCCTGTTCACCCGTTTGTGTTCAAGAAACGTGAAAGCTTTTACAGGAGCCGCTAGTTTTCTGGTGTCATTTAAGTGGGGACTGGTCTTATCCCCTTTGTGGACTTGGGCTCAAAACTTGAAATGGATGTGTTTTTTTAGGAATTTAAGGGATAAAAGTACCGAGTCTGAGCTTCTGAAGCAGTCGCTAGGGAAGGAACAGAGTAGGAGTGAGACAAAGAATCAAGAGGGTTTAAGAATCCTTCTTGTATATGGCACATCCTGCACAGTGCGGAAAGCTGCAAGGAGAGGAGACAGTGTGTTTGACAGACCTTGCAGAGGACAGCAGGTCCTCTGGAGAGCTCTAGCTGGGAGAGTTCACTCAGAGTTTAGGGACTGACTGGTCGATGTGCTTCATGGCTGAGCTGCAGCATTGCTTTCTGGAGAGAGCTGCCGCGCTCTTGGCTTGTTTTTAGCCCGGGTCATTGACTGACTTTCACAAACAAACCATACACATCAAGTAAGGAATAAACTTGGAAGAGTGGGAGATTGCCAAGCGGCAGTTAAAACAATTCTGAGAATAAGATTGATGGCGATTGCAGAAGTTTCTGAAGGTCAGCAAAGGGGGGACTTCTGGCTGTGTATTAAACATAATGAGTTTGTTCTGGTGCTGGTTCTTGCACTGCAGCGTCACTTGTACAGCGTGTTCGGCCTTTCTGCTGGACTCCTGTTAGCTAACCTTGATTTTGTTTGCATGTGACACAGGTGACCAGACGGGAGAATGCCGAGCTCATGGAAATCTGGGTTCTGCATTCTTCTCCAAAGGAAATTACCGGGAGGCCCTTACTAACCACAGACATCAGCTGGTGCTCGCCATGAAACTCAAGGACAGAGAGGTAGGAAGCTTAGGCCATATCGGGAGTCAGCACTGTGTGGCTTTCTAGAGAGATGTGAACTTGCCAAGTTCTGGTATAGGTACTACCAGTTCAAACTGAATAGGGTGCTCCCTATCCTGTGTTGTGCCTTTTCCAGACAAGCAGTGAGTTGGAGACCTATCCCCATCGTTCATGTAAAATGTGCTTTCTTTAAAAATCGGTGAAGCAGAAGGATCCCTGCAAACCTGAAAATACAACCTTGTGCAAAGTGTAGCATTGCTTAGACTGGTTTTGATCTACCTTGACTGTTCACTGTTCAGCTCTTGAGGTGTTACTCTGGGCTCCCGGCCAGCCCAGGGCTGTGTGCTGCAGGGACTGAGGGGTCTGTTCCAAGAGATTCCTACCGAAAGGTCACTGTGAGGACAGTCGTCATACCATTGCAAGTCACAGGTACAAAAAGCTATTCCCACTGCTGTGTGTGGGCTGCGTGGCAGGTGAAGTGGTTGCCTGGAGGCAGCAGACCAAGTAACACAGTAGTGGTGGGGAGATGAAAAAACTGAGGGAGATCAGTTTACCGTGATAAGTCATGGAAAAGATCCATTTGGATTAGATAAGTGCTTTACTGAAGTGTTAATTTGAAAGTTAAATGTTGAGTAAGCCTTGGAGAAATGCATCTTTCAGTAGGCTGTGGAAGGACTTTGGGAGAGGAGGGACACACCAGATACTTCCACGATTATTGTGTCGGCTGGAAAACCTCCCAAATCACTCCTGATGTCCTTATTTCTATTCATGAAGAGCAGAAAAGCTGTTAACTTGTTCTTGTTGTAGTTTTCTTGATTAGGGTCCCTCTTCCTGTTAAAAGTCTCATCTCCACAGCTGCTCCTCCGAGGTGTTTCTCTGAGCAGCAGATTCCCAGGCTGTGGGATGGGGACTGAAAGGGAAGCAGCGGGAATGTCACTGTGCTGACATGAGCACAGCTGCCCATGTGCTCCAGAGCCCTGGGACTGCAAGTGCTGCTGATGCGTTTCACTGACTTCAGGCCGCCGGTCCAGGCAGATCCCAATGGTCAACCTGTGAGGAATCCAGGGCACGAAGGCTAATCCTGGTAGTTCTTAGCTTATGACACATCTGGGCACATAATTAACAGTTACTGACAACAAATGACTACTTGGTTTAGCAAGAAAGCTGAGCTGCTTGGATTTCCTGTAGGATGTAACCACAGGAAATTAATTTGGCGCTTTCTGATGACATCATCTTGACCACAGAGCTTCCTCTCAACAAAAAGCTGTTTTCCTTGGCCTCTTTTGCAGACATTTTTATAATGCAAGTGTTATAAAGTTGCAGTAGTGCTGATGTGAATTCCACCCGAAGGGAATTTGGTGCACGGCTGTAATGAGGTAATTGTTTTACCTCCAGCTACAGAGGATCGGTGCAGAAGGCAGAGCGTTCCTTTGTATGGAATACTGCTACCTGCTGAGGGAGCGCTGGCTTCTGCAGCTGCTGGAGCAGATGTCCCTACCAGGGGCTGCTGCTGGACTGTGTTTGTCCATAAACTGAGGAAGAAGCTGTAGAGGGTCTGGCCGTAACGTTCAGCTCCATCCTCTCCCATGTGTGCCTGGAGAAGGGAGCTTTGTCAGCTGAGGAACAGTATAAGCTGCTCAGATGGACTGAAGACGTTAAACATTTGTCTCTGGCACAGAAAGACACTGCAGCTCCTGTTACAAGCACCATATCGCACTAAGAACAGTCCATGTGTCCAGGCTGTTTCATGATTGTTCCCGGAGGCGGAATGGAGCAGGAGTAGCTGGTATTTGGCAAACGTGCCTCGGGCGTCACAGGGTATCGTACTTGTGGTTTTTGGCCTCGGCAGAAGACTAAGAAGACTGGCTCTAGCAAGACACTGTAATGGGCACTGTGAAATTGCTGTCTCCCGTGTCATCTCGGTGCTTTCTGTCACAGTTAAGTATGGGGTTGCATCTTTTTGCCCAGTTGCAGTGGCTGGTGAAGAAATTCAGATGAGCTAATTCTGTGAGATTGTTTCTGAGAGAATTCGCAGACTTAAAAGTACTCTGGAAACTAGAAACCATAAGGGACTTTGGTCTGTCTTTCCATGTACTGTTTGGTTCCCGCAGAGCTTTGTGGTCGGGAGGATACCATCCGAGGAAGGTCAGCAAGCCAAGTTAAATGCAGTAGAAGACAGGAAAGGAAGCAGAACTGCCTAGGACAGTAGTGCTAAGTGCTGGAGCTTAGCTCAGGCTGGTGCTTCAGTCCTGCCTTGCAAAGACCTCAAGTGGCTCGGGGGCTTCGCACTGTGATCACTCCAATCTCCCCTGGGCTGTCAGAGGCCTTTGGTTACAGCCCCCCTTTCAAACATAGCGGGGCAGTAAGGCAAAATCATAAATGAACCATAATCAAACTAATGCTTGTGTGAAAGTGCCTTGCCAGCGCGGAGCCTGGGAAGGGTGATGGTGCCAGAAAGCCGCTGGCTGCTGGCAGCTCCTGTGCTGGAGCCGGACTAGGCCTTTTGTTAAAACTGCAGCATCCCCTGTTCCTAGGCAGGAATGAACAGCAGGTGTTGGGTGAGAAAGGATCGTTGGCATTGCAAGCTTTCCGTGGGGCTGGGATGAAGGTGAAACTGAGTGACTCCAGTCTGTTCCCTGCCACCCCTTTTTGTGGGTGACCATGGGAAGGGTGGTGGGGCTGTAGGAGGGCACATTACAGACTGACGGACTTTGTCAGTGCCAGCCGGGTCCGTTGTTGACTCTGGTACCCAGCCTCTTACAGCAATTGTTCTTGGCCTGGTTTGGAAGGGATTTCCCCCAGCTCTCCTCTAGAAGTGTCCACTGCTGGAAGGCCAGATGCAGCACTGGTGGGGCTCAGTGCCCCTGGGTTAATGACCTTTTGTGGACACTGGCTGCTGATTCTGGGTGTCTCCATGAGCACCTCAGAACTGTCTGCAGCAGGTGCCTGTGCTCAGTACCAGACTAACTAGGTTTTACTGCTCGAGTTTTTTCAGCACACTGCAAGCTAAGGCAGGGCTCCTGTGTGCAGTTCCACCAGTTTTTTTTCAGGAAGGTTCATTATTCACAGGAAAAGGGGATGATGATAAATAGAACTGAGTGGTTAAGTGGCATTGAGAAAAGGTCTTTATTAAGTGGGTTTCTGTGGTACCTTGCTCTTCCTGATCTATGAAAGCTCTTGGGTGGAGAAAAGATGAGAATGCAGAAATTCCCATGGTAAAGAGAAACTGTGGGCTTGAAGCTCAGGAGGCTCAAGCCGTCAGTTGTGTGCTGCGCTTCCTGCTGCACGCCGAGCGTTGCACGGAGCTGACGGCGATCAGAGGCCTTGGCTGGCAGGAGAGGCATGTCACCGTGTAAGATTGTCAGGGACAGCTTGCTGCTGGACACCTATGGAAGAGGCACGTTAGTGGAATAGCATTGCTGTGACAGACAGAATCAGCGCCTGGATTCCGTGGGGATTTTGCAGGTTCTGCGGCTGGCCGAACACGCTTTGTGCGCGGCTCAGCCACTGGTGGTCGTTAGGTTTGCAGTTCTAGTAGTTTTTCCTAGTCCCCTCTGAAGCTTGTCTGAGCCAACACTGAAGTGCAGTACAAAGCTCCTGTGCTCCGAAATACAACTGGCTGTGTGGCTGTGCAACGCGGATCGGATTTCTCTCTCTTATTTCCAGAAGAAGATGCATAAGGAAAGAGAGATCGTTCCTTTCTACTGAAATCTGTAAAGCTAAGGTTTTCTGCCTCTTCCTGAAGGGAAGGGGAAATGCTTTCCAGGTGTCCTCCCTGCTGTGCTTCGTCTGTGCAAGTTGCATCTTCGTGCAAAGCCACGAGTATTTACTTAGCTTTTTGCCTGAACTGCTTGTGAGCGCTGTGCTATGGGGCAAGAGAATCTGTCTTCAGGATACTGGCCAGTCATTGCAGAAATACCTATCTGCTGAGCTGCTGTAGGGTAAAAGACTGAAGACAGTCTGAACTAAACTAGCGTGACTGTCCTTCAGGAGCAGCTGTCTGAACTCTTAGGAAATCATGGCCTCAGGTGTGCTCTGAACCGTGTCTGCAGAGGCTGAGCTGTCCTGCTCTGGGGTGGTTTACAAGGTCTGAGTGTTGCCGATGCTGTAAATCGGTCATCCTCAGCATCGCGACTGCATGGCCTCAAGCAAATGTGATGGGGTGGCATCAGCTCTGGCTCATGCTCGAGCAGCGTGTGTGTACCCCTGTCTGAACTCCTTTCTAAATGAACATGAGGAGAGCTTGTCCAAAATTGGAGTGCCTCCCTGGCTGCTTTCCCACGCTTCTTCCAGAGACACCAGCTCGCTGAAGATGCTGTGCGTGCGTGTGGCTTTTCTTGGAGCTGTTAGTAGTTTCTAAGGGAATTTGATAAATGTGTGCAGTGAAGGAGAGACTTCTGGTTAGCTGCCGTGTGCCTCAAAGTCTCGTTTATATTAGGCTCTGATTTCTGTGGCACGTTTTCGGGGGAATGGAAGGCACACCCAGACCTTCTGTACAGCAGACACTGCCTGCTCATCCTGAGCAGTGTCTGCACTGCTGCCAGGAAACCCCTTCTGTGTCCCCCTCTGCTCACATGTTGGTGCTAGCTTTGGTGCGCAGCAGCGGGCTGGGTGCTGCTCCTACTCTGTGCAGAATTTCCCTTTGCAGGGTTTCGTAGCAGGGAACCTTTGCTGTGGTGGTCGGGGCCTTTGGGTGTTCTAAAATGGAATTTCTTACGGGGCTGGCTGCGTCTCGTTCTCATTGAAAGTCCCGACGTGATCATCAGCTGGTCGCTTGCTTCCTCGTTTGTGCTTCGTTACCATCAGTCTGACAGCTTGGTAAGAACCAGATCCGCTCACTCGAGGCAGCTTGAGGCAGCCCACAGCAGTGCCTCTGCCCGTGACGTTTGTGCAGGATGTGGCCATCCGAGGCGGCGCTCTGTCCCTGAGGCTGACTGACTCTTCAGAAAGGAAGAAAAACCTGAGGATTGTGTGGCCACGGTGGTTTTGTTATGTTTGTAAACAGCCTGGGAGATAAGGACACGCTATAAATACCTCACAAATGAGGACTAGAAGAGTGTTCAGGCTGAAGCGGTTTGTCATGTGTGAAAACATTGGCTACGATGTCGGAGACGGCCTGTGGAGGCAAACGTAGGGAAGGATCCCTCGCCGCAGAAAGCAGGAAATGAGCAGGGGAGGTCTTTGTTTCTGGGCTTTTCCGTGCCTTTTCCTCCGCTGTAGTGAAGCGACGGCTTCAGAATAATTCATTACATAGCTGCCTGCCAGAAGAGGTTTGTCTGCTGCCTGTGGCAACACAAACAGGAGAGATTAGGAGGAGAACATACCTTATTCCTTACAGGTTTATCACATCTTGCCTGGAGTTCCAGGAGAAGGAACAGGCTGAGGGGGGCTCTGCTAATTGATGGGGTCTGTATTAGTGGGGAAGGCAGGTACTGTTGGCAGATGTGTGGGAGTGACACGTTCAGGGTGTGACAACTGCCACTGTATGAAGCAGCGAGTGCCTTTCTGTTCTTGAGCTTTTTCAAGGGAAGAGGCAGCATGAGAGCTTTTGTTAAGAAATTAATGTCTCTTTCTTTGTGATTCCACATGAAGAGGCTACAGGCCACTGCATCAGCATCATGCAGAGGTGGTAACTTTGCAGGAGCGTATTCCTAGTCTCGTGTCTAGAAAAAGCAGTGTCTTGCCAAAAAAGGTCAAGCCACCAGAAGTTAAATGGGTGACTGGGCTGTGGTGTGTCTGCATTCGTCAGCCTGGACGGGTTTACCTCTTTGCTCCTCTTTCTCCGTTATACCTTCTGTTTTCCTCCAGGGTTCTTTTAGGGGATCTTTTGAGTCCTGGAGGTGATTCCAAGAAATTGAAACAAGCTGCTTTTTTGTTCGGTCTCTGCATGAGAAACAGCTTCCAGAATCCCGTGGGACTTTACATGGGATTTACAAAGAGCGAAACGGTTGGCCAGGCTGCTGACCGCTCGAGCAAAAGCCTGCTCCCAGTCTCCGCTCTCAGAAGAGGTGAGACCAGCAGGAGGGACACTGTAAGAAACTCAGTGGAAAACCGCCTTCAGAAACCGGTAAAGAGATCAGGCCCTTGCGGTTCCTGGACCGGATGCGTCCAGAACGAAACGGTCACTTTTCAACCGTTGACAGCTTTTTTAGAGACGGCGTGCTTGACTGGACTCGCAGAGGTTTGTCCGGTTCCAGCGATAGGATGTAAGCAGAATGAAGGGAAATCTAACCAGTGCAGGAAATTTGGGAATGTGCTGAAAGGCCATGTGCTTTGCTTTGTTTGGACTTCTGACTCAGAAGGGAAATGTAATACTTCCTGAGGATCTCCTTTAAATGTCCCCACTTGACCTCCACAGCACATGGATTTTAGCTGAAAGAAATGCAGTCTTCTGGTTTTGCTTACCTCTCACAGTATCTGCAAACCCTAGCACCTTACTAAGGCTTGTGTGGGACTGCAGTGAAAGAAGTGAAGCAGAAAACTTGTCTTTAGAGCTGCAACTCCAGAAGCAGTGCTCTTCAGGCTTTCGGAAGGCTCCCCTCGGTCAGGGCTTTCCCTTACTGAGTTTCCGGCACAGCGGTGTCCAGCGGTATGAGCAGGACTAGCACGGGTCACCGTGTCACTGCAGGAGTTAGAGACTTTTTTAGGACGGTCATCGGCCGTCCTCTTTAAAGGGATCTCTCACAGGAGTCTTTTAGACTGTGTGCAGAAAGACAAAGATAAGTGAACCCTAGGTGGTGCTTAGACTTGATGCTGAGTTCTATGTTGTCGAGTTCCTGGGCTGGGCTACTCTACATGACTTCCTTTTCTTTATGGCATGTTTGAGATTACACCGTCAGAATCCGCCCTGTTAATGCTTTCGCCTGTGAGTGTTTCTCTGTGTGTCTGTCTGCGTTCAGAAGCGATCTAGGGAGGCCTGCTTCCCCTCACCACCCCCAAAGACGCGCAGCAAAGGGCGAGTATTTTGCACGCAGGAGCAAAGGAAGGTTTTGCTTGCTTTCAGGGGCTGGAGCATGTGTAGGAGGAGGAGGTATGCGGACTCCTCAGAATAAGAGAGGGTACTGCTGGCTGTCAAGACGACAGATGTTAAGAGCACGCATGGCTGATCTTTTGGAAACAATTCCGCAGCATTGGGTAGGATCAGGCACTGCTGTTGCCCTGTGCCCGGAGGGAGAGTGGAAGAGAAAGAGCACACAAGAACATGCTGTGGTCAGGCTCTTGAATTTCACGAATGCTTAGCCCATGTCATTTTTTTTCTGCGCCTTGTCTGTGACAGTTTGATTTCCGATCAGCGCTAACTGGTGTCTGTGTGTGGGGATGGAGGCTGCTTCGTAGTGAGATACCAGGCAGAATGTTCTCATCCAGCCCATTTTGGAATTACTGTACTGTGGTCTCATTTAAGTGGGGCTGTGCAGTCTGCTCAAGACTTATTTAAATGTAATTGGCAAGTGGCCATTCTCTGGCAAGGGTAAAATATCTCAAACACATCTCTGAGTCACCAGGTCCCTGTTAATGGTCATTCTGTGATGTACATCTGCTTAACATCAGATTCTTTACCTTACTCAGCTGAAAAACCTGAGCTAGTTGTTGCTCCCAAGAAAAGAGAGCAATTAGAAACCTTTTTCAGAACTCCCTTCTGTGCCTCAGCTCAGTGGCAGAAGAATCTGTTTTCTATTAGAGTGATAAATTGCATAATTGGAGGTGTAAGCAACCCCCGCTGTAAAATTTGTCTTTGTCAAATACACGAAGCATTGATTTTCTTTGTTTGCTGCTGCACAGCCTCGCTGGTGTGAAGCCGTAGTCTCCCATTGCTCTGCCACCAAGTAGAGGTTTGTGCTAGAATGGCTGGAGCCTGTTTCAAGCCTCATTCACTCTTCAGCCGTTTGGCTCTTCTGCCAGTGCCTGTGGAAGTGCCCCTACCCTTCTCGTCGGACACGCGAGAGCCACTGGCAGCTCCTGATGGATGCTTTTATGCAGAGGATTTTATTAAGTATGCAGTAATTAATTCATCTTCTGGAATCCTGTCACTGACCCCCATGTGTGAGCTGTTGGTGTCCCCCGGCGGATATAATCACCAGATCGTTCCTCAACACCGCTTTGATGTTAAGCACTGCAGCCTTTCCGCTGATTGCCCGGGTTAGGGTTGGGTTGGGTTAGGGTTAGGAAGGGTGCTCCTCCAGAACAGCACAAAGGTGGAGCTGCCCAGCAGCTGACAGGACATGCTGCCACGGTACCTGCTGCCAGCTGTGGCTGGGCAGCAGAGTTATGCTTGCAGCATTCCCCAGGGCCACGGGCTGCTCGCCACCATGGGACCGGAGCCCCTGGGTGGATGAGCTGCGATGCAGCTCCAGGAGAGGGAGGAGTAAGGGACTACTCACAGCTTACCAGAGTGCTTTGTCAGGGAGAAGGGTAGATGAGAACCCTCCCGCACCTCCCTCTGAACTGACCGCAAACCCCCCTCTTGAAACTCGCTCTCAGCTCCAGGCTCCTCCATGGCTCCTGCGTGGCGCCCAGTTGTGTCCGCTCCAGTTGGCCATTACAGAAAAGAACACCTAGGCCCCCGGTTCTCAATGGCTTCAGCAGAGAAGGTTATCTGGGGTGCGGGTTTTCTGCCTCCCTCACAGTCTAAACCATAACACATTGTTTTGGGAACAGAAGGAAAAGAAAGGAGACACCAAAGCCTTATTTATCAGACTCGGGACACTGGAGTGGCACAAGGAGACGGAAGTGTGTTACACAGGTAGCCCAGAGGCTCAGCTCAGTCGGCAGAAACAGGCAGTACGAGCACGGGCAGGGACAGCTGAAGGGGCCATGCCTGTCTCCATCACAGCCTGTTGGTTGTCTGGCTGCTCGGTTCCCCTCATCAGTGCAAAGATCTTTTCTGCTAGGTGTTAGGAGATGTGAACAGCTGATCGGGGACCTACTGCGTCAACAGGAACACGGTCCCAAGCGGGAGTGCTGAGCCGAGGACTGGAAGAGGGTGGGGGTTGTGCCGTTTTGGCTGGCAAGGACCAGCATGTGGGGTGTCTTGTGTGGAGGGACTGGACCTTTCCTGAGCTAGGGTAATAAGGAGGGGTGAAACCAATAACGCTGCAGCCACTCACCCTGATTGCTCCTTTCCAGAGGTCTGAAAAAGGCAGCTGCTGTGGAACTGGGTCACTGCAGCAGCTGGGTAGCAGAGGAAATGCGCATGCAGGGACCTCAGAGGACTCGGGGTCAAGGCTTTGGAGTGAACAGCCATGCTGAGGCAGCAGATGTAGGCAGAAGGAGCAAACACATCCTGCTCCTGGCTCCTTGCCCTGCTGTCTGGCCGTGTGAGCTCTAGCTCTGCCGGGTGGAAGGAAGGTCTGCGTCCTGGCAGATGCAGTGGGTAAAACAATCTGATTCCCAGATAATTTATCTTGTTAAATGCGGCTGGGTTTTGGTGGTAAGAACTCAGGTTTTCAAATAGCAGTGTTTATTTAAGATGTCCACAGAGGATGCAGGCTCCAGCTGCTGAAATGCTGTTGTCTGTGCTGCAGTCCCAAGGTTGTCTGGGGCTCAATAACAGACGGTGTTGTGCTAAAGAACACACTGCATGGTAAGAACTGTGCTGTTTGGAGAGCAGTGGGATTTGTAGATGAGAAGTACATGAAGATGTTAGAGCCTACTGGTATGGCAAGATAAGCAGTATCAGCATCTCCCTTCTCTCAGCTGAGTGCAGACTGCAAGTGTGTAAGTTTTCCAGCTGCAGGTATTCAACAGCTGTTCAGCCTGGAAAGAAGAGACCACAGGGTCCTTGCCATGGCTCACTCAGCTGTGACACTCACTGTAGCTGTGTCAAGGCGTGCATTCTGCTCCAGCAGTGCTTTGGTGTCAGCCTGCTGGGGCTTTGACATGAGCTTTCTGAGTGGAGAGTGGAACAGGGCAAGAATCTTTTTGCAGTGTTCTCTGCAGCCAAAAATGGTTATTTGTCTCCTTTCTGAACAGCTGTTGTATGCAGGGTTGTTTGCTGGATTAGCAGGGCTTGCTGTAGGCGTTAGTCATGGGAGGTGTGGCTGCCTACAGATGTGCTGCTCTGTGAGGCAGCCCAGGCTGGTCTTGCAGTGCAGTTCTCTGCAGCAGTCACTGTCTGTTTCGTCTGTGGTCTCTGAATCTTTGCAGTGCTGTGCTACACCTCAGCCAGTCAAACACACACCCCCCCCTCAGAGAGTAAGGGAATCCTAGCCCTGTTCTCCAGACTCAACCGCTATCCTGCTGCCTCTGCCTGAGCTGCCCTGAGGGGTGTCAGACTGCAGAGCAGAGGTTTACTAGCTGATAGTTGCATTCATTCTCCAGGATAGTCTTTTGTAGCTTTGGTTTCTGGGACCAGGGCATCTGTCGTGTTTCTGTGAATACTTGTGCTTACTTTTTCTCTCGTATCCCTGCAGGCAGCATCCTCAGCACTGAGCAGTCTGGGCCACGTGTACACCGCCATTGGGGACTACCCAAATGCACTGGCTAGCCACAAGCAGTGTGTCCTCCTTGCAAAGCAGTCCAAAGATGAGCTTTCTGAGGCACGGGAGCTGGGCAACATGGGAGCAGTGTACATCGCAATGGGAGATTTTGAAAATGCGGTACAGTGCCATGAACAGCATCTCAATATTGCCAAGGAGCTGGGAAACAAGCGGGAGGAAGCTCGAGCCTACAGCAACCTGGGCAGTGCTTACCACTACCGGAGGAACTTTGACAAAGCCATGTCCTACCACAACTATGTGTTGGAGTTGGCCCAGGAGCTGACTGAGAAGGCCATCGAGATGCGAGCTTATGCTGGCTTGGGCCACGCAGCTAGATGTATGCAGGATCTGGAGAGGGCTAAGCAGTACCACGAAGAACAGTTGCACATTGCTGAGAGCCTGCAGGACCGAGCTGCTGAAGGCAGAGCATCCTCCAATCTAGGTAAGGCCCTGACGCGGAGCAGAATTTGCCAGGGAATGCTGTAACTATCAGAGCAGCTGCTGGGATGCAGGGAGCTTGCTCTGTGCTGTCTTCTTGGTTACCCTGGTTTCACCACTGTCTTAATAAATTAAGCAGGTGCTTTGGCAGATAGCGTGCTAACGCAGTGTATTCCACGTCTAGTTATTAACCTGCTCAGGAAGGACCAGAAAGCACAAGCTCAAGGCAGAAGGCAAATAAGAAGGGAAAGTGTAGATGGCACACAAAACATTAGGTCTTGCACTAAGCCAAGAACTGATGTGGTTTATGGCCTGGCCATTTCTTTGAGAGCTTGTCAGCAGCACATGTCAGTATATGGCTGCCGTGTAAGCTGGGAGACGCGTGGCTTAAAATAATAGAGTGTAGGAGTCTCGTGGTCTTCTACGGACTGATGCTGGCATGGTGCTGGCATCCTGCTGACAAGCTGGGAAGGACTGAATTACATCAAAGTCAGTCCGGTCCTGCCGCTTCCCTGAGCCAGTGACCAGAGATGCATTTCCGCTCCTGCTGTGGATGTAGCATTTGCACTGCTGCTGTTCCGGCTGTCGTTAAGGATGTCTTCTCAGCTGGCTGGGAGCTGCAGAACAGGGCTGTTGCTAGTATAACAAAATACTTCTTTGCTGGCAGCCCCTGGATCTCGGTGCTTACAGGCTGTCCCACGCTGTAAATTAACTTCTGTTTCTGCTTGGCAGTTGAGCTTGGTTCATTTGTAGATGCTAATTGTAGCCTGATGTTATCAACAGCCGGTAATTGAAAAGGACTTGATGAATTACTTAATTTCTCTTAATAGCTGAGTCTTCAGGAGCTGAATGAAGGAGATAAGGCAAACTGGAGAAAACAAAACAGTCCTAGCTTTCTAATTAGTGTTGGGAATCTCCTGCTTTACACAGATCAGGGCAAACGTGTGAGGTACAGCAAGTTTGAGGCACAAGAGCTAGTGCTGTATTGGAGAGCAGTAAGCTCTTAAAGCAATTGTTAGTGTGGTAGAGCATCCAGCAGACAGGGGGCTGGAGCCGTGAAGCCTCTCATCTGGCTTTCTCTGACATACAGGAAAGGGCTCTTGCAGAGACAGCAGCAGATGCATCTAGCAAAGCACAAACTATCCCCATCTCTGCTGCCAGTGTGGGCCACGCTGGTGAGGAGAGGTAGCTGAGTAATCCGCTGGTCTGAGACACAGACAGAGGGCAACTAAGGTAAATGGGAGTTGATGCTTGCTTTTGTGTTCCTTCCCTGTGTCAGGGTGCTGAGCCACTTTGGGTTTTCCCTGGTATATCATCCCGTTTCTGTCAAACACAGGGACGACCACAGGTCTTTTGCTAGAAGAAAGAGCTGAATTCAAGCTCTGTAGTGTTTCTTGTAATTGCCTGTATGTTCAGTGTAGTCTGTGCTACTTAGCATTGTGAAAAGCCCACCAGGCACAGAAATGCTGCGGTGAACTGAGCTTAGCAATTCCTTGCGCGTGTTGGCACTTGCTGTAGCTGGTTTGCCTCATCCCAGGCGGAACAAGTGCCACTGCCGCACGAGAAAGGCGCTTGCTCGTGTTCTTCAACCGTCATGGTATTGTCACCATTTTGCTTTCTCAGAGTTGTTCAAGTTGGGGCTGCAGAGTTAGTGTTAGTAACCTTATTAATCTTACAGTCAGATTTAATGATGCCTTCAGCATGTCATTCCAGAATTTTTTGTTAGAAAAGGAGGGTTGTGGTGCAGCATGAAGTGTTTTTCTTGTGTTGGATTTCGGCCTAAACGCAACTTTCGGTTGCTCTGCTGACTTGGCCACGCCGTTCTTTGGATTAGAGTGCTGTTCCTAGCTTCTGAATGCAGAGAGCTCGTGTTTCGGCTGTTAGTTGGCCATATTTGTATGTTTTTGTGTCAGTTTGTTATACTGGAGAAAGAGGACATGCAGTTCTTGTTGAGACAGTCTATTCCTGTTGTTTAAAATGCATCTAGTGCCAATTTAAAAGTCGTCTTAATTGTCTCTCTCATCTACTCCACATGCAAAACACAACCTCTTCAAAACAGCCGAAGCATCCGAATGTGTGTTTCCAAGCCAGACTTTCCAGTTGGCCTCTGCGCTGAAGCAGCAGAATCTTGTGTTTGCATTTTGGCGCTGTCGATGGAAAGCTCTCTGAAGTGTCCCATCTAATGCTGAGCAAGAGTCGGGCAGTGTAACGCAGCCCAGCTGCTGTGGTGCTCTGCAGGGAAGTGGAACATGCTCTGCAGCTCAGTAAGCAGAAGATAATGGGCTGAGGGTGCAAGGAGATGTGGAGTTTAACCAGAAGTCTCAGACTGTCAACCTTTGCAGAACAGATGGCGTTTCAAATGCCAGGAGCCCGTGCAGAGAGCTGGCGTTGCAGTGTCTGCACCTCTTAAGGGTTCCCTTTGCAATGGAGAGAGGACACTTCAGATTAATAGTAAAACACGGTTTAAAGTCTCACCTGGTGCTGAGCATCTCTGCAGTTACAAGAGAACTGTGCTTGGAGTGTTGTCCAGAGGTGCCAGATATTTTCTCTTCAAGAGTTTCTGCAATTAGGATCAAAATAAAGGGGTGATTGCATTTGGCCATCTCTTCCCCAGTGGCTGAAGGACTAGGTAGCTTGCCCGAGATCTATCTCTCACCACTCCCAGGCACGTGTGTCCAGCCAGCTGCACAGCAGCAGAACATGTGTCAGACGGTGGGTGCCGTCACGGTGTCGAGGTTGGTTCTGCAAGGGCTAATGCAGTGGGAGGCTGTAAACACCTGCTGGGCTCCATCCAGCACAGGAGCTGCGAGGGTTCTGTTCCAGAGTTAGTGTGACGGATTCTTTCTCACCTGACCCATTTGTTGCCTGAATTGGGAAAATTGGTGACTTGCATAAGCAGATCTACTCAGTTCCGACCGCATCTTTAAGGAAAGAAATCCCGTGAACGCTACAGTTTGTGCCATTTTTGGTGCTTCATGCCGTGAAAGCAGTGCGGGTTCTGGCCTTCGGTCAGTTCTGCCACAGGGTTACCCTGCTGTTCCAGAAGGCAGTCAAGCTGCCTGACCAGAAGGCTATCTTTTACCGGGAAGTCAGTAGCTGTAGCTGTAAGACTGAGTCAGAATGCTGATGTTCTGAAGTGACAGCGTGTCTGTGCACCCTTCTTCCTTACGCGCCACAACAGATGGATGGCAGCTCAAGCAAACTAATGTGATAGCGGACTCCTTGATGAGGAGAGCACAGCTTTGTTCTCTGTTATGCTGCTTGGTTTTCCCCTGGCTATCTCCTGGTAGACATTTGTTCACTGTTTTTCTCCTTTCTTGGCAGTAAAGAGCCTGACTAAAACATTTAGAACTCTGAAGGCTTCATCTCCCACCCTTCTACGAACCTCATTCTTGTCTGTTGAGGAATGCACAAAGAGAATGTATTTGGTAGGCGATGATTTTGGAGTCACACAGAATTATTGAGGCTGGAAAAGACCTCTGAGATCATCAAGCCCAGCCTATGACCTGACATCACTGCATCAGCTACACCAGGGCACCAAGTGCTGCATCTGGTCTATTCTTAAACACTATCTCTCTGGGCAGTCCATTCCAGTGCCCGATCACACTGTCCATGAGGAAGGGCTTCCTAACATCCAATCTAACTCTTCCCTCGCAGCTTCAGGCCCTTCCTTCCCGTCCTGGCACTGGGTGCCTGGAAGAAGAGCCTGACCCCCACCCCCACCGGACTGCAGCCTCCCTTTGTGTAGTTACAGAGGGTGGTACGGTCACCCCTGAGTCTCCTCCAGGCTAAACACCCCCAGCTCCTCATCAGACTTCTCTCTAGACCCTTCACCAGCCTCATTGTTATCCTCTGGCCCCTTTGCAGCCTCTCCATCTCTTTCTTGAAGTAAGGAGCCTAGAACTGCCCCCAGTTTGCTGCTTTGGTGCGGTTTTGTTCTGCCCACACATTCTAAAACTGTGTTCTCCTGAAGTCTCCCGCAGTGGACAGGCAGTGGGATTTTGGAATGCCTTGCTGTGATAGAAATACAGGTAACGCAGCCAGAGTGCTTCACGGTGGTGCCGTGGAACTGGGGGTGTCACAGCAGAGTTAGCCCAGGGGAATGTTTTTGTTGAGCTCTTTTCCGTTCTTTTTCAGGAATCATTCATCAGATGAAAGGCGACTATGACACCGCACTGCGGCTGCATAAGACACATCTGTCCATAGCTCAGGAGCTCAGCGATTATGCGGCCCAGGGCCGAGCCTATGGCAACATGGGCAATGCTTACAATGCCCTGGGCATGTATGACCAGGCCGTCAAGTACCATCGGCAGGAGCTGCAGATTTCTATGGAAGTAAACGACCGTGCCTCTCAGGCATCTACACACGGGAACTTAGCAGTTGCCTACCAAGCGCTGGGTGCCCATGACCGTGCTCTGCAGCACTACCAAAATCATCTCAACATTGCCCGGGAGCTGCGAGACATCCAGAGCGAAGCACGGGCCCTCAGCAATTTGGGCAACTTCCACTGCTCACGAGGAGAGTATGTGCAGGCAGCCCCGTACTACGAGCAGTACCTGCGCTTGTCCCCGGAGCTGCAGGACATGGAAGGGGAGGGGAAGGTTTGCCACAACCTTGGCTATGCACATTACTGTCTCGGCAACTACGAAGAAGCTGTTAAGTACTATGAGCAGGATCTTGCCTTAGCCAAGGATCTGCATGACAAACTGAGCCAAGCCAAAGCCTACTGCAACTTGGGCCTGGCCTTCAAAGCCTTGATGGACTTCAGCAAAGCAGAGGAGTGTCAGAAGTACCTCTTGTCCCTGGCCCAGTCTCTGAACAACTCCCAGGCCAAATTCCGAGCTCTGGGAAACTTGGGGGATATTTTTGTCTGTAAAAAGGACGTAAATGGTGCAATAAAATTTTATGAGCAGCAGTTGAGCTTGGCCCATCATGTTAAAGATAGGAGACTGGAAGCCAGTGCCTATGCAGCCTTGGGCGCTGCATACAGAATGATACAGAAGTGTGACAAGGCTTTGGGTTACCACACGCAGGAGCTGGAGGTCTACCAGGAGTTGGGAGATATGCCAGGTGAATGCAGGGCACACGGTCACCTTGCTGCAGTGTATATGTCTCTTGGGAAGTACACCATGGCCTTCAAGTGTTACGAAGAACAGTTGGAGCTGGGGCAGAAGTTGAAGGACCCCAGCATAGAAGCCCAAGTCTATGGTAACATGGGCATTACCAAGATGAACATGAACATCATGGAGGAAGCTATCGGCTACTTCGAGCAACAGCTGGCCATGCTGCAACAGCTCAGCGGGAATGAGTCTGTGTTAGATCGGGGCCGGGCGTATGGGAACCTGGGAGATTGTTACGAGGCTCTGGGAGATTTTGAGGAAGCTATAAAGTACTACGAACAGTACCTGTCTGTGGCTCAAAGCTTGAACCGTATGCAAGACCAGGCCAAGGCCTACCGGGGCTTGGGCAGCGGGCACAGGTAAGGAGCATCGTGCATGTAGTCCAAGTGCAGGCGGGTGATCTGTGTTACTGTTGGGGGTGTTTGTGTGGCTACTGCACATGTGCACAGGGTTGTGACACAGGAGCGAGGCACAGTCCTCTGGCTGCTCCGAGTCCTGTGGGCTTCAATAGCGGAGCTGATACTGCTCTGTCCTAAGAGGACGAGAAGTTTATAGGGTGACAGAAGGAGAAGGTTGAGTCAGAGGTGCTGGAGATGTCTCCTGGGGAGAGTGTGTGTCTCTGCCTGAGGTTTGAGCTGGCCTGTAGAGGAAATGGTGAAACACCTTTCAAGAAAATGCTGGCAAAGTAAGCGTTGCTGTTTTCTTCCCTTGTAGGGCTATGGGAAGTTTACAGCAGGCTCTGGTGTGCTTTGAGAAGAGGCTTGTGGTGGCACATGAGCTGGGGGAAGCATTTAACAAAGCCCAGGCCTACGGGGAGCTGGGGAGCCTGCACAGCCAGCTGGGGAACTACGAGCAAGCCATTTCTTGCCTAGAGCGGCAGCTGAACATTGCTCGGGAGATGAAGGACCGAGCTTTGGAGAGTGATGCTGCCTGCGGCCTCGGTGGGGTCTACCACCAGATGGGAGAATACGACACGGCCCTGCAGTACCACCAGTTAGACTTGCAGATCGCAGAGGAGACCAACAACCCCACTTGCCAAGGCCGGGCTTATGGCAACCTGGGCCTGACTTACGAGTCCTTGGGCACCTATGAGAGGGCAGTGGTTTATCAGGAGCAGCACCTCAGCATCGCAGCACAAATGAATGACCTTGTAGCCAAAACTGTGTCGTACAGCAGTCTGGGGAGGACGCACCATGCCTTGCAGAACTACTCGCAGGCTGTGATGTACCTGCAGGAAGGTAAGAGGCTGAAGTGTGCCACACACAGTGCCACAGTCAGTGTGAGGGATAGGAGAAAGGCTGGAACACACGAGACAAGCCTGATCGTGTAAGCGTGGCCCTAAGAGGACGTGTTTGACCATAACCTTGGATGCAAAAGCTCTTGCACACAACTGTAGCTACTGTTGAGTGTCTGTGTGCAGTGTCCGAGCAGGTTTTTCTGGCCAGCGCTGAACCCTCCCGGTCAGAGCGTTGCAGAGCATGATCTGCACCTTCCTGGGGGCATCTCCGCTAGCTCTTGCTTTGAACCCATACCACACCCAGCAGAGTCTCTTTATAAAGCTTTCTGGCTGAGCCTAGAAGGTGCAAACCTCTCTTCAAACAGCATTGCATACAGGAACTGGCTCTGGGGAAACCACATCAGGTCATGGCAAGTCTCTCTGACCCTGGGAGCAGGTCTCAAACTGTCATGTACCTTGTGCTAGCCACCTGGCTTTTCCTTTTGTGTTTGAGTGTGACCAGTGTCCCCTAAGCTGTGAGTGAAAGCAAGTGGTGTTCTACAGAGTGGTGGGAAAGGTTCAGCCTTGGGTATCTAGAAGCCATCAGCTGCTGCCAAGCACCGGCCTTGAGTTGCGCTGCTGCAAGGGTTCCCAGTGTGCAAACAGTATCGGTTCAAGGTGGTGGCTCTCTGAAAGGAGGAGATGAGCAGCACAGCTGGAGTGATGAAGCTGGAAGTTGGAGGATTAATTACGTCAGATCGTCTGTTTTCCTGAACCTGACCTCGGCAGGATTCCAGCATGCTGAGAGAATTCAATTAAGTTGTAAGGGGGAAATTAAATGCAGCTCCTTCTCCTGGTGCGACTCGGAATTCTGGAAAGCCTGCAGATGCCAGCTGCTGCTGAGCTGCATGGTTGTGGCCAGAGCCCCGCTTCCTCCCCACCCTGTGGGAAAACGGGGGTCAGTGTTGTCAGCAGGGCCCACAGAAGTGAGGGCTTTGGAGTGTGGTGCAAGAGGGGACAAGACACAAGGTTTCACAGAAACTGAAATGAGCTCCAAGTTGTTCCTGCCAGCACCCTGCCCTGTGCCCTAGCTCAGTACACAAAGCACGCAGAGCCCGGCAGAAGGCTGGCAAGAGCTGGTGAACAATAAGCCGGGGATGTGGCAAGAGGAGCCTTTTCCATTAGTGTTTGGCAGCTCAGTGTGATTTTGTTTGTCTGTGGTGACTTCTGAGATTGAAAGTCGAACTTCCTTATAGGGTCCTGCTGGGTGTGTCTGGGGGTCTGCACCCTACCCTTGCTTAGGGAGGTCTTGGTCCACAGAAACATCTGTCATGCTGAGGCACCTCTAAGGCTGGTGCCAGTGTGTCAGCAGCAGCTGTCTGACAGCTCTGTTGCTGTTCCTGCTGTGTGTCCCACTGCCTGACAGCCCCGTGGCTGTTACTGCAGTCACAGCGCCTTCACCCCTTTCTCACTCTGGCTCCTTTCCAGGACTGAGGCTGGCAGAGCAGCTGGGGCGAAGAGAAGATGAAGCCAAAATCCGCCATGGCCTTGGCCTCTCCCTCTGGGCAAGTGGGAACCTAGAGGAGTCTCAGCACCAGGTATGCCTCCGTCTGCCGTGTTGATGGCGTTGTGTCCTCCAAGCCGTTCAGGTCACTCCCATCCTTGGCAGGAAGCAAAGGTGCCTGGTGTTCTTGGGGAGGGGGTGCAATGCCAGGTCAGGCTCCCTGTCCTGAGGGTCTGTTTGCCCTGGAGCCTCCTGCCATCTCTGCACTGTGTCTGTGAAGGGCTCACGTGAATGTTTTCCCTCTTAGCTGTACCGGGCATCCGCGCTGTTTGAAACCATCCGGCACGAGGTGCAGCTAAGCACAGATTACAAGCTGTCCCTCTTTGACCTGCAGACGTCCTCCTATCAGGCCCTGCAGCGAGTACTTGTCAGTCTTGGTAAGAGATGTCAGCCTCACACCCAGAGTTCTCCTGAAGTTGCGGGGAGGCGGTTCATGGCGAGTCCTTTTTGCCGCGTCTGCCCAGCGCAGCACAGCGTGTTTTGCCAGGACGGCCAGAAGGGTGTCCTGTGCTGGGTTTCGGGCACCTTTGCATCATCTTTCTTGCTTCCTCCATTCGTTTGCCTTTCTGTAGCACACATTTCCATATGGCATGTTACTGCCTGGAGCCAAGATGATCTGTGGAACCGCATTCCAGAGCAGAGACTGCTCTGTGGAAACAAGCGTCGTGACCCTGCTTCCCCACATTTTAGTTTGGTTGGGAGAGCAGCTGACCCTGCTCCTGCAGGTAGTGCTGCAGACCCACGGGTGCCTGGACTGAGAGACGGCTTTGTCTTTTCAGGGCACCACGATGAAGCATTGGCAGTGGCAGAGAGAGGACGAACAAGGGCATTTGCTGACCTGCTTGTAGAGCGTCAGACTGGGCAGCAGGACTCTGATCCCTACTCTCCAGTGACTGTTGACCAGGTCCTGGAGACAGTAAATAGCCAGAGGGGACTTGTTCTCTACTACTCACTGGCTGCAGGTTACCTATACAGCTGGCTGCTGGCTCCTGGGGCAGGTGAGGTCCTTTTTGGAGGTGAGTCTGTGAACAGGCCTTTCAGTGGAGGAGCTGTACCATTTGTAGCGAAGGAATGAATCCAGGATCAGAGTAAACAGAAGGGATGCCTTTCCTTCTAGTAACTTAAAGCTGAGTGGACTGAAAACCGTGGCACAGCCAGAGCAAAGTGATGCAAAGTGCTTACTCAGGGCTTTGCTGTTCACCTGGAGATGAAAATGGTCCACGTGTTTAATATTTCCATTTCTCAGCCTCCAATCCGTGTGTATTTCCCACGGGGCACAGCAGAGCAGTAATGAGATTCCAAGCGTGTTGCCTTTGTGAGAATCCCTACTTCAATTATATTTCTGTGCCTTATCCTTCCAAAACCTCTGACATTTATTCACTGAAGTGGATTGCAGAAAACAGAAGGGCACCCCCACCTCCTGATACGCCATTGAACTGCCTGATCCTCTGAATTCTCCTCTTGCGAATGTGGAAACACTTATCAGAGAGGAGCGAGGAGGATTAATATGAAGAGGGTTGCATTTTGGAGACAGCTGCTCTTCATTATCTAATAAAGTGATGACTGTAAATTTTCACGAGCGCTTTCTGGCTCTAATTTAATAATTGCAGTCTTCCACCATGACAGAGCTAAAGAGATAAAAAGCTCTGTTTAGATTGCGCTGAAAATGCTTAGGGAAGGGGAGCGACCGTTGCCACATGCCTGGCTTCAGGGTGGCAGTGACTGGAAAGAGGCTGTTTGGGGCGTTCTGCACTGTGCTCTGTCGAAGTAGAAGGTGGTGGTGTCCTGCTGTGCGTCCAGCCACCAGTTGGCTCTTCAGGCCGGTGGTCTGCACAGTAAAGTGCCAGTAGTTTCACAGTGTTGCTGTCAGTCGGAGCTTACTAAAATTGTGTGGATTGGAAGCGGAGGGTCTGCCAGTCGGCTTCATGGCCGGCGTCCTCCTTGTCCAGGCTGCTTCTTGTAGAAAAGCAGTGGATGGGTTTGTGACGGCACCATCAGGAAGGAGAGGAACTGTGGTGCTTCAGGGGTTCCACTTGAGCGGCTCGGCTAGGTCACTCATTAGTAGCGACTCCAGCCTACCCACGGTGACCTCGTCTTGTTTAGTTTGTGCTGATGGAGGGAGCAGCCCTAGTGGCAGCCCAGCATCCTCATTACCCCGCTGAGATGGTGCCATCAGAGCCTCTTTGCCGATTCTGGATTTGCAGCTGTTGCTGCAGAAGGAGCCGCTTTCTTTTTGATTCCTCCACTCTTCCCTAACCAGTTTGGTAATTTGTGCCGCCGTGGCAAACAGGGCGTCTAGAGCGGCCCTTTACTGTTGATTGCGGGCTGTAGAACTACTTACACAAGGAAGGGTATGCCAGCCTTGAGTGGAGAAGGGTTTTATCTGCGGTGCCAGTTGGACTCCTGACAAAGCAGTGAGTCTGCTTACCTGGTTTACCCGCTGTGAAGCGGTGTCCTGCGGTATTCTGTTACACACAGGTCATCTTTTCCTTCCTTTGTGTATCGCGTGCGTTCGTGCGTATGAGGGAAACGAGTAATCGTCGTGTGATGTGAGGAGGTTCTGCTGTAGTAATAATACTCTTGTTTTGCACTGGAGCCTTGGGAGTTCAATTCCTGTGATCAGAGGTTGTTAATAGGGGTTTTTCATGTGTGTCTGCCCGGTTGCGAGTTACTGTGCTGGGCGCCTCTCCTGTGGCAGGGGCTGTGCCACCTTCCCAGGGAGTTGCTGGCAGCACCGCTCCTGCCCTGCAGAAATAACGTTGTTGTTGTGGTGCCTTGCAGGAATTGTGAAATTTCACGAGTATTATCTGGGGGACAGCCTCATGGAAAATGCCGGGGACTTCCACGAAGCCAGCAGCGTGACCTTGCAAGCAGTAACAAGCTCTGCGCTGGAGCAGTACATCTCCAGTGTGCGGGAAGCTCTGGGTGTAGATTCCTACTACAGCCGGTAAGCTGGGGAGGGGGATCCCGCTTTCCCCCCTGAAATGGAGGAGGTAATTGGCCAAACAGTCTGAGAACTGAGAGTCGGTTCTTCCATTCTGTACCCTCGGCTGTTTCTTTGCAAGGACGTACACAGAGGAGTCGCATGCTCGGTATCAAAGCCCTCGGCAGCTGCAAGCACGCTGGCACCACTGTGCGGAATCATGGTCATGAAATTATTGCTGACGTATGCGCGGCATAGTTAAGAAGTGCCCCATCAGTTGCAGTGGTGTTTGAGGGCGTGGGGTTCTTACCTAAAGCCTATGCTGCAATTCTGCTTTTGGCACCTCCAGTCACACCTTCCGTGTTTCAGGTCTTGCTTGAAATGGAGCTCTGTGGTTCCCCTTAAAAGGGAATGTCAGAACTTACTCCCTCCAGCCTTCGTGTTTCCTGCATTTTGCAGATGTGCTCTGAATGTTGACCCTTCAGCCAGTTACAGTCTTGTCTGTGCTCATGGACCACGAGGCCTCTGTTCTCTCTGGGAAAATTTCACTCAAAGATTGAGTATTAGCAGGAAGGATAAAGGGGGAAAAAACAACAGGTTGAACTAGTTTCGTCTACCTTTGTCTTAAAAGAATCATGGTTGCTTAAAGGGTTGCATGATTCAGGTTACATCCATCTCACAAGTCGATGCTCGAGCCTGTGGCCTGCTCTCTCAGGTTCAGGAACTTGAGGTTTTCCCTCTTCAAGGAGCCCCAAGGACTTGCTGGCAGTGTACTCAGTACTGTGCCAGGTCTCAAGCTGAGCGTGGAGGAGAAGCTTGCAGGAGGTGGCTGGTGACAACCTTTTCCTTTTGGCCCCCCCTTGGCCGTTGTTCCGCTGACCCCGTTTCAGTGGTGGTGAAGTGAAGGGCTTGTGTCAGGACTTAGTCTTTCAGGTTATTCAAATACACTGCTGTGGAATTACACATGCAAGAAACTGCGGTCCCTTCAGCAGCCCAAGTACAGCTCCACAAGTCCGTGTCATCCGCTCTTTATTGCGAGGAGTGCCCTTGCGGAGGCTCCAGGTTGTCAGGAACCCAGAAGGAAACGGAAATGAGACACAAGGTGACTTCAGCAGGCGGTGGAGCAGGCTTAGCTCAAGTGTACGCACTCCCGGGTTTGTGAAGCGTCGTCTAATAATGCAGATTTTTGATGAGGTGAAAGGGAGGCCTTGTCCAAAGTGCGTATAGCACGGTTGTGTTTGCCTCCCGCTTTAGAGGGAAATAAAACTGCTGGCGGCAGTTCCACAGAGGATCTACGCTGCAATGACGATTCCGATGTTCACGTCAGGAGGTGGAGAACTTGGACATCTTGGGCTCTGTTTCTGGGTGTGCTGCTGTCCTAGGAGCATGATGGAGGGATTTGGTTTTTCCACTCCCAGCTTTCCCTGATTTTATAGCAGGAGCAGCAGCACGGCTTCCTTTTTTGTGTTGCACTTGCCAGTGAGGGGAGCGTGGAAAGCTTGGAGTTGTGGAAGTCTGGAAAGGATGCACTAACGCTGCTGCTTAGGTAAATCGGGCTGAGCAGGCGTTTCATGCAGTCCTTGGTTTTGCTGTGTTCAGTCCATACCCGAGTGCACGCGAGTTTGGGTCAGGTGCCTCCCTCGGTGTGTGCCACTTCATAAACTCGGGGAATGCCCGGGAAAAGAGGCGGGGGCAGAGTTGTTACTGTCTTCCACACCTAACAGGAGGAGGTGAGGCAGTCCGTTGAAGATTAGACGTTAGCATTGGTTTGAGGTTGTGTCTGAATGGAGTCTTCTCTGAAAGTGGCTGAGCGTTCGTCATAAAGCTGTTTCTCTGTCTTGCATCAATGAGCCCTTCGCCCTCCTGTTCCCGCTGCAGAGCCTGTGCCAGTAGCGAGACCGAGAGCGAAGCTGGAGACATCATGGACCAACAATTTGAGGAGCTGAACAACAAGCTGAACTCAACAACAGATCCAACTGGCTTCCTGAGAATGGTCAGCAGGAACAACCTCTTGAACAGGTGAGAACACAGCGCTGCAGATCAGCATGCTGAGTGAGGTGCCACGGTGACAGGCTTCTTTCTCAATGTCAGGTTCAGAGTGCAGCTGATGCCCTTGCTCCCTCGTGTCCTGAGTATCCTCATTGCCCGGAGCTGTGGGCGCACAGTACAGCAAACGGGTACTGTGCTTTACAGTTGCAGAAGCCATCCAGTCTTCACAGCATGAACGTACGGGGAGTTGCAGGACTTTGCACTAGCTGCAGTCTCCATGTATTTCAGGCTTCTTACAACTTGCTCAGGTCTCGGTCTCTCGTGTTACTGTGCTGATCAGGACAACGTTCAAACTCAAACTGGAGACTGACTTTTTTTCCAGTGCATGAATTTTTTGACCATGGATTTGGGCTACATGAGGTCAACCAGGGTTTCTGGCAAGATCTGTGTTCCAGTGTGGTATGTGAGCACAGGTTGCCCCAAGCCTTTTTCATCTGGAAAATGAGGTCAGCCTGCAGTGCTGTGAGCCATCACTGGAGCTAGCGATGAAACTGGCCGCTGCCTGTTGACAGCAACAACTGGCCTGTTTTTCTTTCCAGAGTCCACACACCTGTCTGTCCAAGCTACTACATTGGCAGTGGACTGTGAGTACCTGTTACCGTTGGATCGAGCAGGAACATCCCTAGAATTCATGAGGTGTTTGCTGGTTCATCGAGCTTAGGAGGACAGGAGACCACCCCTCTGACAGGGGAGAAATGTGATCCAATTCTGCCAGGGAATGCTAGTTCTCTTAGGCTTGGGTTAAGCAGTAGAGCACAAACAGAGCTCGCAGCGCCAGACCCCAGCCCACCTCTGGTGTGCAGTGCCTGTTCTGATAGCACTGTAGCTGTAGTCATTGCTGCTGAAGTGCTTCAGATGGTGGTAAAATTGTGGCTCACAGTGATCGAAGGTTCTGGTGTCTGTTTGCTTTGGCTTCTGCACTGCAGAGGACAAAGTGGGGCCTGCCTGAAGCTGAGAATAAGAGCTCGTCTTCCTGCTGCCAAGGCAGGCCCTGCATTCCTCATGTGGGGCCTGAACGCATGTTCACCTCTTGTGCTTGAATGTTGGAGATCCTGGAGGGAGTTTGCCTGGCTTGAGGCCAGCACAAGTTCCCTCACACGCAGGAGCTGCACGTGCTGGTTGGGTCTCATCTTAGAGAATGAAGCTCTGGAGGTGCTGGAACTGTTTGGAGCCTTCTGTATCTGGTGAGAAACGGGCAACTGAAAGGAAAGGAAGCCCCTGGTTTAGGTGTCCTCTGACTGCTGTCATCAGGTAATCTACTTTTAAGGAGAGGTTTTGGCAGTTCTGCTAAGGAAAGGCAAAGTATGAGTGCTTGGCAGTTAGCTCAAGGATCTTCTGAGAATAAATAGATTTTGAAGTAGAAAGAAGCATTGAAGGGAGACTGCAGTCATCTCAGGACCAGGTAACAGCTGTCTAAACTCTACCGATACAGCCCCCAAGGTAGTCCCAGTTGCAGTCTTAGGCAGCTTCTGTTTTCTCCCCGCTCCTTGGAGCGCTTGGACTTCGTGGGGTTTCCACATTAAAATCTGATTCCAGGTCAGAACCAGGCACAGCCCAGTGATGACTGTGAGTCTGTCAGGGTGAGCTGTCCCAGGGGATGTTTGTCAGCAGGTCAGGCTCTGGATCACAGAGGCAGGCACAGACAAGGCTGTGATGGAGCTGGGGACAGGCATACCTGCAGCATAGGCAAAGCAGAGACCAAGGGCTCAGGTCTCTTACCTGGTTCTCCACCATACAGGGTGCAGACAAGACAAGTGGGGAGTGCTGGGTGGTCTTGTGAGTCTTGTGCAACCACCGGTGAGTTCTGGAGCTCATTGCAGACCCTTGAGAGCATCTCCAGGGAGCTCCTATCTGGATGTTTGTGTCTCTAGGGATAGTTTTAGAGGGAAAGTTGCAGAATGACAGGCCTGTGTGTCAGCTGGAGGCTGTTGAGCACTGCAGCGTTGAGGCCAGTCCTCCTGAATGGTCGTGCTTGGTCGTGGTGTTTGACTTGTCGAAGTCCTAATGAGCACCAAGGCAGGAGTAGCTCTGTGCTAACTCTGGTACGAAGTCTCCTCCCTGCCTGGGCCAGCCACGCTCGTTCTCACCAAGCGCAGCTTGTCCCTGTGCAGGCCGAATCAGTCTGACCTCGAGACTTGCAGCGTGTGAGATTTCACCCCCTTCCTCTGAGGCTGCCATAGGTTCACTGCTTTGTTCTTGCATCTCTCAGACAAAGGGCGGAAGCGGAGCCAGTGCTGATGCAGGGAAACAGTCCTCAGTCCCAGTTTGTGTGGTTTCCTTTGCTTGCTGCAGGTCACGCTGCCTCCCGCCCAGGATTGTAAATCAGAGCACTGTCGAGCCTGTGCACAGGCTTCCAGATGAGAGATTTCACAGTTCTAGGTATCAGAGGACCCCTCTGCATTGTAAGAACAAATGTAGAAATGATCAGGGCAGCATCCCAGGAGTCAGGACTGACACTCTGGAGAAGGGACAATCGGCCGAAAGATTCACAAGTCTCCCTCATGTCACACAGAAATCACTGGGCTCAAGTGCCTGACAAGCCAGCGGAGAGACTTGCACTGGCGGGGAAGAAGGGGACTGGGCTGGCCAGGGCTCCAGCTCTGCTCTGCCTGCTGCACAGCCTCTCTCCCTCTCCTCCCACTGTGGATTTTCTCACTGTTCTCTGTGTACACAAACACACAGGCAAGAGATGTGAAAGATTTATGGTGCCCCCTTGGTTTTGTTCTAATAAAAAGCAATCCGGGTGACAAAGGAATAAATCTAGAGCTGCTTGGCTGTGAAACCAAAATGAAGGAGGCTCTGCTGATTAGAGTAATCAAGCCTCTGTTCTCTGCAGTAAATTACCGTTAAATGGGTTGGTACAGAAGGTGAGGGAGGCGAGTGCCGCCTGCTGGCACCAGAGATCAGGGCTGCTGTGCTGGCACTAGAGCTCTACGTGGGCATGGGTTCCTAGATAAGCAGAGGGTGTCTCCGCCCTTCGATACTGGCCTGCCAGGCAGGGTATGCAGTGGGATGTGCTTTGACCACAGGGTTCAGGGCATTAGAAACACCGGGAGGAGCACAGCATTGTTTCCTGATCCTATTGTAAAATCTGTGCTGGATCAAGAACTGAACCAGATGAGCGCCTTGACAGGGAGCACAGCTGTTGGATTAGAGTGGCCAGAAGGGGCAACATCATTTCCTAAACAGGGCAGTAACTTTTTAGAGCCGTGCCGTCTAAGTTTCCTCAGAGTGATGGTGATGGGTGGCTGTTGACACCAGGAGAGTGTGTGCAGAGCTCTGTTTATGGGGAATTCGGAAAGGTCCTCCAGGTCAGCTCTTGCGTCTGACTTCATGGGACTGTTCCGAGGAGTGACAGCAAGTGTGGGTGTGATCTTCATGCTTTGTTGTTTTCCATTGTCATGCTCAGGTACCGTTGTCACGTGGTGTCATGCTAGATGAGCTGGTGCAAAAGCTAAGTGCAGCTCCTCCTACTGTAGTCGATTGTTACTGGGTCTTGTGTTTGCCTGCACACAGCAGTTCACACATGCATGTGCAGTAAAAACACCGAGGAGCTTCAGGCACCTGAGTTTGTGGAGAAGCTCCGTGGCAACGTCGTATGCTGTGTGCAGCAGGTCAGGCTGACATTGGTGTTCTGTTGTGGGGTGAAGCTGACGGGCAGAACTAGGCCCTGTCACAAAGCATCATACAGAACCGAGTCGTCTGCATGAGCAGGGACTGATGCACCATCAGTGTTAGGAAGGCAGGACAACCTGCCTTCTGCAGCTGACCTGTCACTTGCTTTCTCCCGCAGGAGCTGTCAGAGCATGACCAGCCTGTTCAGCAGTACCATGTCTCCCGTTAAGGATGGAACATCATCTCTTCCAAGGAGGCCGACTTCCCTCACCAAGCCCCCACTCCGTGTGCTATACGACTTATTGATAGGACCTATGGAAGGAGTAAGTTGTGGTGCAGGAAAGGGTAGAGATTCACTTACAAAATCCCCTGTCGTTTTGGGAAAGCAGTTGGCTGCTCGGGGGCTGGACCTAAGTGGTGCTTTTCACTTGATCTTCCCAGATGGTGCGACTAGGTGTGGTGGAGGTAAACAAGAGACGTTGCTGTTCATACCTCTTCCTATCAGCTGCCAGGATAAAGTGCTGTGCTGCAGAGTTGTTGCTTGTGAGCTCTGGTGCTGCAGGAGGCAGTGGAGGCTGGTAGACTGAGCTGCAGAGCGTGGACGCTGGTTCACAGGCAGTGTGTGCAGCGTGTCAGAATGAAACCATGGTGGTTTGCAGGAAGGCTCTTGAGTCTATCCTGCATCTCTGTCTGCAGGCAGTGGGGCAGGGTAAGCCCAGAAGTGTGACAGGAGAAAAACAGCCAGAGGTCAGCAGCTATTTTTAACTCTGCTTAAGTGAAACCATTCTTAGTCTTCAGCAGTTCTGTCCCACCTGAAGCAGCAAGAAGGCTTTAAAAGCAACTAACTGGCTCTTCTCAACTGTCTTGACACTCTCTCTCATAGCTGACCTGAGTTTTTTTTGGTGTTTCTGACTTGCTTCAGGCTCCCGTTGGATGACACCACTAGACTGTGTTTTTCTGTTTCTTCAGTAATATGCCTTCATCTTTGCTGCTGCCCGAAAACTAAAGCTCGAGACTGACTGCAGGTTCCCTTTGTTCTTTGATTGCCACTGAAATGGGGTTCGTGTATCAGTCATCAGTGCATCACAGCACAGTCTGGAAGTCTGCATCAGACAGGCCCTGGCACCGCAGAGAGGTGTGTTAGGACCAGGGTGCATTTGTCTGAGTTCCATATATAAAACAGACTCACAGACTGTTAGGGATTGAAAGGGACCTTGGAAGATCATCCAGTCCAGTCCTCCTACCAGAGCAGGATCCCCTAGATCCAGTTGCACAGGAACAGTCCAGGTGGGCTTTAAATGTCTCCAGAGAAGGAGACTCCACACCCCCCCTGGGCAGCCCCTGCCAGGGCTCTGGCACCCTCACCAGGAAGAAGCTGCTTCCCCTCTTGATGTGGACCCTCCTCTGTTCCAGCTGACAACTGGTGCCCCTTGTCCTAGCACTGGGTGCCCCTGAGCAGAGCCTGGCTCCTTCCTCCTAATTCCGGGCCTTTCCATCTTGATCAGCAGTCATGGGGTGCCCCCTCAGGCTCCTTTGCTCCCAGGTCCCTCAGCCTTTCCTCAGCAGGGAGATGCTCCCCTCCCTTCATCACTCCTGTGGCTCTGCACTGGACTCTCAAGCAGCTCTGTGTCCTTCTGGAACTGAGTGGCCCAGCACTGGACACAATACTCCAGATGAGGTCTCACCAGGGCAGAGGAGATGGGGAGAAGAACCTCTCAATCTCCTAACCACCCCCCTTCTAATCCACCCCAGGGTGCTATTGACCTTCTTGGTCACTAGGGCCCATTTCTGGCTCCCGGTCATCCTGCTGGCCACTGCCACCCCCAGGTCCCTTTCTCCTGCGCTGCTCTCCAGCAGGTCAGCCTCCAAGCTATCCTGGTCCCTGGGGTTGTTTCCCAGATGCCAGACTCTACACTGCCCTTACTGAATTCCATTCAGTTCCTCCCTGCCCAGCTCTCCAGCCGTCCAGCTTTTGCTGAAGGGCTGCCCAGCCGTCTGGGGTGTCAGCCACTCCTTCCAGCTTGGTGATACCAGCAGACTTGCTGACAGTGCACTAATCCCTCATCCAGGTCATTGATGAACAGATTGAGTAGTACCATTCCCAGTGGCCACACCTGGGGGAATCCCCTAGATACAGGCCTTCAGTCCTTTCTGGTGATGATATTTCTCAGCCTGACACGGGATTAGACTACCCCGTGGTGCTTGGAAGGTGCAGGCAGGGCGTTGATGGAGTGAAAGGGCAAAACTGATTCTCTCTTATCTTTTCAGGGTTTGATGCATTCCAGTGGGCCTGTTGGCCGCCACCGCCAGCTGATACTGGTTCTGGAGGGAGAACTGTACCTCATTCCCTTTGCTCTCCTGAAGGGCAGTTCCTCCAATGAGTACCTGTATGAGCGCTTCAGCCTCATTGCCATGCCGTCCATCCAGTCGCTGAATCCCACCTCCAAGGTCAGACACTCTTAGAAAACCTCTCCCGTGGGGTGCAGGTTCCTTGACGTGCTGGAGAAGGAGTAGCTCTGTTCTGCATGGCAGATCCCAGATAGAAACCACAAATGTACTACCCTCCCAAAGCACTCTCGCTTCTGCACACGGAGCACCACAGCTGTGGAGTGATTCTGATATGGCTCCTGCAGCACACAGTCACGGCCCCAGGCACGCAAGGAGGGACTGGCAGAATGGATCCTCCCGGTTTTAAGACTGGCATGTTGTGGGGCGCGGAACTGCGTGGCAGATTGCAGGAATTTAGCTTTCTGTGTGGGAGAAACTGGTGTCCCATGACTCTGGAGCTGTGCGTTGTGGCTCCATGCTGCTGCAGTGGTGATAGTGATCCTTGAAACAGAGGTGTGAGAAACCAGTGAGTGAGCGCTTACAGGTAGCCTTGCCGTCACGTGGGAAGTTGGGATCTTCTGTATGCCCTGAGCTTTGCTACTGCCCTGGGTTCGGTCTCTTGATTTCTGTTCCTATCACGCGAGATACGGGGATAGAAATCCTGGTTGGACTCAAGTGGTGTTCTTTGGAATACTTACATGGAACAAATTCAAGAAAGGAAAAGGTTTTCTGTGATTGCGACAACCAGACTTCTGTTTAGTGCCAAAGAGACAGGGGTTTTATTAGCAGCACCATAACAAGCAGATCTTTGAACCCTGTTTTCTCTTTTCTCTGTAGTCCCATGCGAGGAAGAATATCCCTGCTTACTCCAGTTCTACCTCAATGGCAGCTGTCATAGGAAATCCCAAGCTCCCTTCAGCAGTTATGGACAGATGGCTCTGGGGACCAATGCCCTCTGCAGAAGAGGAAGCATACATGGTATCTGAGTTACTCGGCTGCCAGCCCTTGGTTGGTAGCGCAGCAACAAAAGAGAGGGTCATGAGTGCCCTCACTCAGGCAGAGTGTGTCCATTTTGCAACCCATGTCTCCTGGAAACTAGCTGCTTTGGTCCTGACACCCAACGCTGACAGCAATCTGGGCAGCAGCAAGAGTTCTTTTGGGAACCCCTACACAATCCCAGAATCCCTTCGGATGCAGGATGATGCCAGTGATGTGGAGAGCATTTCTGACTGCCCTCCTCTTCAGGAGTTTCTGCTTACAGCAGCTGATGTCCTGGATCTGCGTCTTCCTGTCAAGTTAGTGGTCCTTGGCTCTTACCAAGAATCCAATAGCAAAGTCACTGCTGATGGAGTCATTGGCCTGACAAGAGCATTCCTGGCTGCCGGGGCACAGTGTGTCCTGGTGTCCCTCTGGCCTGTTCCTGTGGCTGCTTCCAAAATGTTCGTACATGCCTTCTATTCCTCCCTCTTAAATGGCATGAAAGCCAGCGCAGCCCTCGGAGAAGCGATGAAAACTGTGCAGAGCAGCAAGCAGTTCTCCCATCCGTCCAACTGGGCAGGTAGGAAGGATCTGCTGTTTGACGAACAAGTTGAGGTCTCCACACAGCTTTCTTACACCGGACAGTTTGAGATAAGCAAGCAGTTGCTAGTAGGTTGCTGGGAGGAGCGTGCACCTTCCCAGAACTCAGCCCGTGGCCGAGTCGCAGAGTCATGGGAAGCACCTGCATTTCACTGTGTACAGTGAACGCATTATGAATCTGATCATTTTGAAGCAGTGGTGAGGTGCGGTGTCTTTTACCACGGTGTTTTCATAGCTAGGAACAAATAATGAGCAACATTATTTTCTCAACCGTTTCTCAACCGTTTCTCAACCGTGAGAACGCACGGTTAGGTGATGCAGGAGCTGAGACGGGATTCTGACCCTGACAGGGAAAGCGCTCAGCTTTCCAAGGTCTGTGTCTGTGAGCACTGTTCAGCATATATTGATTTCTGCTGCCGTAGAGGAGACATGGAGCATCCTAGGACAAGCTTAGCTGCAGTACAGTGTTTTTCCACTTGCTTGATCAGGAAAGCACTATTGATTTACTAGAGAAGAACAGTAAGAAGCATCTAGAAGCTTCTGGGAGTGCAGTCTGTGGGAGCAGGCAGTTGCTCTGGGAAATTAATTATCACTCTGCAGGGTGCTGTAAACCATCACACCAGTGATCTGAGGGGGCAGAGGATATCTGTTTGAATGTTGTCTACTACAAAAGGAGATTGAGTGTCTCATTCTGAACCTTACAGGCTTCATGCTTATTGGGAGTGATAT
The DNA here is from genome assembly GCA_013397515.1 of Upupa epops. Classification (NCBI taxonomy): domain Eukaryota; kingdom Metazoa; phylum Chordata; class Aves; order Bucerotiformes; family Upupidae; genus Upupa; species Upupa epops. Next base: position 186,742 of record VZRI01010382.1, on the reverse strand, counting down.
GAAGCTGAACAGCCCTTCCTCGCTAGTAGGACAGGCCCTGACTGAGATTCTGCAGCACCCTGAAAGGGCACGAGATGCTCTGCGTGTCCTGCTCCATCTGGTAAGAGAAAAGAAGCTTTTCCACAGCCGGCAGGCCTGGGGAGAGGTTGAGCTGGTGTTGACTGCAGATGTGCATCTGGAAATTGTGAACAGGAAGAGAGACACCCCTTTTACTGTAAGGGTAGTCTCTCTGAAGATCGGGTCAGTGTGAAAACATCAGGACACCTGATGAAGCGTCCGGAGCAAAAAAGAGGCAGAGTCTTGCACTGTGTTGTGACAGAGTCCTCCCCACACCTGTCTGGTTTGCATTGGCTGTTGAACGTGGCCTCTGCTTTAAAAAAGAGGGAATCATTTGGGTTGTTTCTACAGAAAAATAGCTATAAACATTGCAGTCATGGAGATGGAGAGCAGTGACTGCTGTCTATCTGCATACTTGGAAGATAAGGACTTCTGTCCCCAGACGTGCTAGTAGCCAGTTGTGGGGAACAGCGGCACTGAAGCCAAACAGCAAGATAGCTGGAATAATCTCTTACGCCTTGTAATGCTTGGCTTTCCAGCGTGTCTCCTGTGGCCCCACAGGAATGTGGAGTATCCACAGGATGGTGGAACCCTGTGAATATTGCTAGTCGTCCCAGTTGCTGGGGTTTGTGGACGCACATCTCTTTACTGTTTACTGTGTAGCTGCAGTCTCTTGCCTGGTAATAATCAGCGTGAGAGACTGGAATCTGAATGTGAATCATATTCTGGGGAGAAGCGCAGCTGCCATGCTTCTGGGAAACGGTCACAATCAAACTCAGTTTCCCGGGGCATTACATCCCACAGCGTCCTGAGAACACTGCCACTCGTCACGGTGAGTTTGCAGTAATGAGTGCTGAGTTGCTAGAGCTGCTGTTTTCAGGACACTGACATGACCCTGTGTAAGGTAGTCCAGGTTCAACACCTGCATTCCGCCTCTCCACCTGTTGCCACCTCTTCATTGAGTAAAAGGAGGCAGCTGGTTAAAAACTCTTGCAAAATAAGCTAATGCTGTTATTTTCCCCAAAGGTGGAGAAGTCGTTGCAGCGAATCCAGAATGGGCAGCACAACTCCATGTATACCTCCCAGCAGAGCGTGGAGAATAAAGTTGGTGGTATCCCAGGCTGGCAGGCACTGCTCACTGCAGTGGGGTTTCGGCTGGACCCTGCGGCCAGCGGCCTCCCAGCAGCAGTCTTCTTCCCAACTGCCGACCCTGGTGACCGGCTGCAGCAGTGCAGCACCACCATACAGTCCCTTCTGGGTAAGAAGCCAGCTCCAAGCCACATCAACCCCTCCCTGTCCTTATTTGATGCCATCCCGTAAAACGGTGATGTTTTATGTCAGTGAAATAGAAGTATTCAGTAGGGTAGGAGTTCTAGAAATGAAAGTGTACTGAAAATTTTGTCGTGGATGGGAACCTGCAGTGCTGGGTCAGGTGTCTGAGAAGCACGACGTGTCTGTTCCTTTCTCCCAGCTCTCAGGAAGTGCATGATTGATGCGAGGTGGGGGAATCTTTCGCTGCTGCTTCTAGAGCTGGTGGGGGATGTGGGGCAGAGGTTTTAGGAATCGGCTGCGTTTGTGTTCTGCTCAGGCGGTTGCATTTTTTAGCAGTCACAAGGCAGATGCTCAACAACTGCTTCTGTTGGCGCTTTTTCAGGTTTGCCAAACCCTGCACTTCAGGCACTTTGTAAACTTATCACAGCTTCAGAAACAGGAGAGCAGCTGATCAACAGGGTGAGTTGGGAGGTTTTCCTCCACGGTTCTTCCCAAATGGTTTCCAAATGGTTCTTCCCAGGTCAGTAAACGCAGAAATGCACAGAATGTTTTATGTCCTGCTTTACCAACCCAGCGTGGCAGGAGGCTTTGGGGTCCTGCTCGTGTGAATGAAAGCGTGTGTCCAGGGGAGAAAAATGCCAGCATGTTACTGGGCTGCGTGGCCGTGTGTGTCCTCCTTCAGTGGCAGACATAAAGCCATGGCGCTTAGAGCAGCGAGAGGGCACAATACGGGAAGTTAACGGTAGAACCCCTGCATGCTGTTTGGCTGTCGCGCCTAGGGCCCTGTTGGCTGGGTTTGTCCACTGCAGTTACCCAAGTCTTAAGGGGTAGCTGGCTTTGGACAACATGAGGTCTGTCAGAAGCCATACAGAACCTCTGCTTCTGCTGGTGTGCATGCTCATAGCTCTGCTGAAAGCATTCGTGGCCTTCAAGAGAAAGGCAGTGCTGCCCATGGCTATGAGACTCCTTCCAGCGCTCCCCACTCTCCTTCACGTTCCTTCCTCTCCCCAGCCTTCCTAGCATGCCCAGCCTAACCAAACCTTTCTCCGTGCTACTGGCCTGGCTGGCTTCCATTACACGTTTCTTACTGTCCTGACCACTTCCCTAATGAGGTTTTATCTTGACCATTTGCCTGCTTTAGGGAATGACCATAGCTCGCCTAGTGACCAGGCCTGTAGCTCGTGTCCTTTTCCCTTTGCCCCGTGCACAGGTGTTCTAGGGAAGGACCGTGGTGGATAGCTGGGATTATCTCTGTAACTTCTGTCGCGTTGAGTCTCTTCTGCACAAACCAGAGCTGGCCTTTTCAGTCCCTCAGACTCGTTCTGCCTCGAGGATGGGGCTTCTGGTTGTGGTCTGCAGTAGCGTGCGAGATGTCTAACACACAGTTGGTGCTTTAAGGCACTTTGCTTTCTTGTCGTGGCTGGTTGGTCAGTGCCCCAGAGTTCTGTGGTTGCACAGCAGGATTGTTTTTGTCTCGTTGCCACCGGAGCGAGGCCCAGCATTGAAGGGGTGTGCTGAGGAGAAGCCAGCATTCCCGTAGATGGGAGTGTTGGCATTCACGAGGTGGTCATTGCCCCAGATACTTAAATCTCCCGTGGAAATCCTTTCAGACGGCTGTTCTATAATGAGCAGAAGATGCTCACCCCGTCAGACTGCGCTGAGGTTGGGTGCTTCGGCTCGGCTCGGCTCCACCTTCCTCCATGATTACTTGGCTCGGCAGTTTGGTCGGTGAGCAGGTACGGCTCTGCCTGGCCAGAGGAGAGGAGGCCTCGGAACCGAAGCCTGGAGACTGTTCAGTCCATGGGTGTCACTCACTGTCACGAGGGAGCGGGTACTCCTGGTGTCAGAGAAGCAGCGGGACAGGAAGCCTGATCTTTGGATAAGGCAAAACGTCGCTTATTTGTAATGCAGAAGCTGAAGGTAGGAGTGACAGGAGGGGGAATTTCAGGACTGCCACGTGTGCGAGGAGAAGTTAGGGATTACTGACTGCAGTAGTGCCAGCACAGAGCGAACAAGAGACGGGCTCGTTTGACATTCAGCTTCTGACGGGATGTCGGTTGGCCTCGGTGTACGAGTTGATTGCAGTGAGCTGGGCACTCCCAGATTTCCAGATGCCCGTTCCCACACTGTTGGGCTCCGGATCCACAGCTCAGGGCATTTTTATCGGTGCCGCCTTTTTCTGCGTAGGTCCTCGTGCAGTCGGGAAGCCGGTTTGCGTGCCGAGGTCTCACGGCAGGGTCCCAAATCACAGGCATTTTGTAGCACAGGATAACTGCGTTCCTTCTTTCATTTCTCCTCTCTCTTCCTTTCTTGTTACCTGCTGCCTGAAGGCTGTTAAAAATGTGGTGGGAATGGTGAGTATTACACGCGCTGGGGGGTGGCCCTGCTGTCTGTGCAGGATAGTGCGCCTCGGTTGCTACAGACCCGTTTCCCCGTGCTGCACAGTGGCCTCCACCTGCTTTCAGGCCTGGAATTTGCTCCGTAGTGCTGCTGTGGAAAAAACTGTGCAAGCCTTTGTGAGTTGTAAGAGATGGGTGGTCCTGAGCTTAACTGGACCCTGAGTAACGACTTTCCATCCTTCCTACCCGCTGTGTTTTTGAATTACATGGGATTCTGGCACCTTCGTTTGTGTCAGATAGGCATAAACACGTTTTTCCTCCGCCTTGCTGCTCCAGTTCCTGGGGTACAGTTGAGAAACTTCTTCCCTGGAGGCCGTGAAGGCGTTAGGAATGCCTTCCGTGGTTTCCTGTGACCTGTTCTGCCCAGTCAAATGCTGAGAATTAGTTTCTTGGGATTTGCACGTAAGGAGCATGGCTTGGTAACAGAATGGGCTCCACTGTATTTCTGTGAGCAGCCCCACAGCGTCTCTTGCCTGTCACTTCTCTGGTTTTCCTGCTGTGCCTGCTTCTTGCTGAGCTCACGCTGGCCACCCCCTCACCCCTTTTCTGTCCCTGCCTTTGCTGCTGTTCAAGTTTGTCTGTTGTTGCTGTCCCTGGACTGACCCTCTGCCCAGACCTTTCCACATCACTGTTCTCTTCAGGAGCAGCAGCTGACCTTAATGGGTGTGCGGGGAAAGGGGAGTTTCAAGTGCATTTCCATAGCAGTGACTGTTGGAAAAGTTAGGTGATTTGTAAGGAATGGCTGATGTTTGTCTTGTTTCCTTCAGCTGCATCAAGTCCTGGTTCAACTTCAGGCAGGCGAGAAGGAGCAGGATTTCTCCTCGGCACCAATTCAGGTTTCCATCAGTGTCCAGCTGTGGAGACTGCCTGGCTGCCACGAGTTTCTGGCAGCTCTAGGTAAGAAGAGACTTCTTCCGTTGCCTTTCGCGTTTTTGCCAGCGTCTCACGTGGTGTGCAGCGCTGACAAGACTCGCATCTTCAGACTCATTTGTCGAGGTGGTCTTTGGTCTTTGCAGCTCTGGGCGTGATCCCTGGCTGCTCGGTACCTCTCTGCCAGTTTAGATGTGCAGGAGCTCTCCTGCTTGCTGGTTAGCCAGTGAGCTAGGCATGGTTTCTCGTGGACATTCCTGTCTCCTGCAGCCCAGCTCTTATCAGCAGAATTCTAAGGTTCTGTGCTCTCCTTCAAGTTGGTGTCCTTCGTGTTAGTGGTGAATGTAGGGTGGTGCGGGACGCTGTCCCCTGGGGTGTGTTAAGTATGTAATGCCATGGCAATTTCAAACAGCTCACAACAAAAGAAGTGTCAACCAGTGTGTTGTGTCTGCCAGTTTGGACTGGAGTGAGTTGTTTGTGTCTGTGTTCACAGTCCAGCACCATATGTGAAGAGCTGTCATTCCAGGATGCTGCAGGACCTCTTCCTATTATTTGTGTTATAAATGAGACCACTCTTGTTCAAGACGCTGGATCTTTCTGTGAGGTGTGATTTTTCTGCTCCATGTTGCATCATAGGTTTTGACCTTTGTGAAGTGGGCCAAGAGGAGGTGATTCTGAAAACTGGGAAACAGGCTAATAGGAGGACCATGCACTTTGCTCTGCAATCCCTGCTGGCACTTTTTGGTAAAGCTACTTGGTGTTTCTTTGCTCCTGTATCATCAGATGGTAATATCAGAATGGCCTCTGTTGAAAGTTCATGCTCTTGCTTCTGCAGAGATCGTACGTGCATCCTCACGTGCGTCTCATGCAGACCGTGCGTCATACAACAGAGGCAGCAAGCGTGGGAGTTTTAGTACGCGAAACGATAGCTAAAGCTTGGCTGCAAACGGAGTCCAGCAGCCAAGGATGTCTAACGCGCTTGTGGTTTTGCGATGGAAGATGCTAATTGTTTGACCGGTTTCATCCAGGATCCGTGAACTGAGGCTCCTGCTGCTGTGTTTGTTTTCTGACCGAAGCCATAGTTGGGTTTCCTGAATTAGCACGGAGTCTGAGTGCATGTCTTGTCACATGTCCTCTTAGTTGTGAGAGAACGCTACCTGCTTTGGTTTGACTGTAGTCTGTGTCTAGGGCCATGCTTCTGACATTTGCTTTTTGTCTCCTTTAGATTCTACAGAGCTGCCTAAGCGCCTTAGCCTGGACAGTTCCTCATCTCTAGAGTCACTGGCGTCTGCCCAGTCTATTTGCAACCCTGTACCCCAGTACCAGAACCCTCCGTTCTCTCCTACTTGTCCGGACAGCATTGCATCAGATGCCATTTCTGTGTATAGCCTGAGCTCCATTGCTTCGTCCATGAGCTTTGCTTCCAAGCCCGAGAGCATGACAGATGGTGTGGGACACAGAGGGCGCCAGGACTTTGAGAGGCCCAAGAACATCTATCCACACAGGTCTGCAGTACAGAGCCAGCTGTCACCGCAAACGAGTATTGTAGCCAGCAAAGATGAAGAAGAATATGAAGGTTTCTCTATAATCAGCAACGAGCCTTTGGCCACTTACCAAGAAAACATAAAACCAAGGTTTTCCCCTGATCACAGGCAGTCCAAAACTAGTCGGACTGGAGGCATTAAAGAGTCTGTCAACTGCAAAGGGAGTGTAAGTACCCCAAATTCTCCCGTTAAAATGACTCTCATTCCCAGCCCAAATTCACCTTTCCAGAAAGTTGGGAAACTTGCGAGTTCTGATACTGGGGAATCTGACCAGTCTAGCACTGAGACTGACAGCACCGTCAAATCCCAAGAGGACAATAATCCAAAGCTGAATCCTCAAGAGTTGGCCCAAAAAATTCTGGAGGAAACCCAGAGCCACCTCATTGCTGTTGAGCGTCTTCAGAGAAGCAGCAGCCAAATAAGCAAGAGCAGCACTTCAGATGATGTGGCTTCCACCCCCACAGGTGTGTCTGCATTCAGGTCTTCCGAGACCAGTGCGTTCAGTCGGCCAGTCAGCTCCAGTCAGAAGAATCAGTCTTCACCTCTTGCAATCAAACCAAAGCCTCCAACAAGGAGCTCATCCCTTCAGAAAGTGAGTTCTGGCTATAATAGCCCTACGATATCAGAGATGTCAAACAAGGAAGGCACTGGCCAATGCAGTGGGCAGCCATCTCCAAGCTGTGATTCCCATGGGTCCTTAACTGAGCAACCTCACTTTAAACTCAAGTACCCCAGCTCTCCCTACAGTGCTCATATCTCTAAATCTCCCAGAAATATCTCTCCAAGCTCAGGGCATCAGTCTCCTGGTGGCAGCACTCCGTCTCCTGCTCTTTCCTATTCCTCAGCTGGTTCTGCTCGCTCAAGTCCAGCCGATGCCCCAGACATAGACAAGTTAAGAATGGCTGCCATTGATGAGAAAGTGCAGGCAATCCACAACTTAAAGATGTTCTGGCAGAGCAGTCCCCACCATTCCACTGGCCCAATAAAGGTCCTACGAGGGGCTCCTGGAACAATGACTTCTAAGAAAGATGTCCTCAGCTTGCTCAACTTATCTCCACGACATAGGAAAGAGGAAAGTGCAGATAAGCTGGAGCTGAAGGACCTGTCTGTTGCTTCTCCCCAAAAGAACCCTCCAAATGGACATAGGTATCCTGAAACTACAAATACGGTGACATCGACTCACTCTCCACCCTCCAGTGGCACCCCAGGAACCGCACATCCCTTGAGGCTGCCATCTGGCAATGGTTATAAATTTTTGTCACCAGGAAGATTTTTTCCTTCCTCCAAATGTTGAAACGTCTCGAGTACCAGCGGACGACTTCAATCTGTTAACGTATTTGCTTCTGCCCACCCACCTTTGTCAATACAGACCCATTGTCTACGAAGCTGCGGCCGTACCCACAGCTGGCAATGCACAGGAGTGTGACAGATTGGCCCTGTCTGTCACCGTGTAGGAACACGGGCCTTACACAGATGGGTTTTAGCTTCCCTTACCAGGACTTACCAGGACCTTGGCCACGCTCGCTCGGTGACAGGTTCTGTGTAGCGTTCAGTATTTGCAGCAACAGGTCCAGTGAATCTCATTGTCTGTTCGTAAAGTACTGGCTTCTGAACAACTGTTCCTATTCCTTAACCTAGCAGGAGGTTTTGCAGCTGGCGTTTTATACACAATTTCTACGTGTCAGGGATTGGAGAGAGAAGGGAGAGGAGGCAGAACTCTGACGTGTGCTGTGAAGAAATCACGCACGGGTTTCTGCCTAGAGAAGTACGAGCCATCAGTTCAATTGATTGCTTTCGAAGGCTGACAGAGAGGAGAAGATAACATCCCTCTCGGTACCTCTGCCAAGTTGGCCAAACACAAGGAGTTGCTGGCAGTGGAGCTCTGTCGCAGCAGGATACTGGCAGTTCTCTTGCATCGATTACAGGCTGCTGAGACACAGACAAAAGAAAGAGGTGCCCTGTTCTAAATCCCACATCTCAGGTAACTCTTTTTTCTGGAGGGAAACATTTCAGGTGATGGTTTGCTGGTTGGTCTGCTGGAAAAAAGCGCTTGGGGTGTAACGAACACGGTGAGCCTCAGTGTGAGATAGCAGGCGTGCGTCAGAAAAATGCGTTCTCGTTGTGCTGAATGCTCTGGTCTTCCTGGCACGCAGCAGTACGAAGGTGAAATCTGCATCTTGGCAAGTATTTGGGGGGCACAGTGTCTTCTGTCTCCTGCGGTGTACTCAGAAAAAGGCTGCGGACACTGAAGCTCAGAACATTACTTACAGTTCCACAGCAGGCAGGAGTGTGACATCACTAAGTCCTTTGCTGATCCTACTAGATCATTCCCCAGGCAGGTCTGCTAACCTTTCAACCCTGCTGCCGAGGCAAGTGTCTTGTGGAGCACGTCTGCCAGTGTGAGCGAATGGCAGTGCAGTCGGAGCACTGTGTGCAGAGCCTGGGTGCCCTCCGATCCGTGGAGAAGAGAGAGCCAGGAGCACCCCGGGGGTGATGTGTTAAGCTTTCCTAGGCGATACGGAGTTTAGGTGTTACAGATCAAGTTGGACATTGTGTCTGTTAAGCGGCTGTTGAATGCAGTGGTGTAATTAGAATCAAAACGGTGATTTACATGCACTGAAGACACTGGCTGTGTGGTAGCATTAACTCAGCCACACTGCCCATTAGGTCCAAGCGAAGTATTTCACAGGCCGTGTGCTATGAAGTCGGAGCACTGGATCACCAACACTTTTGGTTTATTCTGCACTCCCGAAATTCGCTGAGTGACTGAAGGCTACTCACTTCACCTCCCCCATGCCTCATCTTCCCTTTCTATCTAAATGGGGATAGTAATACTTACCTACCTACCTCACAGAGGTGTTGTGAGGCTTAATTAATTAGGTCCTGAGTCTTAGCTGGATCTTAAGTCAGCTTCCAGTCTTGCGACAGACTACCTGAATGGCGAGCGCAGTCAGCTCTGTGAAGGGTTTAGGGGCACACTGTCAATGCAGATAATTGTTGCACTTAACCACGTTTGGACGCTCTTCTTGAAAATACGGACCAGATGGTGTGTGATTTGGTTAGGGATCTCGAAGGAGAAGCATGGTAGCAGGACAGAGGACTCAATTCTGATACCTGAACATCCCATTACGTAGGCTCAGCTTACTCATGTTGAACGCATCTATCAAACGCTTGCTTTGAGGCTACTCGAAAGTGCACTGACTTCGGGTAAGCACTTTCCTTTTCGGCATCGCAGGAAGCTAACGCGATGGCTGAAGAAATACGGGGCTGTGGTGTTACAGCCAGCTAACGAGGGACGGGTGATCCCAAGAGGGTTTTTGCAGAAGGACAGTAAGAGTAGATCTTTACCTACTCGTATTATGCAATGTAGCAGAACAGCCGAGTTAAATCCGTTTAACTCATCTGATGCAAGTTATGTGTCTACATTACATCTTTCTGTGATGATTTGGTGCTAGGTATCATCTTCTCGTCATTTGGCAGGAAAAAACAGAATAGTGGGCCCAAAGTGAGTCATTGCAGCGTCTGCCCATCGTGCAGACGGTCATGTTGCTGGTCATGCAGTTTGCTGTGGTCACAAGACCACTGAGAGACTTCATGTGACCTGCTCTGTTTCGAACCTGCATAACTGTTGTGAAACGGCATCCCAGGGTGGAAGCGGGCAGCTTTTTGCTTATAGCAACAGCAAATACTCCCTGTAGTGCTGCATAACATGCCAGAAATAAGCCTCTTTACTTGTAGTTTACTTCCGTAACTAAAGGATCTTTTAATCGTAGAAGCGCGTTGCCGTTTTGGTACACCCCATTTCATGCTGCCAGTAGGTTTCATGCTGGCGGGAAGTTTGTGGAAAGAGCTAAATTGGGACGGGGAGGGACGGGGAGGGTCTGTCGGTTGTTTTTTTTTAAGGAAGAGGGAGCATTCGGAAGAGGGGAGGGTTCGGATGTAGAGGAAGTTCAGTTCTTGGGAAGTCGGTGTTGTATAAATATGGAAGGTCAGTGTCACTTTTGGGAAGTTGTTTCCATTGGCTTCACACGGGGCACTTCCGCTGGCCTCACGAGAGCCATGAAGATGCATGTTTACTCATGGCTGGGAGACGTTCACACACCTCATGCCTCACTCCTCCACCCCCTGAATGAGAAACAACCCTTTGTGAGGAAAAGAGAGTTTTATCAGGTTTGCCCGTTATGTGGAGAAATTCAGGAAATGAAGCAGACGTGTTCTCCATTTGATATTAGAATCCTTCTGTGGAGTTAAAATGCATTTGTCGTCGTCGTATTTGTGCATGGTACAAGTGACAACACTGCGTAATACAGTGAGCAATAAGAATTAGGTGTTATCCACGTTCACGTTAAACCTGCCACACGCAGCCATTCCCCAAGGCCATAGAATGCATTCCAGTTGGGTTTGACCCAGTACGTTTTACCGTGTGAGATCACAGAATTTTACCGTCTTTGGCTCCAACTAAATGGGAACAGTAAACAATCTCTCAGAGCAGTTTGGGTTCGTTGGTTAGCCCGTACTCTGGCCTTGTAACAGTTTTCCTTCTTTTTAATCATACCTTGTTTCAGCAAGGAAAAAGCGTGGAAGGGGTGCTGCATCCCCTTCTTCCGCTCTTGGCCGTGTTGCTTTTCATTAGATCAGACTTGTTCTTTGAACATCTCTTCCAAGTTGCAGAACAGATCCAGGTGCTCAGAAATACTTGTGAATCTGCGCAGAAACACTGGTCGTTTCAGGCTAGGTAGTAATAATGGGTTTGAGCGGTTTCAGGTCCATTGCCATGTTGTCCAGGAAGGCTGCAAGTGTGTGTGAACAACTTGGCCCCTCAGTTGCAGAATTCCTTGAAAACTGAGTGTCAGAGATGGTAACTCGGAGAGGACTGTCAGCAAAGACTCTTCCAAGCAGCAGCCTGTTAGCACTTGCTCTACGTGTATGCAGTGTTAGCCATGTTTGACCGACATGGACTTTCTTTGTAAATGAAAACTGTTTCCAGACAGCATTAAACTTTTTATAATATGAAATTTACCATGTAAAAAGATTTTCATATTTTTATTGAAATTGCTAAGGCATTTGGCCTTCCTTCTTTGTGATTCAGTGTCTATTAAAGCATGAGTTCTCTCGGTACTTTGGTCTCTTGGTCTAGGATGATTTGGGAAAACAGTGTGTTAGCACACAGCCCTCTGTTTTGTGACTCTGGCCTACTCCTGAAAAGTAGAGTTGTGTAAAGTCTGTGTTGAAGCATGTCCTTGGCTTCCCCTGTGGAAGTGAAGGGTCACTGAGAACTTCCTCCTCTCCTGTGGCAGAATGCAGCTTTCACGTTGCAGAGGGAAGACCGGGAAGTGCTTTTCCTTTTCCTAGCAGGTGATGGGAGCATCGGTGTTTGCTCACTGTCTATTGTAGGTGGCAGCAAAAGAACATGTGGGGCTGGTTGGAGAGTCAGGGATTGCCCAGTTCCATCCCTCCACTGAAAGAAGCAAGCACTGAAGGTATGGTAACGTTTTCCCCGCATCAACCCCAGTTTAATCTTTCTGATTTAAATCTTCCTTCTGCCTCCGTGTGAAAGGTGCCCTTGTGCTTAGGGGAGGTGTGTGTGACCAAATGAAACGGTTTGTGACAGACTGGCCCAGTGTGCCTCCTGCAAGTACTATGGCAGAGTGCCCATGTTTTAATGCCACCATCCTACTTGATGTGCACACAGGTTCAGGTGTGTTTGGGTGGTGTGACAGCTCGGCAGCTACACCCTCTGATGGGAGGCTGTGATGTGCCATCACGCTGAGGATGCTCGTGGCCTGCATAGGGGCACCTAGACTGGAGTATACCTATGATGGAACAGCTTGCTGGAGAAGATCCCCCTCCCTGAGCAGAGACTGTGGTGAAATTGGGGGCTGAAGTGGTTTGTCTGTATGCGGGGTCTGCTATTGTCAGGATACAGCTACTCAGATGATACTATCCTGAGTGGTAAAATCTAGATATAAACAAAGAGAATCAGGGTTTTGTGGAGAGCACACATGGCAGCTGGCTACGTAAACAACAGACAGATGTCCATATGGGGAAGGAGCTGTAGCAGAGGACTGCAGTTGGCCGTGGTTTTGACAGCCAAATAAAGGAAAATACTGAATGCTTGAGAACTCGGGGAGGTAGGGGCTTAACGCCCCACCTCGGTGCAGTGACACAGCCCTCTCTCATTTCTTTGCCTTGTAGCCTAAGCCACTGCAGGCAAATACCTGAGCAGCTGTTTCGATAGCATCTCTTCGTCCCATTGCGAGACTCGAATGACAAACACGTTTTCACAGCAGAGACTGTTGAGGATTTTCTCCAGAGCCGTTTAGCTGTGGGAGGCTCATTCGGTGCCTCTGTGCATCTCTGCTTTCCCTTACTCTGACGGGAGTTGGGATGGAAGCGGTGACCGCATGGTGTTCCGAGCCGTTTGTTTGGCTCGTGTCTCTCAGCTGCGACTGCGGTGGAGGACGAAGGGAATCCCCTCACGAGGGGGCAGCACGGACCCGCCTTCGCGGCCTTTGTGTTACCGCGGACGCTCCAGTGGCTGCTGAAGGAGGCACCACTACCCCCCAGTTAAAGGGTTTCCTAAGTGGACGACAAGGGGCAGCACCGGGGGAGGGATCAGCGACCGTCAACTCCCAGCTTCCTCTACCCCGCACCCCACCGCGATCGGGCTGCGCTGCGGAGGGAGGAACCGGAATGGACGGACGGTCACACCTCACGCACCGGGGGGGGGGCGGTTCTGCTGACTGAGCTCCCTGCGGCACAGCAGAGGAGCGACCTGGGGCGCACAACAGCTCCGCCCGCTGCCGAGACTCCACGTTGGCCGGCAGCGGCTTCCTCGGGGCCAGGGGCGCGGTCCCCCGTGGCCAGCCCGTGCTCCCCCGCACTCCTGTGGCCCCGCCCCTTCGTTTCCCGGACACCCGCCCGGCCACGCCGCGGGACGCAGAGCGATGACGTCACGCTTCGCCCCCTTGGGGAGAGGGCGGCCCTACGCCGCAGGTGGGCTGGCGCTCTCGCTGATTGGCTGCCCGCGGGGGAGGCGGGGCGCTCGCTGGAGCCGCTCCGCCGGATTGGTGGAGGCCTGCGCAGGCGCTCTGTGCCACGTGCCGGGGCGCTCCGGACGCGAGCGGACGCAAGACCTGACGGCGCGACGGGATTGGTCCATCCGCCCGTCGGAGGGCGGGGCATCCCCGGAAGCGCGCGGGGCAGCATGGGCTGGTGGCGGCGCGTGCGCAGACCGGCCTGCGGGGACGATGGTGCTGATCAAGGAATTGTGAGTGGGGCTGGGGNCCGCCTGGGACGGGAGCCGCTCCGTCGGTCCTCCCTCGACACCGCCGTGGCCGCTGCCGCCGTGCTCCGGGGCCTCAGCGGGCCGCGGGAGCTCCAGGGTCCGAGCCGGGGCGATGGGCACGTCCCGGGGCTTCGCTTCTACCCGAGGCAGCCCGGAACGCTTTGCGGGACTCGAGGGGCGGCTCTGCGGACCCCCGCCTCAACCCTGAGCTGCGGCCCCGTATTGAGAGAATCCTTCTTCGGCCTTAGCCGACTCGAACGTGGCTCGCGCGCGGGCGGTGCGGAGCGGAGCGGCCGGCCCTGCCCTGGGGGGGCGCCCAGCTGTGTCTCTGCCCCGCAGCCAGAGCGATGTCTCTGCACAGTGAGTTCCCCGAAATCATTCTCTCGGGGCCCCTTCCACCGACCCGGTGGGGCAGGCCTGCCCCCGGAAAACTCACAGCCAGGCGGGGAGTGCTGTGCCTCGGGTGCCTTTGAATCGGGACCGCATTTCGCCTAGAAAGGGGTAGAGGGGCAGCGGGACGGTCTTGCGGCACTGTCACCTGTTGTCGTGGTGCTGGGGGCTCTGTGTCAATTTAGAAGCCCTGTTACTTTTAAGCTTTTCCCATCAATTTGTCTTCTGTTCCTCTTGAGTTGCTGTTTTCCTGATTGTGCTCCTGCATTATGTGTTGTCCTGCTAAAATGGAAGGTGCCAGAAAATCTCTAGTGCCTTGCAAGCCATAAGTGTGTCCTCACAAGTGTCTGCTAGTGCCGGGGCAGGTCCCTAGTGGCCTTGCTAGCTGGCTTTACAACTGTATAAGGGCTTTTTTCCGGTAAAATTAGATATAACACAGCACCTTTTGGGAAATCGATTTGAGCTGCTGTTTGGCTGCTTTGTGTGTGGATGCCAGCTCTGCTGGCAGCCTGACACTTGCCAGCCTTCGTGGTTTTCTCAGTTTCTTTCTGAAGCTTTCGCAGTGTAAATAAATCTGTTTCAGTGAGGTACATGGCAGGCTAAAAGAGAAAAGTTTTACTCCTCCCGGCAAGGAGTAAAACTGAAGTTGGGTGTAAATGGCAAGACCGCACTGGATACGCAGGGACGATAGTTTTTGTCTTCTCCAGGTTGCTGCATTTTCTGCCGTGCAGAGGGTGCAGAGCACTCGGGCTGCTGGAACGATGCTGATGGGGGCACGTAAACAAAACCACGTTGAACACGGTTTGCCGTGTGTGCACACAGCCCAGGTCCCGCCAGCTGTGGTTGCATTTTCAGTGATTCATAACTGCTGTAATCAGCAAAATCCATCTGTAGGCTCCAAAGGCCTATGTGTTTGTCCTTTTAAACTGTGCAGCTGAAATAGCTTACCGTGTAACACGTGAGAACAGTCTATCCTTCGAACTTTAAACAAATACCGCACAACGTGATGTTATGGCACGGCTGGAAGTAGATCCTGCATTTCAGGCTCTAATGTTCTGAACCTGGTTTGTATCTCCTTTGTAAGGTATTTGTCGTTGAGTTTTCTTGGCCTCGTTGAGTTATATCCACGTGGCCTTACTGTCAGTGTTTCTAAAATGAGAACTCCAACTGACTCATTTTGATGCTTTCTTTGTCACAATTTGTGTTTGTTATTTGCAGATGAAACTAACTATTTACTTGTTGAATTTTCTGTTTTCTTCTTTCAGCCGGGTGGTTTTACCTTGCTCAGTGCAAGAGGTATGTTCTCATTCAACCTGCTTGTTTTAGGGGGTGATGGGTGGGATGATGTCAGTGGCCTGGATCGTGGTGTGTGTGCCCTGGCTCTGCCGCAGGTGACTTGTGAGCCAGTAGAGCAGAGGTGACCTTTCACAGAGCAGCAGATTTCATAGGAGGCAGGTGCCTGCAGGCAAAGCACCTTTAGTTGTTTCTGAGCTACCTCACAGCTTACAAGCAGAAAAAGAGAGTTGTGCAATTCTGCACTCCAGGAGAATTTTCTGCTGATAAAAGCACTGAGTGACTCCCAGTTTAAAGACAGCAGTAGGAATTGTATTCTACCATCTGAAGGCAGCAAGTGAAAGGGCACTGAGGCCTCTTCTAAACTCATGATAGGGTGTCGGGACAGACTTCTGAGGAAGCTGTTACTTGCTTTGTTCTACCGTCTGTGTTTTAAGGGTCCTGCGAGGCCAGGATCTGTCTGGTTAAAAGTATAAATCTCAGAGCTGGAAGTCAGCTAGTTCAAAATCTGCATGCTGAAAATGATATTTCTTTTATACAATTGAGACCAACAGTCTTGCTTTGCTCCTAGGGTGAGATAAATCCATAATAACCTGTTTGGAGTGCTACAGTATTGTGTGAAACAGGCTAACAGAGACCTAGTGCTTGGAAACCATGGATAAGCTTTGCCATGTGCTGTGTTTTATTTGCCTGATGCTTTTGCTTGCACTGCCAGGCTCTGCCTGAAAGCAGCTACATTTTTTGTGCATGAAAAGTTTTGTCTAATATTGCAATTTTACTTTTCAGTATCAAGTTGGGCAACTTTATTCAGTGGCAGAAGCTAGCAAAAATGAAACGGGAGGTGGCGAAGGAATTCAAGTCTTAAAAAATGAGCCTTACGAAAAGGATGGTGAGAAGGGTCAATATACTCACAAAATCTACCATCTAAAGAGGTGAGAAAAATACTGGTGCATGCTACAGCTGCTTGGTGCTGAGTGACAGACATTTCAAAATGAGAGCAGCCTTCTGCTGTTCACTGTTCTGGCAGGTCACTCGTGTCATTGTGCCACTTGGTAGTCTGTTGCATTGTGTGTGAATGCTTTGGTGAGTGGGAGAACACGTGAGATACAGCAGACTTTAAACAGGTGGGAAAGAGTAATGGAGAACATCCAACCTGTGAGTTGGCAAAGGCATCTCTAAGTAGAAGTTCCTAGTACTTGGCTAAAAGGGTTGGTGTTGGGGTGCTCTGTAAGGATAACCCAAAGGACAGGAGTGTCGATAGAAGAGTGGAGAAAAGGAGAATGATTATTGCTTTGTAAAGGAAGAACGGGTTTATCTGTTCTGATATTTAGGAGTTGTTACTGCCTGAGTGTTCTTCACAAACTCTCCGGTAAGGCATCACTTGGGTGTTCAGTGCCTCTGCAGTGTGAAGGCAAATTTTCCTCGGTGCTGTGTTCTGTAGGACTGTGGCATGCAAGATTCCTTTTGGCTGGCCTCGGGTTTTGGACTTTAAGATGTGCACAAAGTAGAGAGAAACTAGAGGGGGAATGACGTGTGAACAGCAGGATGCACATGGAAGGGCTGAAAGAGTTGGTTTTGCTTGGTCTGAAACAGGGAAGTCCTAGGTGATGGGAGGTGTGGGTCTTGAAATGTAAAAAGAGAGTCATCTGTTGGCTTATCCCCTTGCTTCTAAAACTGAAAAGGACAGGAACTTACCTTCCTCGGAGAGTGGAGTGTGGGACACTTTAGCTTGGGCTCTACCTGTTCCTTAGGCACCTGTGTGCTCATTGTTTCAGCTTGCCTACTTAAGGGCTCCGCTCTCAGGTCTTCTCCTGGTTAATAACTCATTTATCTTCTCTTGGATTTTGTCACTGTTTTTGCCAAGCGTCCAGTTTTTGGTGAGTGCCATGTGTGCTCTGTTGGACGAGAGGGCGATCGCTACTGGACATCGTGACTCTACTGCAGTTCTGCTCCTCAGGTGTGGCAGGTTGGCCTGGGTCCAGCTGGCCGTGTCACCAGCTCACACACTTGGGAACCTCCTGTTTTGCTGGAGAGTTTGGAGGTGATCCCTGGGGCGGTGCTCTCCCTCAGTGGCTGGCCTTGCTGTTCTTGACAGGAGTTTTCAGCATGGTCATAGGTGCTTCCACAGTTATTTGTGGCTTACTCTCCATTACCTTATTACCGTCTCCGGTTTTTTCCTTAGTCATTTTGCAGACAGTAATGTTGCTGGAGTTCCTTCCTATTTGACTGGATAACTTGGACATGATAACTTTTACAGCCCTTAGGTGGAACCTTCCTTTCGTATTAGCGTGGGATTTCAGCTGCAGTAATTCCAACCACGTTGTCAATGTTTTTCACAGTAAAGTTCCTGGGTTTGTACGGATGATTGCTCCAGAAGGCTCCCTGGTGTTCCATGAGAAGGCTTGGAATGCGTATCCCTACTGTAGAACAAGTAGGTCTCTAGCTGTGTGTTTTGCTGTCAGTGTTCTGTCAAGGGATGGTATTAAAGGGTTTAGGAGGAAAGAGGGTGCCATCAAGTGGAAAATGGAGATCAGATTTTACTGCTGTGTTTCTGAGGTCTCCTCCTCTGGAGAGGAGAACTGCTGCTGAAGAGCAGCCTCCATGTACCAGCTTGCTGATTCTGACTGAGCCACAGTTTCTCCTGCTCTTTGAGGTCTAGAACAGAGCCTGCTTGAAAAGAGTTTCATTCTTCCTGTTCAGATAGAATAAGGGGACTCCTTAATATTTTTCCCTCACTAATGGCCTGAGAGCAGGCTCTGTTCCTTTTGTGTGTCTGCTGAGTAGCTGGAAGTAGGTTGTGGTGAATCTCTAAAGCGAAGGCCACAAGCCAAAGCTTGTGGGGCTCTGCCGGCAGGATGGGCACAAATGCTTGTGGGTGTCTCTGACGCTGTGAATTGTTGAGTATTTCCAGAACCATCGTATCTAATACCGCTTTGTTTCCTCTTCCTTTTCATGGCATGTGTTTCCAACGACCAGTTGTGACAGTGAGTATTCGAGTTACTATCAGTCCCACAATGGGCTTTTGCAGTGTTTTACCTGTTATTACAGTTGACTCTGACTCCAGCACAGTGGTGCCAACCTTTTACACAGGCCTTGCCAGGGTCCTTGGGTAGAGCTCTAGAGCTCAACGTTGCTTTGTCTGCACATAGCTGTAATTACGAAGAGCTATAATTTGTCAGACGGATGCCTTTATTTCTAGAGTTTTTTATGCCTTCGCCATTACAGTGCCCAGTGCCTGTCCTGGTAAGACTTAAGAAAGACCCCAAAAAAGCTCAGTGTCAGAGTTGTGGTCCCTAACGGTCTGTGAAGTGAAATCCCACCCCAGTTAAAGTGTTTAATGCAGAGTTAGGAGTTGTATCTGTCAGATACGACTGGTTTTCATGTAGTACTTACTGTGGCAGTTGATCCTAAGATTTAGATGCTACTTACTGCATCGAACCTGTGTAGGTGAGGCAGCTGTTTCTGTTACAGTAAAAGTAGGACACAGTGCTAGTCAAGGCCTAGTAGAACCCAGTATGTAAGTACCGTTTCTCGGGCAGAGACTCATGCTTTCTCATTTTGATTCTTCCAGAACGAATACATGAAAGATGACTTCTTTATAAAAATTGAGACCTGGCATAAACCAGACCTGGGGACAACGGAGAATGTGAGTTGTGATTTCAACAGTAAGCATGGTATCGACACATGGTTGTGCAGATAAAATACTCTGTCCCTGGCAGTGGTGCGTAGTTACTGCATGAAGTGAAAGGCCTATCAGTGCTGAATGTAAAACAGGGAAGGTGTGAGTCAGATCCTTCTAAGGCGGTTGAGCTGTCTCACCACATGAAATGCGAGAGCACGAAAAGGTGGTTATGCTGAGGTCGTTGCAGATGCCTGATTCTCACTCAGGTACTTGATGAGATTTTCAGTAAGTCTGTTTTGATTTCGAGTTCTTTCACCTCATACGTGTCAGAGCTACTTAGGCCAACGAGCTGGTTTGAAAAGAGGGTTCAGGAGGCTGTTGGAGCTCTGCACACTTCTGCAAAGTTATCCATTGACATGGCTTTTGTACGGTTCCCGGGCTGGCGATGCTCTGGTTTTCCTCCCTAGATGATTTGGTTTCGCAGGTCTTTGCAGGCGGTGCTTTTTTGTTACTAATAGTGTCCAGCTATATTTATCAACCATCCACCAAGAAACTATGTCGGTGTGTTTTCTGTGGCTGGATGAACTGCAGCCCTGGATGTCACCCTGTGACTGAGGGAACCTGCTAGATGTGGTCAGGTGACTGAAGTGTCTGTCTCGTTTGCACTTTGGAATTTGTGGGGCTTCTTTCTGGATCAGAAAGCTCCTGTGGGTTACTGAATGGCTAATGCTGTCATTACACCCTGATTTCATTAGCACTAACGAATGTGACAGAAATCTTCAGGTTTCTTGAGCATGCAAGAAGTGAAGGCTTTGTGCTGGTTTAAAACCTGATTGCGAGCTAATGAACCTGCAACTGGAGGTTATTCCCTTTCAGCAGGGCAGTGGAAGGAAGGATAGATTTTGGGAAGACTGCCTTCACCGCAGCAAACGTCCTCTGCGACAGCTCCAAAATGACTGCTTTTTCTCTTCTGGCAGGTGCACAACTTAGATCCGAACACATGGAAGAGCGTTGAAGTTGTCCATATCGATATTGCAGATAGAACTCAAGTAGAACCAGGGGTAAGTAAATGTTCTGCTCTTTGGGTACGGAGCAGCTAGTTCCGTTAATGCTTTGTGCTGTGAACGCGCTAAAATGTTGCGGGTTTCACCCAGCAGACAGTGAGAATTGCCTGGACCAGAGCCATTCGTTCCCGAGGTGCACACGTAGTACGTGCATTTACCACAGATGTCTGTTATGATGCTCGTTGTTTGGGAATTGACGTGCTGAGGGCCGTGTGGGCTTTTCAGTTTGCTCAGCTGGCTGAGGAGAAGCGTTGCCAGGTGGAAGTTTTACACGTGCCTTTGTTTCTCAGTCATAGTTTTGCTAGGAACAGCAACGCAAACGTTAACCGTATGGCTGAAAGGCTGCAGCACGTTCACAGATCCAGCAGTTCTGATAGAAGTGTTCGTGTGCTCAAGATTTATCCTTCGTTCAGAGAATGAGCCTTGTCCACCCTATTGTAGCGTAGCGGTTACTCAAGAACCGGCATAAATTTCAAAATAGTAAATCTCCTTGAGATACTAATGGCATGCACGTGCTCGTTCAGGCAGGGACAGAAATAATTGGGCTGGCATCTGTGGCTTTCCTTCGACAGGAATTGAGCCTTGCTCTCTTAATCGTCTCCAGCACGCAGTTACAGCTTTGTGTGATTTGGACAGAAAGCCCGCTCACTTCCCGGGAGAGCACAGCTTTTTGCAGAGCTAGCAGAAGTGACCTCTCTGTACGTCAGAAGGGGCGACAGGTTTGGAAACAATTTGTAAGAAAGCACAGTGGAGTGAAAACAGACGTTGGAATCGGGTTGGTTTTGTACGGTGAAGAAGTTCAGCGTCTTGTTCCGGGCTGCAGTGGATTTTCATATTGCTGCATGGAACAGGGCGTGAAAAATACAGGTTTATGTGAATCAAACGGCTTCGTAAGCGTCCTGAGAGACGGGATGTCTCTGTGCTGTGCACAGAGCACGCCGCCTTGTCCTGCGGTTTGAAAATAAGTGATGGAGTACAGGCAGTGCTCTTCCTCTGCAGTCTGTAAGGATATCAAAACAAGGGTGGTGAAACTCTGGACTCGCTTGCCCAGAGAGGCTGTGGCTGTTCCTTCCCTGGAGGTACTCCAGGCCAGGTTGGATGAGGCCTTGAACACCTAAATCGGGTTGAGAGGCATCGCTGCCCCGTTCTGGGGTACGTCGGTGAAAGAGCTGCCTTTCTGGTTGGGTTCTGTCCCACTTTGGACCTGTGTGCTGTGTGATAGGCAGCTGAGCAGTCCGTTGTTAGTCCAGCAGCTCAGTGTCGCCATGTACTTCCTTGGTCTTGGAACCAGTGGTGCGTTTTCTGCTAGCGCAGGTTACAGGTACGCCCTGTTCAAAGAGCAAACGCAGTATTGAGCTGGAAAGGCAGACGTGCTCCCTCCCTCGTTAGTCTAGGCCACTCTGTGTTCAGGAAGCTTCCTTTGTGAGTTGCAGGCAATGTCAGACTTGTAGGATTTCTACGTTGGAAAGAAGCTCTGGATGGTGAGGGTGCCAAGACGCTGGACCAGGTTGCCCAGGGAGGCTGTGGCTACTCCATCCCTGGAAGTGTTCAAGGCCAGGTGGGACGGGGCCTTGAGCACCCTGGTCTGGTGGGGGGTGTCCCTGCTCATGGCAGGGGGTTGGAACTGGATGATCTCTGAGGTCCCTTCCAACCTGACCCGGTCTGTGAATCTGTGATTCTGAAAGGGTTTCTTTAATTGTTCAGCCCCGACTGCACGCTCTCGAGTTTTACAGCGCCTGATAGCATGAACTCTGAGCTGTCGGGAGTGCCGTTCCTGCTTTCAGCAGGTCTCATAAACGACGATGAGAATTGTTAAGGAGCACCTGGATTCTGAGTTTGTTGTGATTATGGCTCTATTCTATGAGCTTTGCAGTCCCTCTAAGTAGTTTTTTATAACGTTTTGTTGCATTCATCCCTGCTCTGTCGGGGCTTTGAGCAGAAACTGCCTGTGAAGCGGTTGGTGTGGTTTTTAGAAATGGTTTTTTGCTCTCCTGTGATGTTATGCTGCTGCATAATGATGTTTTGCCTGTCTGGCTTTCAGGAAGGCTTCGGGGCATTTGAGCTGTAATATTTGTTCCAACAGCCGCCTGTTTTTCTTCCTAAGAAGGACTTGTTGCTGTCAGGAGTTAAGCTCTTGCAGCACAGATATTTTCCTTAAACTCTGCAAAGAACGGCTGTTTGTTTGCACTTTGGCTCCAGTCCAGTCTTCTGCCGTGCGTGCTGGTAGGGTTTGTGTGTTGAGGACAGTTCCTACAGTGCTCTTGTACATCTGGCCCTTTGTCTGGACTGGAGTTTTGCAGATTCTGTCCTTGCTGCAGTTTGCTTTTTACACTGCTAAACCACCTTGGGCTTTTCTGCACCGCCCACCAGGCATCTGTTCTGCTTTAAAGCAACGTCAGCTTGTGCAGCTCTCCTGGCTGCACTGCTGTTCTCGGGTTGGTCTTCATACACTGTGTAAACCTTACGTGTTCTCAGGTACTGAGGTCAGAGCTCTAAGTCAGCCTCCGGCGAGCACCGCTGGCTGCTGCAGACCACTGGGGAGGATGCGTGTGGACAGTGTGTTACATGGCATGCTGAGTCTGACTTCTTCTGCGTTACAGGACTACAAAGCCGATGAAGACCCCGCATTGTTCCAGTCGGTTAAGACAAAGAGAGGACCTTTGGGGCCAAACTGGAAGGTACTTAAGAGCTGGCGTTACAACCTTATGAGGTCTTTATCCGCAGGAAAAAAGTTGGTGGTTCCTTAGAGCCTTGCACTAGGCGTGTCAGTCCTCAAACCAAGCGCTGGAATTGGAGCACTTCTGTGCTTTCACCTGAAATTCCACACGTGTTAGTGAGCAAAGGTGGTCTCTGCTGCTTGTTGAGCATCACTGCTAAAAACAAAGCTGTGCTTAATGAGATTGGATGAACTTGACCCTTGGTCAGGGTTGACATCTGAATAGAGACTGGAGGTTATTGTCCTGCTGTGGCAGCCACTGGAGGTGGCTTAAATGTGACAGTTCTGTGGTGACTGTCTTGCATTTGAACGGCTCTAACTGTGTTTCTTAGAGCAGAGTCAAAGGTGGCACGTGCGTCTGTTTAGTTAAAACTAATTGAAAAGCAGCCTAAGATAATGGAAGCTGAACCAAAGCCAGTCCTCGTCCTGCCGTACCGAGCGTCTGGGCGGTTTTCCCTTATGTGGAGCACATGAAAACCTCCAGTATTTCATCACAAACGTTTTCCCTCAGCGAGCTAAAACAGCCCGCTGTGCTTGAGCACGAGCATGCACGTGTTCTGGAGATTTCCAGTCGGCTGTGTGCAACCTCACCTGCTTTGGAAAGGTTTTTTCCACATTCTTTGGTCATTTCAGCAGTTCTGCTGTGGCTGTCAGTATGGCACTGCAGCATCAGGAAGATGATGAGAGGAGGCCTCTGTCCAGATCTGCCTGGGCGAAGGGTCCTTGCTGATTGGGTAGGGTTTATTTCAGCCAACTCTGCTGAAAACATGCGTCCGGCCCCGGTTTGTTCTTCCTTCCTGTTCAGGAGGGAAGCAGAAGGCTGATGCAGGAACGGCCTGGTTTTTGGCCTGTGACCCAGAGAAAGTGGGGAGCTACTGGTTTGTCTTTTAAAACCGGCAGTAGAGTTAGGGGAACTTGGAATGCCTGGAACTAGGGCACTGAGTTTGTACCTGTGAGTTCTGCTTAGTTCTGTCCTTTCACTAATGCCTGGACGTCAGCTTGTGCCTCCTGGGGTAACCAAACAGCAGCAGCACTTAGTGTTTTGCCTGTGAAAGGACGTCAGTGTGCTGGGGATGATCGCTGCTCTGGTCGTGCGTACTTGTGCTAAAATCTGCGTGTGAAGTGACTGCGCAGTGCCGCTCACAGGAAGCCTTTCTACCTAGTGTGTGGCCAGCAGCGGTTGCCCGGTTAATGGTTGAAAGAAACCCAGCTTAATAGTGTGTGACATTATCTCCGCTTAGGAGATCCTTGCAAACGCAAAGGATGAAAATGTGTGGCTTCCAGGCAAAGGCACCCAGGGGTTTTTGAAGCTCCTGTCAAAAACCCTTCCTGGTTGGGTTGGGTTGGGTTCTTCCTTCTTTACTTTTCCTTCTGCGTTTGCATTAGAGTTTCTAATAATTAAATTGGTTTGACCGGAACAATGCTTTAAAAGATTTCAAATCCCTTTCTGTTGTCCACACACAGAAGGAGCTAGCCACTGATGAGGAGTGCCCTAAAATGTGTGCTTACAAATTGGTCACTATCAAATTTAAATGGTGGGGACTGCAGAACAAAGTCGAAAACTTTATACAGAAGGTGAGTGCTTCCCCCTCCCTGGGATGCTGCTGGGGAGGCGGGGTTGGAGGTGGGCACGTGGTTCTGTGAGGAGGACTCCTGATGAAGTTTCCTGTTGCTTAGTCATGCAGTTGCCGTTCATTTCCTCAGCAAGTGCAGCTGTTTGCGTGTTGGATCTGCCAGCAGTGGCTGTTTCACTGGTAGCTCTACAACACCGTCACAGTTGAACGGCTGCAAGTTAGGGTTGGGCTTCACCATTCTTTGGCAGGATGTAGCTGCTCAGCCTCATGTCTGTTTGTCTTCTTAAAGCAAGAGAAGAGGATATTTACCAACTTCCATCGCCAGCTGTTCTGTTGGATTGACAAGTGGATTGAACTGACTATGGAAGACATCAGGAGAATGGAGGATGAAACTCAAAAGGAGCTGGAAGCGGTAAGAGTGTCTTTTTAGGGTGATGTTTGGGTGCTGCAGACCTGTAGACTGATCTGTTTGGGAGTGGGCGCAAGCTGCGTTGTGTCCGACCCCGCGTGTGGTTGCGCCATTGCCAATCAACCTTGCAGCCCCTTTAGCTCTCCCGTGCAGATCTGTGTGCTTCAAGCCCTGCATACTGTTCTGTGTCCAGCGGGAACTGGTCGTGAGGTAAGTGTTTCTGTCACTAAGTCCAGACTGTCTGCCTGGCCACCTCTCTGGTACCATGCCTGTTGCACAAAGTCCCATCCATTCAGATCCTTGTTACCACTTGCCAGTCAGCTTTCAGAGCGGTCGTCTCTTGCTTTTCCATCACGTGTCCTGCTTTGGTTTACCTCTAATCATCGTTAGGTCTCATTACCTTTCCTCTTTGAGCAAGCTTCTGTGTGTCACATCACAGCTCATCCCAAAGAGTGGATTCTCAAACCGAGAATTGTACTTGCAAGAAGAAAAAGTCAGCACAATGAACAGGCTTGAGGTAGGGTTGGTGCTCATGCTCTGGTGGCTGTGAGAACCGAGCTCATGCAGCCTGATCTGTCTCTGGACTGATGTCTAGAAGGAAGCGTATCTGTAGGACGCTGTCTGCTTACTGCTTCAAGAGGCAGAGGATGGTCAGAGGCTGGTGTAGTACGGTCTCCAAAAGAGACAGCAGGTCCTAGGAAATGGGGTTTATTCTAGCAGAAATTACTGTCATAAACTGCAGGTTTGGGATGGCCAGTGGAATTCACAGAACGGGGGAGTCTGCAAACATCTCTGGACCAAGCTTTTTCACGGGCTGAGGGCCTTGTCTGCCTTCACTGACCCTCCAGAGAGGATCACTGCCTTGAGTTTGAACTCTTGTTTCAGTGGTGAAGATGTTTTGGGCAGTGTTGCAGTGGGGGCACGTGCCCATCAGGTAGGAAGCTGCCTTCAGTGTCACCTTCCTAGAGTGTGACCTTCCTGTTTCCCAATTGCTTTTTGCCCCAAACCAGTCCATCTTGGTGCTTTAATGACACCATCAGTCTTCAGCTATAGCTTGCGTTTTGCATGATTGAAGTCCTTTCAGCTGCCAGGCATCTTCATTCAGACTGCCTGGGGCTTTAGACCTGCTGTTGCAGGAGATTCTGAAGTGCACTTTGTGCCTAGCACACCTTCTACTTCAGTATCAAAGCAAGCGGTCGCTCCTCTGTCCCTGCTTGGCATGTTGTCCGTGTTGGGACCTTACGAACTGCAGGTCACTGTCTGGCACAGCGTAGAGTTGTTTTCCGCGTTTGGAAGAGGTGTTTCTTCACTGTTCTGTTACAGGTAGTTACTCTGAATTGGTACAACTGAGCTTTCCTCTCGGGTGCGCCGGAGAGCTTTTCTGCTGTGGCCATTCCTGGAGCAGGTGTTGGAGGAGAGCAGTGCTCACTCTTGCTTGCACACCTTGTGCTCTCTCGTTGGAGAGAGATGCTGGAACCTTTATGCTGGAACCTGCTCCTATAACGACCCATTCCTTGGGGGTCTGTGAGGAGGAAGCGTCATCACATCCCTCTCAGTAACTAGTTCTTGTCAGAAAGGTCTTTCGCGTGTCCATGGTTCTTTATCTGGGATCAGACAGACTTCCTCCAGCTTCTCTGAGGAGGGCTAGTAGCGACGTAAGGGGTGTGTACAGGGCAGGTACCAGAGACAGAGAGCAACTCCGGAGGTGTCTGTGTGCGAGACAGCTTCCCTTCTGTGTCTCTGTGGACTGGATTTTGTCATCTTGTCGAGAAGACTCTGTTCCACGTGTCTCACTGGTGAGTAGCTTTGTTCAAGGTTTTTGAAGCACATTTTCCGCTTTTCAGTTCCTCCCTGAAGCAGAGGGCCAGTGCCCCCGTTTCTGGGTGTTTCTGGGTGTAACGCTTAGCCTCATTCTTAAATACCAAGCGTTCTCATTACTCGCTCGTTCTGCAAAGCAGCACAGAGTCTGTTTCAGACAGCCTTTGGCATCCCAGCCTTAGGCGTCTTACTTGGTTTTCGCACGAGAACTGTGTTGATTAGTTGTACTAGCACAGGTTTTATGTGGGGGTTGTGAAATCAGAGGGCAGTGGGGACTGCTGAAATGTTTATAATCAACCATTTTGATAGTTATCGATGAGCACCCACAAATGATGCCCTGTCGGGGGTCAGAGAACAAGCTAAGGACAAAGACGTCTCTGCAAAGTAAAAGATGGGTGTTCAACTTCATCCCAACTGATCTGATTTGTGTGCACTGTTCAGCTGCCTCATCCGCTCTGCTGGACGCAGTTGGGTAGCTTGCATGAAGTTGCAGGTGCACCGCACGATGTGTTTCGTGGCCAGGACCTCTGGGACATGAGCGTTTAGTGATGAGATGCTCAATATGACAGGAGGATTTTCCTGCTTTGTCTCTACAGGGTGCAGTTGGCTCCTTGAGAGCATTGCCCTGTGCAGTCCTGATTTTAAGAGCAAGCAGCTGCAGCAGTGAGTCAACACTGGCAGCATCTTCTTACGTCCATGTTGCTGTTCTCATTCTCATTAGTTCCCTTTCTTTCTGATTTGAGCTGACCTTTCCTTTTGGATTCTGTGCGCATTTTGGTTCCTCTGTTGGTCCTATTCTTCATCTCAAGTCGCTGTTTACAGTCGGGATCTCTGCTTCTGTTACGTTTTCGTTCCTCTCTGAATCCCCATCAGTGTTCTTCCAGAGTTTCTCTATCCCAGCCCATCCTTTTCTCACTGTATTGATCTTTCACTTGGTGCTTTATGGACCTGGTTCCCGAAGACCAAGAGTGCCGGTGCTTCCTGAAATCCCCATCGGCTAACTGGTGCACACAAAGCGAAGCACTGACCGACCTCTTCCCCGTGTCTCTGGGAGGGTGGAGGTGTGACAGGGTATTCTGGGGGCATGGCCCCACAGCGAAGCATCGTGGGCTGTTAAAAATAAGAGAAGCATCATTTGCAGCTGCTGCTCAGTTGCCAGGCCTCCTCAGCAAAAGGAAACGGTGTTCACCCCATCTGCAAAAAACCCGGGTGTAGCTGAGGCTGGTGCTGGTCCTGGCCGGGGCAGAGCAGCCTGGTCGTGTAGATCATTACTTCTCTCTTACTAACCAACAGCACGACAGGTTCTGTGTGTGGTAGCTCACGGTTTTATTTTGCGTTTAGATGCGTAAGAAGGGTTCCGTTCGAGGCACTTTGGCTGCTGACGTCTAGAGGAGTTCTCTGTAGGTTCTGAGGCAAATCGAGCTGTGTAAGTCAACTGCTGGATGGAAAAGAAGGAACGTGGTTAATGTTCTGATGGAGGGGAATTCCTGGCAGAAATCATCTCAGTGGGCATTTGTCTGGCTGCTGCGTCTGGCTGTACCCCCTCCTGTCTGATAACCCCGCGGTGATCAGCAGTTGGAGATGACCCGTAGTGCCCCGGGTGCATAAGAGACCTTCTCCAGAGGCGGACACCGATGCTTGGTCCGGTGGTGGAACGCCTGAGGCGTCAGCCACACACCCTGGAGCTCAGAAACCAAAGCCATTGTCATCACTGCACTGGCACTGAACTGCGGAGCCTGCAGGGCGGCTTTTGGGCACAGATCAGGAAAGTCAGGGAGTATCATTTTGCTGCTCCCTCGGAGCAAAGCGATACGTGGCCTTAGTCCGTATGATGGAGGCAGACTGCACTGGCATCTTCAAAGCACACTGAGTTCCTGGAACCCAGTTCCACACAGATAAATACCGAACGGTGTCACTGTGGGTGTCCGGGGGAGCCCTGCGCTGCCACACTGGAGCTTCCCGCTGCCGCTGCTTCAGGCAGATAGATTCCCAGTCCTGCTAGTGAGTGGAGCTGCTGCCTGCCAGTGAGGACAGCACCCGGGCAGAGGTTCCCTAGCAAGTCGTGACTGCTTTGGTGTGACTGGCTCAGCCCTGTGACGTCTCGATTGCCCCCCCGTTTTTCTTGGTGATTAATAAAACTGCTTGTTTGGAGCTTGCTGTGGGGGGAAGCTGTTGCTGCCTAACCATGCCTTTTCTTTCTCCACAGCTACGTAATCAAGGCCAAGTCAGAGGAACAAGTGCTGCAAATGATGAATGATGATGGATTTAGCCGTCACGCGCAGTGTCGCTGTGCCAGCGTGTGTGGGGGTGCATGATTACCTGTATATAATTCTATATACGCACATGCATACTGAAGGGTTGTTACCGTGTCCCTGGGGTGCTCTGCCTGTCCTCAGCAGCGATTCACAGGAAACTGCTTTCATTATGTATACCTGAAGCAAATAAAAATCAACTGAGTAGTGTCGTTTAAAGGATGAATTAACCGCGGAATTACGCTAACTGGTATGTTTCATGAACGTCAGTACTGGACCAATTCACTCCTGATCTGTTTTGGGTTTTATCTCCCCGTAGCTCATTGTAAAGAAGCGGAGTCACGTCACTTAATTTCAGTCGAGTGTCCTCCCGTGTGATTATTTCGGAATAGGAGTGATGAATGTATTTATAGCTATTTATTTCTGGGTTGTCATTATCCTGTAGTCAAATCAGAAGAGCATTTCTAGTAGTGGAAATTGGAAGACTTTTACTGTTGAGTAAGTTTAACCCAAACTTCACCCCTTCCCGGACTTAAAAGAAAAAGAGAAGTCATGTTTTATGGGCCTTTTGTACATTGAAATACTAATAATAATGTCTTTTCTTCATTAAAATTAGCAAGATTAAGGACAAACGGCTTGTGATTTGTAAAACAATTGCAGCTTGGAATTGTACGGAAACTGGCTTTGAGACAGACACGGGCAGTACTGGTGGAACACTTCAGGGGTGTCTTGGGCCATGCGGTGACCCTGGAGGGGGCGACAGCCCTTCCCTACCCTAACCTTCCTGCAGCTGGAGCCTGCTCGCGGTTTCTCCTGGGGAATTGTGCAGACGGTCTTGATCTCCCACGCAGTACGCAACGGAATGGAATTGTGGTTTTAGCTCTTTTCATGTTGAAAATTCACTGTGAAGAGGTGTATACTTTCAGATAAAATGGAAGTGTCAGTTGCAGCCTTGGACGGACGTATTTCTCTGATACTCGCTAGGAGCAGACACACAAAGGCAAGGCTGATGCAGTGAACGCCTCCTGTAAGTAACCCTTGAATGGGGACAAGGCCTCTAGCAGAGCAGTCGCGGCCGTACGTTATCAAAGTGCTTGCTAGGTCAGAAACCACTCATTTTACAAACACCGGTTAGGTAAAGTTCCACTCGTGTGTCGTTTCATCCCAGCACCCCCAGAGGCCATGGTGGGGCAAGCCTCGCCTCAGCTTCCGTCCTCGCAACCCGATGGACGTCCAGGTGTTTTGGGATCATTTTGGACCCATTCTGCTTACAGGAGAAAGCTGACTCCCCTTTCGGGCAGGGACAGGATTCTCGCAGGCGCTTGGAGGGCTGGGTCTGCTGTACAGCACTGCCAGCACAGGGCCTGGCCGGCTGGCTGGCGGGTGTCGGTGCCTCCTGAGGTCGCTGCACCCTGCTTTGTGGCTGCAAGGTTAACCTCCTCTCTCTGAAACGGCAGTGTAATGGTGATTTGCCCTCCCCGCCCAGGAGGTTGGTTCTGTAAATAGGCGCCTGGGCACGCGCACACCTAAAGCATCGGAAGGGTTGAGGTGTGTTTGCAGCTGTGCGGCCGCAGCACGCCTGGGGATCTGAGGGCTTGGTGCTGGATTCTGAAGTCCTGCTGCACTCATGGAGTCTTGAGACCCTGAGGGAGAGGGACCCTGCAACTTTCACGGTTTTGGACTAGTGAAAGTCCGAGAGGGTGTTGTCTGAGTGTGAAATGGTTAGTTTACTTGGGCAGTCTCTGGTGTGACCTGCAGTAAAACCGTTAATGAAGTTCATTAAACAAATCTGATGATGAAATGCCCCGTGTCTTGTCTTGGCTGTTGCGCTTGCAGTTCGCGAAGCAGCTGGCGTGCAGTTTTCCTGAGCTGTACCAGAAGTCGACGTGCTGCTCTTGACTTAGAGCAAGGAAGGGGAAACACCGCTTCCTCGGGACGTTTCTGGATCTGTAATACAAATCCTGCTGCCCCTGCGCGCCCCACGCTCGGCTCGACTCCGCCATCCTCGGGGTAAGTGGGGGGAGTTTTCCACAATCGAGTTTCCAGGCTGCTCTCTGCACCGATGCTCTGCTGTGACTTTAGTTCCTGAGGGGCTTGTTCAGTGCAGCTGAGCCCTTGTGGGTCTCGGAAGTGCCCTCCTGTGTGGGCAGAGCTCTGCCCATGCAGGCACGTTTCTGCCTGCTAGGGCTGTGTAATTGCCCGCAGTGAATCGGGACTTGAACAGCTTCTTTTGGTAGAATTGAATCGGTCTGTTGCCGCGGAGCCGGTTCCGTTTCCAGGTGGCAAACCACCTCGAAGAAATGGAAGGGAAACGCGGTTCTCCTATAGCTGGTGTGTGAAGGTGGTGTTTATTCACTGCACTGGGCTGCTGTGAGCCACAGTCTAGCAGTAACCCTTTAAACCCGTCACCTGGCTGCACACAGTGCGGCCTGAGAGAGACGCGTGAGGAGTTTGTTTCCTTGTGGAGGGTTTTCTTAACCGCCCAAATGAAAGGGGGGTATTTTCTGTCTCTTGCCTGGGTGTGGACTGATTGATGGCAGGAAAAAGTGTCTGCGGATGTCTCTGGTTCAGGAGTTTGGCTCTGTCCACCCTGACTGCCACCGAAGTGTTCTCCGAGCGGTCTGAAAGTGTCTCTGAGCACTTACCATGAACTTCCCCAGACCGTTGGTTCGCCTGTGCTCAGGAGCCTACATCGTGTGCTCGGGAATGCTCTTGCTCGGCTGCGTCGTGTGCTGCTGGCAGGGATGAGCAAGGTCAGGTCCTCTGCTGAGGGTCCTGACTCCGGCATCAGCTGGTTTGCCGTGGCCGCCCCCACCGAGACCGCGTTTCCAGAAGAACAGTGCTGTGGCTGTGAACAGCTGGGGAGGGTTCGCAGCCGCCTTCCCTTCCGCATGAAGGTACCGGGGCACCGGGGTGGTCCTAGAGAGTCCACTCTGCTGTGGTCTGTGAGGAGGGTGGGCCAAACCAGGCTTCACACCGGCTGAAGGGACTCGATGCCCCCCACCAAGGCGCCCGTTTGTAGTACTTCTGTGCGTTCGTTTGTCCTGAGACCCCAAACCACGCGGACGTGTGAGCACGGTCCAGAGGCGAACAACAGCACAGGGCAGCGGGGGGTTTCTGGGGGTGGGGACACAGTGCTGTGCGACCACGAGCACGGGGACTGCTGGAGCCACACAGGGCCTGGCTGTGACGGTTTACTCTGAGAGTGGAGATTTCCCCGAGGATTTGTGAAGGATTATTTAACCACCTGCTGAAACCCCCTTGTTCTGGCCGGACTCTCACAGAGCCGCTGCTGACAGTGTGTCTGACCCTGTTGCTGCCTCAGGGCTGCTCCTCCAGGCAGGGATGGTGTTGGTCTAAAGTGTTTTCTTGCCACACGCAGCTTCTGTTGACTCTGTGGCTGGCGGACTTGTAGTTCTAACACTCGGCACGCTGCTATTACCTGCCCACAGCAGGAGCAGGGGATTAATATTGCTCCTGTCACTCAAAACTGTCATGTTTGCAGCACTTGAACTTGTGACAGGCAGCAGGATGGCACCAGCACGTGTCTTGGCATGGGCACAGTGTGTCACATGAGTAGATAACCCTGCGTCGGGTCTGATGGTGAGGTGCTGGAGCTTCTGCCTCTTTTCTTTGCATCCTTGGAAGCGTGAGGAGCGTGGGAATACTAATGCCTTTCATTGGAATGGGGAGGGTTGAGCTGTTTTCTAGCTTAGGATGCGCAGAGCTGCCTGTGCAGGGGCAGGTGATGTGGTCAGAACTGTGTCAGGACCTACCTGAGCAAAGGCTGAGGCGGGAACTAAAAGCCATGAGCGCTTCCTTCCTGCAGCACCTGGCTGCAGGAGAAAAGGCTCCAGGAGAGGCTGCCAAAAGCGCTCAGGGCAGCTCTGTGGCAGCCAGAGGCTGGCTGGGACTTGCTGACTTCAGGTGCTGCTGGGCTCGTTTGTCCTTTGCCACCGCTGGGTGTCTCGACCTGCCCGAGGCTGTGTCAGCGCCGGGCTCTCGTGTTGGACAGAGGGAGTTTGCTCTGTTTGTGACACTTTGGAAGGTATTGCCCTCTGAAAGCGTTCTAACGCGCGCCCCGTTTTGCAGACGCAGCTCCCCATCCCGTTGTCCGCTGGGATCAGAAGACCACAGAGGTCAGTCCACTCACTGCTTGATCTGCTAACCGCACGCTAGCAGTGTTGCTGCGGTGCAGACCCTGGCCAGTCTGCTGTTCCCTTTGCTGTCTGCTGAAGCGAGGAAGAACTGCCCCAGCTGCCAGTGGTGACAGGGCTGTTTTGTTCTTGCTGCGCTTCCTTGCCAGCATCAGTCTCTGCAGAGCAAAACACTCCAGTGCAGGCAACCTCCTCGGAATCGACCTCCAGTTGGGAAACGAAGGAAAAGTTGTTTCACTCACACCCCAAGGGGAGGTACCAGCTGCGGTTCCGGGGATCCCGCCCTTATAATAAGGCACCAACAGAATGCACCTGGAAGCAGGGCGGATGGAACCCGAACAGTGTCTGATCACCATAAACCCGGCAGCAGAACCTTTCCTCCACGTGTCTGATGATTTGCCAGCCTCCCTGAAGAGAGCCTGTAAGCAGCGTTCACGAGGGAGGAATGCGCCAAGCGCCTGTGCGTCAGCACAGCTAGGGGCGATTGTTCTGTGGGGTTGCAGACACTGCAAGGCCACGAAGTGTCGTCAGCGTCGGATGGTTTCCTAACGTGACTGCTGGACGGTCATGCACAGCCGAGAGTGTCTGGGGCCACACAGGTTAGTGCAAATGACAAAGCATCGCTGAGCTTCCCTGAGCTTCCCCTGGCGCGCTTGCTTCTGCTTTTCAGGAAGGAACGGGCAAAACTCGGAGAACTCTATCTGCTGATGCACAGCTACGAGCGCATGCACTCAGTGAAGCTGTCAAGGCTTTCTGTGGCTCTTCAGTGACCTCAGGCACCATCCTCGCCAGGACAAGCTGGACCTTACTGCAGCCTGAGCAAAGTTCTGGTGACCAGTGTTGGCACACTCCTGCGCAGCTTGTGCTCACACAGTGTGAACTGTGGGCTGCAGAGCTCCGCAATGTCTCGTGTACCCAGCTTTTCTGTTGGGCTGGGGGTGGTTGGACTCAGCCACCTGGGAGGTCCTTTCCAACCAGGATTATTCAGCGATTCTGCGGCCTGTTTACAGTCTACAGTCCCCCAGGCAAGAGAGCAGGACGGTTTCCTGGTGTAAGGACGAGTGCTTTATGCGCTGCTTTGCCATGTGCTCTGCTACAGAATCTGGACACGGTTCTGCGAGGGCCCTGCATCTTACTCCCTGGTGTTTGTTCCTCCGCTGCTTTTGGTACTTGCCCCTGTGGCGACTCTCCTCATTGCTCTCTCCCTGCTTTCCCTAGCTCTGCTGTATTTCTCAAGATGTGGCTGCCCAGTCCTTGTGGTGCCCCTGAGGCCAGGTGTCTGCCTCCTGCTCTCGAGGGCAGCAGAGGGTTGCTCATCGCTGCAAGCGCAGTGAACGCTGAAAGCTGTTTCTGCACAAGAAGCCCCTCCACCTCGCTGCTCCAATTTCCAGAGCGACGTCGCTCCTGTTTCGCGGTTGCATGTCCGAGGCTTCGACAGGAACTGAAGGCGTTGGTGGAGTGAGAGCTTTGCAGTGCTTCCCCACTTGCAGGAGAAAACCCGACACCATAACGCAAAAGCTTGTTGGCAGCGCCCTTCAGAGCCGCCCCTGGAGCCCCGCTGCCCTGGGCTCCGTCTGCCTCCTTTCTTACGGCTGCGTAAAAGCAGCCCAGGGTAAATCGAGGGGTCGGGATCCTAAGGACTTCTCTCAGATGCAGTAGCTACCGGCCACCGTGTCACACAAAGCACTGAGCTGCGCCGACCAGCGAAGTCCCTGCAGGAGCCTGGGAGCAAAGCGGTTGCAAGGAAAACCCAAGAGCCACAACTTGGCCCAGAAGTGGAGAAGAGGCGCACGGTGATCTGCAAGCGGTGCAGGGTGGGAGAGTCCTTTCAAAGGCAGTCACGAAATGATGGTTGAATCGTTTCACGGTTTGAACTCTGCGGTGCTGCTAGCATCTTCGGGGGGGTTCAGTAACAAAGGGGTCTTTGTTCCCTCTCGGTGCTTGAGCTGCGCCGTGGACGTTCGCTGGAAACCCGATCGCCAGGCATCGCCGGGAGGCTGCAGCACAATGCCAGCCGTCTGCAGGCGGATTAAACCGGGGCTTTTGTAGGAGATGGGAAGGGCCCGTTGACCCGGGGAAGGACGGTTGCAGATGGTGGGGGATTGTTAACCCTTTCTTCCTCCGACGAGCTGCTAGGGGGCTTCGCTGCTGCCGCCAATGCTCGCGGCTCGGTCTCCCACGAGAGGCAGGGAGCACCAAGGACGGAAGTGCCACCAAAGACCTGAGGGCTGGCGACAGGAGCGGGTTGGCATAGTTCAGGGGGCGTTTGGCAACAGGGAGGTTCTCCAGGAAAGGCCGATCTGGTCGGCGCTGGCTCAGTTCCTGCTGACCGGCAGCACCCCAAACCCCGTCCCACAAGCCCTGTGGCCACCCCAGCACAGCCCTGCTCCTCCTGGGCAGAGGGGCACTGTCTCCCCGGGGACAGAGGGGAGAGGCTTGCAAAGGCAGTGTCTAAAATGGCATTGGACGTGAGAAGGAAGCACCAAGGCAAATGCTCCCGTGACACTGACGCTGGGGGAAAATCAGCCCCTGGGTCTCTTTTTGCACAATCACTCCGTTTACAAAGTGATGAAAAGTGAATTAGCTTTAGCTGTTGGCTGGCATCGCCCACAGGGAGCCAGGCTTTCCAGATACTCGGAGAGCACCCCTGCTCCACCAAGCTCACGCACATTCCCAGCTGGTTCAAGTTTAGGAAACAGCAGAACAGAGTCAGCCAGACAGATTCCCTCCCAAAATCCCGAGGAGCCTCGCATGGCGACTGTCCGTAGAGAGAGCTCCTTCTTTTTATTTAGGGTTCACTGAGTTATTTAGGAAATCCAGGACTCCCACTGTTCCTGCAGCCAAGCAGGCTGGAAAAAGGCTGGACTGGATGATCCTGAAGGTCTCTTCCAGCTGAAACTGGTCAGTGGTTGTGAACTAGGCAGCCAACCCTGCAGAAGAAACAAGCGGGAAAATCCTTGCAAAAGGCTGAGTTCCGAATCGCAGCCGGAAACAGCCAGAAAGTTTTAGCCCCTTCTCTCTCACTCTTCATCCTTTAAAAGGGGAAGCAGTCAGCAGTTGGTGAGACTGAGAGTGAAAGGTTCACACCAGAAACTGAATGTGGAGTGAGTGTACTCGGTTAGCAGTCAGTCACCTGCAGGCATTCTGGCCCAGAAGAGCAAGGAGTGACAGAGGAGGCTGGATCCCCCGACACCCTTACATCCTGTCTTTCAGCACAGTCTCTGTCACCACCCAGCTGGGAGGCCAGTGGTGTTGCTGTCTCCAGAGTAGACCCCTAGAGCCCCCTCAACATCCCTGTGGCTCAGCCCTTCTCCCACGGCTGGTCTGGTGACTGTGGGCACAGCCAGGCCATGTGGGACCTGGGGGGCTGGGCCCCTGCCAGCAAAGAGCGCTTCTGTACCCAAAACTTCCCATTCTCGGGCTCTAGAGCGGGCGTGCACAGACAGAAATCCCCTCCTCCCGAGGAATACCTGCCCTCTCGGCCCGGCTCCACTCTAATGGTTTGATGTGTCTGCCTCCAGCATCACCGGGTTCGCAGTAACTCCGAGGGAGGGGATGCAGTAGGTTCCAGGCAGAAATGCTGAAGGCCTTCCCGATAACGTCAGCCACCAGGCTGCGAGGCCTCTCTTCCTAAACACTCTGACTGCTTCCACTGAATAGCCCTGCTAGGAGCAGACCTCGCTGCCAAGAAAACCTCTCTGCTTTGCAAAGTAACGTTGGGAGCTGTGCTCCAAAGACGGGAGACGTCACCTGTGCCAGCACGCGACGTGCGCAGGCAACCAAGTGTTTTCCGTCTCATTCCAGATGGCTGCGGTGCCTCTGCTGCTGCGGAGGTTACGGAGCGGCTAGGATTTACGTACCTGGAGCCCACCGCGCCGGCGGAGCCGGGTCGTAAACGCCACCGAAACGTTAAGACGGGTTGTGCTCGCTGGAAGTGCTCACGAGGCGTCCCGCCCAGGGCTAGCTGGGCCGCAGTTCTTCCAGCATATGGGCTTGTTTTGCACAGTTTATGTGGTGGTTTCTTCGTTAGACTCGCGGTGGTAATGAGCCCACACAGTTGATTGCTGCAGGGAGAGAAAAATCATTGTGAATAGGTTTGCTGAATAATTATGAACTGAGCTGAACTCTTACATTTGCTTACTAATTGTATGGCTGGTGATGTTTTATGTATGATGCATTCATTTTGTTAGAAAGGAATTCATTTTTTTGCTGAGCAGCTACTTTCCTCGGCGCGAGCTAAACCGGCTCGGTGGAAAGAGCCGAATCCACGGCTGATGAATTGGTGGTGTTTGAGCCATTTTCTGTTTTAAGGAGCCCAAAGCGCCAGCCCCGCCATTTGGTTTTCAGAGCTTGCAATACGAAACCCCAAATTGCGCTATTGTCTCGGGACTGGAAACAAATGAAGCCCCTCCGCTCCGGCCTTGGCAGGAGCGATTACTATTGTTAATTTAGAAAATAATCCCCTGCAGCAGAGCTATTTGAGCGATGCCTTTCCCTGCTTCCCCGAGGATGACCCAAACCCAGAGACTGAAAGTAAGACACGTTCTGTGAAGTACCCCTTTCCTTCCTCTGTGCGGTTTGAGAGAGGCTCCGTCCCCCTGGGCCAGGTGACTGCGCGTCTTGGCCAACCAGTTCTGCCGCTGGTGCTGGGGCAGTGCAGGGCACCTCCTGCTCTCAGGGAAGCTGGGGGGTGCAGGCAGGTTGGCAGCCCCGGGGCAGCTGCAGCCCAGAACACACGCCAAGTCAGAAACCAGGGTTGAGCCGCCTTCCAGCGTTTAACAAAGACCGAGCGTTCGCGCGGCGAGCCTGTGCAACGCCGTGGCTGGTACAGACCTCCCCGTTTGCATCGGCTCGCTGCTTTCACTGTCAAAATGTCTCGGCTGATGCCATTTCCATATTTGCCATCGGGCCAGTTATCAAGTCTGGGCTACGGCCTGCTCCGGGCAGTGCTGCTGGTCAGTTCTGTGCTGGTATCAGCTTGTAGGATTCTGAAGCCTGGGGTGGTGGTGGAGGAGCAGAAAAGCCTGGAGAAGCAGGCTGGGAAAGGAGCGAGCAGCAAACCTGACCACTGGCCCCGGTAGGGACACCTGCAGCTGCCACTGGTGGGCACAGACCTGAAAGGAGGGGAGAGGAAAAATGCCTGCCCAGAAATAAAGGGGTCGACTACAAACGAACTCCACCACAGTAACGCTCGTAAGTACCTGCAGTGACGGTCATGACAAACATAGTGCAGCTGGCATGCGGCATCTTACGCAGGAGGTATCTTTGTGGGCCC
Source organism: Upupa epops (assembly GCA_013397515.1). Classification (NCBI taxonomy): domain Eukaryota; kingdom Metazoa; phylum Chordata; class Aves; order Bucerotiformes; family Upupidae; genus Upupa; species Upupa epops. Next base: position 148,742 of record VZRI01010382.1, on the reverse strand, counting down.
GTGGATGCACCAAGACATGCACTGGAGCCGAGATGAGAGCAGTGTTAGTTCTCCAGGGTGGGTGCTTCACTCTGGGGTCTATTCAGTGAGCTCTTGTTAGACCAGCTGGGCAGCCTGAGCCCCGCTGCGGGATCCTGTACTGACAGGACAGGCGCTGGTGGTGTTTGGGTTGGCAGCGGCTGCTGTGCCTGTTGGCTTGACTGGTGCCCTGAACTCGGCCCGGATTTTTCCTTCCTTAAGAATCCGGTTTTTCTGTCGGAGCTGCTTTTGCCGCAGGAGCACGGGGCAGCTAGGAGGATGTTCGTTTACAGAACGGCTCAGTTCAAGGCAGCACCAAGCAGCAGAGCCCCCGGCCTCGTCTTTCCGCCGGCCGCCCCTCTGCCCGCCGGG
>VZRI01010382.1:111486-144736 GCA_013397515.1 Upupa epops | reverse complement strand
AGAGCGCGGCGGGGGCACCCCCCACGACAAGCCCCTGACCTCGCCCTCCTGGGGCAAGGGCGGCGAGCTGCTGCTGGGGGAGCAGCCTGACCTGATGTCCTCCCTGGACAGCGGTATTCAGAGCGTGACCAAGTCAGACGGCAGCTCCCCACACGTGGACTTTCCCGACGAGGTCAGCACCAGCTATGGCAACGAGGACGAGGTTTCCTCCAGCTCCGACAATGCCGCCTCCAAGCCCACCCGCAGCCCGCTGCTGGGCGGCTCGCCTAAGCTGCCCCGTGGGGAACACGCACTGCTCAACGGACAGAAGCCCCTGGCCCTCGGCCTCCTTAGTACGTCTACCTCGACCCCCGATAGCTACGGGCTCAGCACCACGGCAGGCACCCACCCTGGCACGCCGAGCATGGAGCAGGTGCGGACCCCCACGAGCACCTCGGCCCAGGACGAGATCCACCCCCTGGAGATCCTGCAGGCGCAGATCCAGCTCCAGCGGCAGCAGTTCAGCATTTCGGAAGACCAGCCCTTGGGGCTGAAGAACAAGAAGGGAGAGTGTGCAGGGCAGAACGGGGACAGCGACCTGGGCAGCTGCTGCTCGGAGGGTGTCAAGGGTGCCATGAGCACCATTGACCTGGACTCCCTGATGGCGGAGCACAACTCCACCTGGTACCTGCCTGGCGAGAAGGCCCTGATGGAGGGGCAGGAGGAGGACAAGCCCATGGCGCCCTGGGAGAAGCCCAAGCCCCCGAATTCCAGCAAAGAAGGTATTGCTTGTCCCATGTGGATCTTGGCTTATGGTGGGGGGACGGTGGGTTGCTTGGGAAAGGGAACTCATGTCCTGGGTACGTGTCAACCAAACCTGCTCTACCCCTGATGGGGACCCTGGTTGGTGCTGGGCGACTTCCTGTGGTGGGCTGCAGCTGAGGGATGCCAGATGGCCCTGCTGGGGCGGCCAGTGGAACAAGGAAGTGCCTACCGCCCAGCCACCCCTGGGTGATGTCTGGCTCTGCAGTCGGCTCTGCCTCCAGTGCCAGCCTTGTCCCACTTGACCTCATGGAGAGTGGCCCAGGGCCTTCAGGGGTACTGAGCAGAGGAGCTGCTGGCAGACTCCCAGCTGTGCTCCAGGGTCTAGTGTGCCATGGAGGGGGTGTCTGTGGTGTGGGGTGTTGTGGAAGGGGCTCCCGCAGAGCTCAGCTGTCTGAGCCTTCCAGCCACTTGCCCCAAACTTGCGGAGCACACCTTGTTGGTGTCTCCAGGCGCTTCCCTGCTCGCGCTGCCAGCAGTGTGATAGATGCTCCAGCTTGTACGGTTTTTCTTTAACAGCAAGGCAATCCAAACGAAGGCTCTGGGTCTGCTGGTGTGAAAGTGGCTTAGCTGACAGATGTTTAATTTCAACATTAGCCCTTGGTTTTGATCCTTCCCTGCGTCCAGAGGGCATCGTAATTCCCCAGGCTCGGGAACAAAATATTGTGCTGCCGAGCCCTCCATTAGAAAAGCTGTTTCAGACAGAGATGGTTGTGGATTCAGTTGGCGTCTGTTTCATCGCATTGAGGCCGTCTTTTCCGAAGGGCCTGGCCGTGTGTGTGCTCCTTACACTGGCTGCACGTGTGCCACTTGCACAGCAGCCCGCCGTTGGTGCCCGCGGAAGCTGACGGCTAGCGCACGCTGAGGCGGTTTCCTTTGCGTTTGCTGGTGCACGCTGACTTTTTTTGAGTCCTCTGCGCTTAGTAATTTCACTAAGAAGGGTGCTGGGAAAATCAGAAGGGAGCTGGTTTGAAAGCAGGGCAGGTTCCTTCCCCCTGTTCTGGTTGGCTTTGCAGCGCTGGCTTTCTGAAGCGTGAATCCTAGCCTCCACGGTTTGTCTCTTTGTTCGTGTTTCATGCCCGGAGCAGGAGACTCTCGTTTCAGGCAGGAGTGTTTAGCATGCACAGCAGACTCGAGGAAGCCCATCAGCATTCTCCGTGCTTCGCCCAGGCAAGGACATAAATTGGTTTGTTTGGGGCCCTTCTTTTCCATTTTTAAATGGAGTTGCGCACGGCGTCCTTCCTGGCCCCTTCTCCTTTATTGTTTCTTGTACACAACATCCAGATCTGACTGGATCGATAGCTAGTTAGCACAAATCACAGTTCCTGTCACTTCTGCCTCGGCAGACTCAGACACATATGTGTGCTCCCGCTTGTTTCGTGTGCGCTCACACACACGCGCATGCAGATGGGCACAGCCGCACGTTGTGCTGTATTAGGAGCGGATTTAACAGTCATTTATTAGATCTGTAATTTCATGGTTAAAAAAATAACCCTAAGCAGCAACGCGTTTCAGCAGCGAGCAGCGCGCTTAGCACGAGTACCCTTTGGCTGAACATGAAATCGTGTGTCTTCAGGGGTATGTGTGTGCGTGCGTGTACGTGCGTGTGTGTGTGCGTGTGTGCGTGCGTGCGTGTGTGTCTGTGTATGTGTCACACGGAGCGGTGCTTTCTTTACCGTCTTCAGCAGCACTCCTACGATCACTTTGATCGCCACTATTCTTAGCAACATCTAGTGAGATAAGTAATTGCTTTGTGGCTGCGATAACTGCGGCGTTTCTCTTGCAACAGTTCATGGCTTGGAAGGAAAGCCGTTTCCCAGGGTTCCTATATAAGGATATGTTTCAGTATTCCGGAGGCTTAGCATAAAATAGCAAACCAGTTTTAGAGCCGCGCACAGGGGCTCTTGTTCTGTATCGCACTTAGTCACTTGGAGGATTTGAATAGGCGGTTCCTTCCTACGGGGAAGTTCACAGGGGCTGCTGTTGGAAGCGATGGAGAGACGATAGATGAGACAAACCAGGCAGTTCTCCGTGGTTAGCGGAAATAATTTAACTTTACGTTGCCATCCCCCCGAGCGCGTGAAACTGCTTAAGACAGGGCTTTATTTTCCCAGTGACTGCCACTTGAAACCCTTGCTGGTTGGTTGTCTGGCATTTGCAGTGTGGTGTTTGTCCCGGCAGTGCCCCGCTGGAGGTGTGTCGGGTTCGGTCAGCACCTTCCGAATCCCCGGCAGTTCCTCCATGTGCTTAACACTGTGCTGGGGAGGGTTCTTCTCCAGTTCTAGTGCTGTGCAGTACAGTTAAGGGCGAGACCAGAGCCGGGTTTCCCCGCCACGCACTGTTGTGGGCTCCTTAATGACACCTGCTGTGGCAGAGGGAGCGTGTTGGGTGATCTATTCCCGTCGTGGCACTGCCGAGGTTTGTGCTGGATCGGTGGGGTCTGGGCAGGGGGTGTTGAGGCAGGTTCCCCCCAGCGGGGTGGAAGGTGTGTGTCTGTGTCCTCCTTCCACTGCTCTCCGTGCTGCGGCCCTGAGCTCCGATTTTGCAGCCGGCCGAGCAAGGGCAGCTCAGGCACGGGTGGGCTCCAGTCTTTTCTAGTGCTCCATTCATGCCTGGATTACAGGGTGGGGGCGAGTTGTTTGAGTTGTTTTAGCGGCTGGTCAGGTTCCTTACAGCTCGTCCCTTTTTCCTCTCCGTGGCATTAAACTGACTTGCTGATCTCCAGCCGTCTGTGCGCGTTAGAGGTGTCTGGGAGCGGACAGTGTTGTTTCCAGCGCCCGTGCCGGGGGTGCTGGTGTAACTCACCCACATGGTTTGGTGATCGCCTTCAGCCGTTTCTCTGCCTGTGGTCACGTTTTGCTGCTGAATTCAGCATGATTAATGCTGGCCGGACATGGCTGAAATGGGATTTTTCTCTGACGGGTCATTTCTTGTGCTAACGTGTTTTATATGAAGTGGCCGGCTCGGGCTTTTCCTCCCCAAAATGCTTTCTAGAACATGGTGTTTTCATCTGCCGTGCAGCTATTGCTGGGAGTGAGAAATAATAACCCTGAGTCTGGAGGGGTCGACTTGACTTCCACGGCTGTGGCTAACAAAGAATGACCGGATCAAATTCACTTGAAAGCCCAGGGCCGGTTGGCCGGGGTTTTGCTTTGCCTGCTCGGAACCGGAACAGTTTCCCCTTCGGAGAAACGCCAGTTAGTTTCTTTGGAAGCCCTGTAACCGGGTGCCGGTGCTGTGTCGGTTCTGGTTTTCAGTGGGGGGCCCGTACTGCAGCGGTCAGGTGAGATGTCGGCGTGCGGGTGCTGACTGACAAAAAGGAGAGTGCACTGTGCTGCGCAGAGGCTGCTGCGCTCCTCCGTCCGGCTGGCGGGCACGTGCCGGGCAGCACCGTTAGATTTCATCCTGAGGTTCTGTGACTGTCTCGTCCTAAGGCCCAACCTGCCGACCCGCCGAGCCAGCAGGCCAGGACTCCTGGCCAAGCGGCGTGTAGGCTCTGTAAATCACCAGCAAACACGTTAACAGAGGTCAGATCTGGTCCAGATGCGGCCGGGAGCCTTTGTTTCCTTTCTCTTGCTACTGCCCTCAGCTGCTTGCCTGTATTTTCAGTGGGGCGAAATTCTCCGGGAGGCTTTACCGGGAGGCTGGGTCTGTTCAGCGAGGCCGGGCTCCTGCGAGCCATTTCTAGCAGCTACATAGCGCGGAAGGCAGTGCTGCGACTGGGAAGGGGGTTGTGCTGTAGGGACTGCTGCAAACGAGTTCACCGTCGAAGCTCGGCGCACTTCGCAGCGACCGGGGATCCTTCCCAGTGCTGCTTTGTTTGCTTGACAGGGCTGCTCGGTCTTGCACAAGGAATTTTAAGTCGTGAAAAACGAACGGCGGTCTCCTTTGTGCGGAAGTCGTGCGATACACCCCACAGATGCGAAATGCGTGTCTCCAGCAAGCACTCTGGGTTAGCTTGCAGTCTTAGGAGGAAAAGCACCCCCGGTGCCTATCACGAGAGAGTTCGATGAGCAGTCGGGGTGGATTTAAACGATCTTTGGAACTCCTCTGACCTGCTACAAAAATAGAGTTGGAGAGGTTGCCTCTGCTTGCTTGGTGTGACCACGGGGACACTCTATTGTTTACGTGACCGACTGTCCTTTTGATTATTCTCTACTAGACAGTGGCCCTCTTTAGAAATGTTCCCTCTGTTTTATAAGCACTCTGGAGCAGTGCCTTTGTGGACCTTTGTGGCAGAGGCAAGGGGCAGTGTTTTCAGTGGTGTTTGCTGCTGCTGCTGTAGCGCACCGAGATATTTCATTTCAGTGAGCGCCGTGGCCACTCTGCCTGAGCATCGCTCTGCCTCATTTCTGGTCCGTAGGTTCGGCTGTGCTCGTTGTAGTGGACCATCCCGCTGTATTTGAGTAGTGCCGATCACAGATCGGGTTGCGTCGGGGTGTTCTCTTTTACCAGAGGGTGGTTGATAAGGCACGTCGCGGGGTTGGTCGACCACGGGTGGGTTTGTTGGTGTTTCGCGTGAGAGGGTGCTTCAGTCTGGCTCTGAGGGGCTTATTCCTCGGAACTGGTATGTGTGTGTTTCAGATCTTCACGTGTGATTTAAGAGAAAATGGATGAGACTTAATATTTTTACGTGAGCTTAAACGACAGCAGAGATTTATTCGTGGTCTTTTCACCGCGTGTGCTGTTAGTTGTGACCGTGCAGTGCGTTTTCGTAGCAGCGACCCAGTGGGCTGCTCTGCCATGAAGCCGCAAATAATTTCTGCGAAAAAACCCCATTATTGATCAGCAATATCTACAGGTACAGGTGGTTGTTGACAGAGCAAAGGGTAAGGCATTCGACAGCAGTCTAACCTGGGAGTATATGGGCTGCTTTGATTTGTAACGGCTGACTCCCAGCTTCTGCAGAGCTCTGTACGACGGAGAGGTTCTGGTACAGCAACATGTCTTTATGTGGCCGTGTAAAATTTTACTACTAGACAAATTACTGTGTGATTTCAGGCTGCGGTTTCTTGTGTATTTCCATTAAATACGAGCGTGAGCAGAGCATCCACAGAAAGTGTAAAGCCCGCTCTAAAAGGAGTCTTCAGGTGGCCTAATGGTATGCTTTTATAACCCCAAATTTACTGAAATCTCATAAACGCTTTAACTGCCCAACTCCTGAGCACACCGAGAGCGCCCAGAGAGACCAGGCCAGTTGTGGGTAGAGGGATCCTTCCCTGTTTTCTCACTAGTGTAATAAACTCGATGGTTTTGGGCTGGAGCACTTCATATGGAGATGGCATCGGTACCGGGCATCAGGCGTCAGTATCAGCCCAGACGCCGTGGCCGTGGCTCCAGCCAAGAGCCAGCTCTCCGTTCAGCTGCTCTGAGCCCCTGTAAAGAACATGGCATCTGTAAACACGTGCTGAGAGTTTGCAGGGCATTTTTAAGCTTGGTGTGCTGGTGTTCTGTGCTTTTTAAATACAGCATTATTCTAGCTTCATTTACTTGACGGGCGGTTTCAGCAGAGAGCTGCTGTTTTAACGCACCCTCAGAACAGGGCTTGCTCTTGTCCCCTTCCCCAGCGCCCGCTCCTGGGTAAGGGACACGGGGCAGAAACCCAGTGGAAACCGAAGAGGTGAGGCTGTGGAGTCTTCAAGGAAATTCAAAGGCTGTCGTGACCTCCCTGCTCTTAGTTAGATTCCTCTCCTTTTTGGCTCTTCTGCGGACAGACCCAGCTTGCCGGCACTGCTAACAGGGCTAGCGTATGTGAAGATGCTGGGGGCTGCGGCTAGCTCTCTGCCTTTGCAAAGCGCTTTGGGTGCGGGTAAAGCACGACGCCCTGTTAGTGGCCGTTTTTAATGCGAAAATGTGGGGGTGTTTTACAGATTTAAATATATTTTATGGATTATGTGCCAGTGCTCCAGAGTCAAATACCTTTTAAATCTAAAGCTAAGAATTGAACAGCTGGAGCTCTAATCCATTAATTTTTACAAGCTGACTTTCCTAATACTTCAAAGAGAACATCTTGGATGATGGTGCTTTGCTACTCCCCTCCTCAGCACCCCTTCTCATCTCCCCCCAGGTCCCTCTCTGCTCAGGCTCCGTGCTCTGCCCCTCTGCTGGCAAATGACAAAAGCCTGTGTGCGGGGAGTGCATTTTCCCTCGTTGATGTAATAATGATGTAGCAGTGATTTAGAAATGTGCTTGCTTAGTGGTGCGCTTCGCGTGCATAAACCGATGCGTGAGTGGCTGTGGTTACCGCTTCTCTAGCGGTCACTTGGTTAGCAGTGCACGCGCCACCCTGAGCATTGGTGCTCAGCGGCTGTGCGCTCCGGCCTTGAGCCCTCTTGAAGCACCTGAGTGGCCCTCAGGACTGGGCCGGGTCCCTTCTGGCCCTTGCGAAGTAAAGTCCTCTCAGGCTCTGCCCTAGCCCATCGGGCAGAGTGCACCTTGATTCCCCCCGCCCCATGCACACACTCTTAGTCCTGGGAAGCTCCTGGGGACGGCCGGTTCCTCGCCTGCGCCCTGACCTTGTGCTGGGAGTCTGCAGCCGTGCAGTTTGTGTCCTGTTTGTTTCCAGTTTCAGGAAATGTGTTTGTGTCTGTTCGTGGTTCTAGCGCAGAAACGCCGCGCGTGACGCTGAGCCGCCTGAATTTTCATTAGCTTTTCAGATTCGTCTGAGGAGCCTGCTTTGGCTTGGTGAGAGAGGTCTGGTTCTGTTTAAGGGCTGCTTTCTGAGGTCTGCTGTTGTGACGTGAAAATAGCTGCAGTTTGTTTGGATTTCGGCACAAACGCGCCGCGTGCGAGCTCTGTCGGGCCGAGCGGTTCTCTGCTGCAGCGCTGTGCTGGGGCCGGTGCTGCAGCCTCACCCCGGTGGCCAGTGGCCTGGAACTTGTGGCTATTTATCTTGTCTCCCCCTCCCCGCCCAGTTTGGACTATAGGGAAAATAAGGGGAGGAAGCTGAGGTGCTCCCTCCCTGTGTTTCCACTCTCTTACTTTCCGTTCTGACCACTGGGCCTCTAGGACGTGATTCTCTCAGAAAAGCTGTAACCATTCCGGAGTGGGGAGACAGAAATATTGTCTTGTATTAGACTGTAGTATATTTATATTATATTACATTTTGTGGTAAAATGCATGTGTTCAGAATTTAGCCTGCATTTAATTAATTTTGTGAATTAGTATTCACTAAATATTAGGAAGCATTTGTATTGCTAATAGAAAGATCATCCCGAGGCGGAGGCAGCACGGTTAATTGAAAAAGCAGCCATTTGTAAAGAGAAGAAAAATTTAAAACATTTCATAGCCTAATTAAGAATACACTCCTGATTTGAAATGGAGACTATTAACTTGCTGTGTGAAGCAAATACACCACAAAACCCTTGAAACTGTAATTTCCTTCCTCCCTCCTCTTAATCCTCTCCCAAAAAAGGACGCGACTTCTTTCCTCCTCAGTCGTAGCCTCGGAGCATTTTGCTGGAGAGACGTGAATTGATCTATTAGCAGAGGAAGTGAAGGCTGCACTGGGGTTGTTATCTGGTCAGAATTTAAGGATCTCTTTCCTGGAACAACCTTCCACTCGCCGTTTTGTTTGGGGGTGCTGGGTATCATCTTCCTCTACCGTGACATTTCAGAGCCCTTTGGTTCTTGGGGCCGAGGGGCGTTGGGAAGCACAGGATGCTGTAGATGAAGGATGTCTCGGAGCTGCAGATGTGAATTCATTGCAAGCAGGGCTGGGTCTCTGGGGACCAGAACTGAGCCTGCCTTCTTATCCACTGCTGGAGGTGATGCTCGGATTGTCTGTCGCACGAAAACAGGCAGAGAGGGAGCGTCTGCCTGAGTCTCCCATCCCCTGGCTAGATGGCACAGTCAGCCAAGTCATTATCATTGCACGGATGCGCTCTTGGGTTTGCCATTACCGTGGACTGTGGAGGTGCCCCTTTCCAGGCCCCAGTCTGTTGCTGGTTTTATTGTGTGAGAACACATTTATTGTGTCACGTATCGACACGGTACTTCAGAAACCTGGAAGATGTTCCCACTGCTGAAGATTTAGAGTCCAAAGGAGAGAAACCTGATGTTCTCCAGAGACTCGGAGCACCAGCAGCCGAGTGACCGCCATGGCTAACAGGGCTTTGGCAGAGTATGCTGGTGGGGTGCATGGTGGGGTCCCATCTGGCAGAGCTGGAGGGATCCTGGAGATAAAGCTGGGCATGTGGGTGCCCAGTGAAGGCTGACACGCCGGGACAGAACGGTGCTGGGATGGAGTGTTAGGCTGGGATTTGGTTGTGGTGTTTAAGAAGTGCATGGAACGGGCGACTGAAGAGTGTCTAGGCCTGGTCGCTCATTTCTGTATCGGTTACTTCTTGCTCTGGTGTGTTGGGGGGTGACTGCTCCTGTGCTGCCCTCCCCGGCCCAGCATTCTCCACTCAGAAAAAGGAGAAAGAACCCCACAGTTAGGGCTCTTGTTAGGCTGCGCGTGAGTGAGTTTCTAAATGGCTGTGTCTGAGCAAGAGGCAGAGGAACTGAAATGATGTGGAAGAGGTTTGATGTGAGGTGATGCTCCTCTGGACCTGTGGGAATGAAGCATTGCCCTGGGTGGGCTTCTCCTCTCCTGGCAGGTCCTCCCCAGGCAGGTCCTGACCCCAGGTTCGAGCTCTCCAGTTCATCATGGCATCTGGTGTGGCATGAGCCTGGAGCAGTCCTGATGGAGCGTTGCTAGAAGCGGGGTATCCTTGAGGCAGGCAGGTACATTTTGCATCTGATCTTGCAGGTATTTTTGGTCTGACTCAGTTGTTGCGCTGATCGTTATCGGTGCCAAAATGTTGGCCTCCGAAGGGTTTTTTGCCTCGTCTGAAGAGCAGCCCAAATTTCAGACCAGAGCGTTTTAAGAGCAAGGAAATAACGAATGTGCCTGCGGTCCGTAGTCTGCGAAGATAAAAAAGAATTCCCCATAATTGTAATAAAAATTACTCCAGCCTAGGAGACAATAATTCTGAAACGCTTGAAAACGAGCGTGTTATCATCCAAAGCGCTAAACAGCTGGTATTTTATGACGGAACAGACTTTATTGTTGCTGGATGTAGGGTCAGACACTTGCAGCACATTCTTGATTTACACAAACCAAAAACAGAAGTGCTTTTCTGAAGATAAAATCGGGATGATTGTATTTTTTTCCCTGGGTGCTGTAGTTCTCTGCCTCTAAATATAGGCACATGCTGTTCTCTTTACACAGCAAACATCGCAGCCCCCCGTGCTCCCTGCCACGCCGCCGGTCCGGAGGCAGAGGGAAAAATGGGGACTGTCTCAAGTATAGCTACAATCTCATGGTGGCGATTTTGAGATAGGCAGATGGCCCAAGAACGAGAGAACAGCAACGCCTTTCTCGGTTCTGGCTCATTATTTCATTCTATTAAATTCTGTATTTTATTATTTGCCATCAATGGGAGGTTTTGTACCATTGTCTGCTAATTCACTGTGGCTGTCTGCGAGCCGGGTGTGAACTGCAGTGACTCCAAAACTGCTGGGGACTGGCGTGATTGCCACAGGGCAAGCAACGGAGAGCTTGAGGGTGGCCTCGGTTTGTCTTTGCGTTTAAACGTGGTGCATGCAAAGTAGAATTCCGTGGTCTGTGCTGAAGTGGTTTGCGCTGCAGATGAGTGGTGCACACGGTGCGTCCTGGTTTTACCCGCCTGGGCTGAGATGCTTATGGGAATTGCAGAAACCGGGGTGCTGCTGGCAGCCTCAGGGTGCGTGGGGTGCTCTGGCGGGGTTGCCGTGATCATCGCTGTGGTCGTTGCCGTGGTCGGGCCATGCCCAGGCTTCCCGATGCACAGCCGAGGGCTGGGCTGCTGGCGTGGGAGCCCGGCTGATGACCAGCGCGTCGGAAATAGGGGTTTTAGCGAAGCGATCAAGCCTGGCTGCAAACAGAGAGACATCCACATGGTCTGGAGTTTGTGTCGGTTCTCCTGGAGCAGTCTGTAGCGGCGGTGCTCCGTTATTTCAGTTACAGAGAAGCACACATGAAAAACCTCTTCGTCGCCTCAGACAAGTGGGAGCTGCCGGAGCAGGAGGAACGCGCAGCTGAGAGCGCGACACAATTACGGCTTTATGTCTACCTGTTAAGCATAATGAAGGGTTGGGTGCTGGCCTTATATTTGGAAAGAGCTTACTGTGAAGCTTAAACCAGGAGTAGATGCCAGTAATTACTGCTTTGCGCTGAGGAGTGCGGCGAGGTGCGGGGAATGAGAACCACTCGTGTCCCGTTGTGTTTTCCTGGCTGCTGCGCTCTCAGGCCTCTGTTTGGAAAGACGAAATGCTGTGTCCTGCTAATTTTCCGATGCTAACAAGAGCCAGCTGAGGAGAAGAGAGGTGAAGAATGCTGAGGAGACAGTGCCTAGAAAACACCAGCTCTAGCTGCCTCTCTGAGCCCTGCTGGAGTGTGTGGAGAGTGAGGGATTTGTTTATTAAACACAAGAGCAGTTACTGCTTTGTTTGGAGTTCACCGAGTTTGCGATGCTCCCTGATAAGACTTCTAGAAAACGAATGTGAGGTCTGCGTTCGTTTGCAGTAGGGCAGACAGCCTGCTGGAAGGTGGCTCAGGCAGTTCCAGGCTGCTTTGCTCTCGTTTGACTCTGGGCTACCAGGCAGGCTCGGAGCAGGGTGTCAGCTGTCTGAAATCACTGGTTCGACTGTATTGGGTTTCCAGTGGTAGGAAACTGTAGTGAGAAGGGAGATTTGTTTATGGCGATGAAAATAGTTGTTCGCAGCCTAGGGTTTTGTTCATCGTTTGTGACGCTGGCTGTTCCGGCTCAGAGTATCCCTGCGCGCGGTGGGACCGCTCCGCTCTCCCTGTGCGTGCCACAGGGCGAGGAGCTGCAGCTGCTTCTCGCGAGGCAGAGGGGGAAGGCCAAACCTTTTCTTGTCCCCTAGGAGAAACCAAGCTAAAACAACCCTTTTTTCCTCTCCCCCTCTGAATTCTGGCTTGCATCTTTAAGATGGGGGCTTTTTTCTCCCCCCGTTTAGGATGTGCTGCTCTGGCCTTTCCCCTCCTTTCTGAGGAGCCTGTGCTGGAAGCTGTTCCAGGGGCGGTATCTGACATGTTCCTGGAGGCTGCCTTCACGGTGCTCCGGCCCCACTGGAAACGCGCACGGTCCCGTGGCTGAGCTGGGAGGAACTGGGCGAGTGGGTTATGCAGAAAGGCCGTCCAGAGAAAAGGGCGGATTTCCCCCTTCACAGGCACTGCTGGGAATTAATGGCACGTTCCTCCTAGCTGGGGGCTTCCACGCTGTCTTTTCACCTTCACAAAACCCTTTTCACACCAGGAGTGCTTCATTTAAAATCGCAGAGAAGAATTGATCTGTCTGTACCCTCAGTGCCTCCCCGCTGAGTCCGATCCTACAGGAATGGCTGATTGGGCTGTGGGGGTGCTTGGTGGAAGGTAGGTGTTGGGGTCCCAGGTCGGTGTCACGGGGACCCTAGCCTAGAGCAGGGGGGTGTCATGGGGCACCTCTGCTCTGTGTGACTTCTCAGCTGGTTTGTGCCCTTACTGGCTCTGCTACTCTACCCGTGCCACCACGCAATGGAGACACAGATCTGTCGCCTACTGCGTCACTGGGGCCAGAAATAGTCCTGGGGGGAGAATGGCCAAGCCTAACGTGGCCACTGCTTGCGCTGGCTGGTGCTGGTTCATCACTGCATGGGGGCCGTCACGGCCTTCCCGAGCACGTGTGCCCAGTCCTGAGCAGATGGTCCCAGGCAGCTGAAACCCCAGAGTTAGATTCGTGCTTTTGCACTGCCTGTTTGGCCTTGAAAGGGGCTTGTGGCAAAGGTGAAAGAAGGAGCAGGGCTAGTAGGAAGGCTCCTGCTTTGAGCAGCTCTCCACCACGACCCCGTGGTGGGGAAAAGGCTCTTACTGCAGAAGCAGTTTGGTGTTTCTTAGCAAGATGGCTCCCACATGCGAGCAAGAGCTGCACCGAGCCGACATGGAGAGGAATGCACCGAGCAGCCTTTGCATACTTCTGCCGATAAACCGCTCTTCAGGGGACTCTGTGCTTGGGATATTCCCAGAGGAGTGAAACACTGGGAGCACCTAAGGCCTTATTTTCCCCAAGCAGTTCTGACGCCTGTGAATGCGTTGGAGCTCATCTCTGTAGCACTGTCTGGAAGTGTGTTCTTCGGACACCGTGGCTGAACCCGAGCTCGAGCCAGGCTACTGCAGGTGTCCTGCACTGGGGTTCTAATGGCCTTTTCTACCCAGCTGTCGCTTCCCTGCTTTTGTTCAGAGGGTCTGCGGGCAGTGACTGCTGCCGCTGCCCTTTGTCATGGTCCACGCCTGCCTGCTTGCTTGGAAAGCTGGGGAAGAACTGCCATGTCAAGGCCCAAAACTCTCCTCGCACAGCTGTCCCTTGGAGATGTAGTGCCTGAGCAATGAGAAGGTGCCCAGCCCTGCTGGTGTGCACCTTGCTACAGCAAGAGGAGGTTTGAGCCCGGGCAGAGGCAGACAGAGCTTTGGAAGGACGGTGTCTTTTCCAGGCTGATAGGTAGGAACTCCGTGTGCTGTGGGGCATCAGGGTCCTCAGCAAGTACTCCAGCAACCTCACGTTCGGTGCCTCCTGAGGCCAGGCACCCACAGAGCTCAGTGTCCCTGGAGGGTGGACACCCAGCAGCTGGTCGCTGTTTCTGAGCAGCGTCTGCAAGGGGACAGACGCCGTCAGTGGTTCTCCCTCTACCAAGTGCAGATTGCTGGGAATGGGTTGCAGAGCCGTGCGATCCGCTCTTCAGTGTGTGTTCTGAGACTCCCTCAGCAAACAGTTGTCGGTCCGTGTGTTGGTGACTCTCGGCTCGCGTTGCTACCTTCCTCAGGAGACTTGGCGTCCTTTTGTTTTCTTACTCCAAACTAACACTGAGCTTAATCTGGATTCTGGTTCATGAAAGAGGTATTCATAGTCAGCAAGGCTTTGACTACTTACAGTCCCCTTCCGATAGTCTTCCAATCAAAGAACCGACACCCAGTCGCCCCCTCGGCGATGGGTTACATAACAGCTATTTACGCAGTCACAGATCTCCCCTCCCGTGATTCAGGGCTTGTGAATCTCCGCGCTTCAATGAAGGCTGCAGATCACCAGCTTTTGCAGCCAACTCTGCGACTCCTGGCAGCAGGTGTTGAGAACCCGGGCGCTGCTACCTAGCTCTCCCTAACGTGCAAGTTCCGTGGTCGCAGAGCTGCCCGGGCTCTCGAGGTTTTGTGTCAAAGGAAATGTTAGCAAAGCCCACAACAGCCGTCGCTCAAAGGCCCTGCGGAAGGCCAGCGCTTCTGAACAGTCGCAGACTGCTCTGCCGCTCGCGGTTCTTGAAGATGTGCAGTGGGGTGCCTGTTGTCACCCAGCTCCGTGCAGGGCTGGTGCGGGCTGAGGCCCCACAGGCACAGCTCAGGCAGGTAGCCAGGTTTTGATGGTCACTGGCCAGGCAGGATGCATGGCTGAGCTGGACTGGCTCTTTCCCTGCTCCTCAGGTGGATAGACATGAATCCCGGGTGTCATGGGGTTGTCCCAGACCAGGGCTGAGAAGGGAAGTGCAGGACAAGTAGCCAGACTCCTCACAGCATCTGCCTTGGCTGTTTGGTGCTCTGGGACGGGAAGCAGTGCTTGCTGCCCGTTCACTCTGCCGCCCGATTCCACTCCCAGTGTGAATTTCTTGTTCGTCACTGTCTCCTCCTTTTCTCTGCTGCTGGTGCCGGGGGTGCCTGCTGCACGCTGCGCACCGCTTGTGCTTTTAAGCAGCGGTTGCCACAGTAAAGCTCTTGATGGCCATTGTTTCTACCAAAGAAAAACCACCTTCTCATCTTCAAAGTCACTGCTGCTACAATAATTTTCCCTTTGAACATGTCAGGATGCTGTCTTTGATTGTGCACTGGATTGCCTCCTGTCACTGCAGAGTGCTTTCGGTTTTTATAGACAGGAGACGTTTCTCAGTTCATCACAGTTCGTCCCCATCCCGGCACCTCTTTAACAGAGCGACTGTGTTGAAAACAGGTATTTAAGAGTATAGATCCTCAGGAAAATAGCTGGTTTTGACTTCTTATTTTCCTGGGGATTTTATAAAGCGGAGTGAAATACAGATTCCTTCTGCAGTGTGAACTCAGACTTCCCAGATCTCCCTTTCCCCACTCTGTCTGCCTCTGGTTGCGCCAGAGATCGCTGGTTCAGAGAGGTGCTTCCACGTTTCCGTTTGCTGCTGTTGCAGCGTGAACTACATGAGATCAAATCTCGAATTCTTCCGTGGGTTCATTCAGCTTCAGACAAGCTTTGGGGGGACAAAGAAGGCTGAGGTGGAAAAGAGCGTTGGGCGCGTTCACCGGTGCTTGCTCTGCTCCCAGGAGGAGCCCATCGGATCTGGGCTTTGCTGTCTTGCGTGTGGCGGTGCTCTGAAGCCGGGAAGGCTTTAGGAAAGACACAGTGGAACAGGAACTGGGAGGAGATGAGAGATTAAATGAACACTAACGCTCGTTTTTATGGTCGCTGAGGAAAAGAGAGAAAGGGGAAGATGCTCTCTCGCACCCAACTTCTAAATAAATACCTGACATTCAAACCTATTTGCGCAAATGCGTGAGCCGCTGCCCCGTGGGGTCTGCTGCTGCCCCGTGGGGTTTGCCTTGCCAAGCCTCCCAAGCTAAGTGAAAGCCCAGGGGCAAGTGTTGCTCTGTGGTGCGTAGTGTCCTCCATGACTCAGTGATATTGCTGCTGCTGGGTAATGGGACGGTGGGATGGGAATGGGGCGCAGCAGAACCACGTCAGGCGCTTGGCGGGCTTATCCTTTGGGAACGGGTGTTCCGTACGAACGGCAGGAGACCTCAAGCCCAGGTAAGGTCTGCAGCCCTGTGTCTGGTTGTGCTTCCGCGAGTGCGAGCTGCCAGCAGGTTGTAAAACTGAAGTATCGGCGGGTTTGTTGCTTCAGAGGGCTGAGCGTGACTGCATCGGGGACAAGCAGCGAGTTTCTTGCTTGGTTTCACGTCTTGGCTGCAGAGTTGCCAAGCCCTGGCTGTGGCTTTAAACAGGGGCTTTCTGCCTTGGTGCTTCATAAAGGGAACTGCTGGAAAGGACTTGCTGTCTCTTTAAACCTGCGGGTCCTCAAAACCTCCCCAGGAAGAAGGGGAAAGGGACTCTTGCGATGAATTAAACAGAGAAGTCTGGCTGTGGACTGCAGGATCTACTGACAAACAGTGGCCCTTCACCCGTGGCTGGTGGGGGCTGCTATTATTTAATCAGGGCTATTACAAGGAATCTGAGAGAGCTCCCCTTCTCCTCTCTCTTCCCTTTATCTGTGGTCCCAGCCTGTTTGTTTGTGTACGGGCAAGTTTTCCACGCCAGGGACAAGTGGAGTGGAAATGTCAGGGGTCAGGCTGCAGGCAGGGCAGGCAGGGAGCAGGCAGCCCAGCTCCTGCAGCCTTTGGCTTTCTGAGAAATCAGAGATATGTTTGTTCCAGGCAGGATTAACTCCTGCAGCACAGCCGCCTTCCACTGGGAATCACTGCAGGACGGGCAGCAGGGTGGGTATGTGCAGTCACCGAGCTCGGTCTCTGTTCCTGCAGGTACCCTCGAGGTCCCGTGGGTGGTGGGTGCTATCATTTCATTCACTCTCTTACCTAAGCCCAGCATTTTGTCTGCCTTGGCAGCAGTGCAGCCGGAGGGTGAGGCTGTGTAGATCTCAATGGCTTAGGAGGAGGGTGGCAGCAGTTTGCTGCTGTGCTGCTTCGGATACCTGATTTCCAGTAAGTGTTCACCCATGACAGGTGGGACACTGCTGTTTGGAGACACGTCTTGGAGCTGAGCTGTGGCTCGGGAGTTTGCCAGCCAGAAGGTCCTAAGGACCATTTGGAAAGCCCATGCCTTCAGAATAAGCGATTGTGAGGATGGGTCCGGTTGAGGTGATGTCTCACGGATGGAAGACGTGGTCAGTTCGAAGGTGCAGCAGCCAGGGCTGGGGCCAGAGGGGTGGCTGGGGTTTGGTGAGAGCTCTGGTGCCCTGACTCCGGTAGTACGTGCATCTTGCCCTGGCTCTGAGGGGGAAGGTATGAGTCAGCAGTGGGGTGGAGGATTTTGTTTGGTGCCTCTGCGCTCTGGTGTTATGGGAGTGGAGCGGGTGCTGAAAAGCCAAGTCTCACCTGGTTTGAGGGAGCTCAAAGTGCACATGGTGCCCCGCTTGGGACAGTCGTGAGGGATATTGCAGGGCAGTCCTGGTGCTGTCCCGTGGGAGCTTCTTCATATTTGGCTTATTTGGGGCAAGGTGTTCGCATGGGGCTTGTGCCATGCCTGAGGGGCAGGATGACTGGGGTCGTGAGGTGGGCATTGACCCCGTGGGTTTAGGGTCCTGTTTGCAGAGCCCTTTCACAAACGTCCAAGCAGTATTTGCTTTAAACTCACATTCCTCCACCACTCCACGCTGACCTGGCTCATGGGCAGTGGTGCAGCAGGAGATGATAGCATCTGCTGCTGGAGACCTTCCTCCTAGGAGTGAGGCAATCAAGGAGTCCTGTCCTTCTCGTGGGATGATCCGTGCTTCTGCTTGGACCGAATCTGAGCCAGGTTGGCAGCAGCTGTCACAAACTGCAGAGATAGAGTGCAGACAGGTATGAACCCTGATCTTTGGTGGGCTGCTCCTTGCAGGGCTCCCCTGGGACACGCTGTGCTCCTGTGTGCCGGCACTGTGGTGCTGCTCAGCCTCGCATCCTCTCCCTGCACCCTGCCCTTGCCGGGGTGGGGAGTGGGCCCTTGTGGGCATCCCTTCCTTTAGTGCCATAGAGCAAAGCCCACACAACTGCCAGCATAGTGGGGTGAGCTAATCGCCTGCCCTTCCTCATTTTGTAGGGATATTGCAGTCGCAGTGGGTCATAAATCGCGTGAGCGTACGGCTGCGACGGGAGCACAGCCCGTATTTCAGCTTTGACTCTGAAGATGAGACTGTCCGTCCTGTGCTGTACTGGCCCATTCTGGTGATTTACTGGCCTGTGGAAGAGTAGAGTTCATGTTTTGCCGGAGCAGCGCAAGCCTGCGTACCCGTGACTTTCCTGCTGAGCAGCTGTGTGCTCCTGATTCGTTGCTATTCTGAGAATCCCGCGCAGCCTCTCGCGGTGGTGTGACAAGTGGAGGGGAGCGATGAGCTTCTATTTCCCTTATCCTAATAGTGGCACTTGCAGGCGTGCCTAAGGAAGCCGGTTTCTTTGTGTGGCGTTCTGGAGGAGCATTTCGCTGCTGCGCTGCCCCCCTGCACGTGCTTCTGCCTTTCTTCTACCTGACGGTGTTTGCTGCTGCTCCGTCAGGTGGATTTAGCTTAACGCGTGTGGTCCACACAGACCCCGTCTTCCGCCAGGTTTATGACCACCAGCTGCATCCCCGCGCCTTTCTGACGCTTTATGGGATGGTTCTGGATGTGCCGCGTCCGCGTGTCCATAGAATCCAGACGGGGGTATGCCCGAGTCTGGGACTCAGCTGCGGCGAGCAGACCTGGCGCGGACTTACCCAAACGGGATCCTGCCCTGGTAGCACCAGGTGCGGATCTGCTGTGCAGACACTGAAGTCCTTTTCAGCAGGGACTCTGGCCCTTAAGAAGCTCAGGCTTCCTGGCAGTTCTGCTCCTAAGCTCCTTTTTGTGGACTCGGCAGCAGTTGTCCGTGAGGGACTTTAAACTTGGCAAGGCCGTGATTTGCAGCCAGCGTCTCTGCCTTCTGTGTTGCTCAGCAGAGAGCGGGCTGAGGGGTCTGTCTCTGAAGGGCATCTCTGCAGGGGCCGTGGGGTCTCAGACCTGTCCTGGGGTCTCCGCTCCTGCTTTTCTCTTACGCTGTGAGTGGTGAAATTGCTTGAGCTCTTTGATTTCAAGGTGGTAGTTTCCCCAGGTCCCTTCATAGAAGCTGCTGCTCCCAAGACGTCAGACTGCAGCTGGATGCATCCTAAAGAGGAACAGGATCTGTTCCAAGGCGGCGCTATAAATAAGCGGGGTAAAAGAGCTGAAGAGCCTGGATGCTGTCTCGTCTTGCTTGCCGTTAGCCTTCGGTGAACTTGGGTTGTATTTGCACGAATATCCTTGAACTGGCGTGGTTTAACCCAGAGCGTTAGCGCACATGATCACCGCTTCTTGGTGCGGCAGAGCCTCGCGTGTGTGAGGCCCCTGGGAGAGATTGACTTTGCCCGTGGCAGTTCTCTGTTACAGGCCCTCGTAATTGTGAGTTATAGATCGGGCAGAGTCAGCACCAGGAGCTGCAGACACAGCTGGGGGGGTGGGGGGCAGCCAGAGGACCCCCCAGCCCCAGCTATGGCAGGCGAGCCGGGTGCAGGTCTAGCTTTGGGAGGTGAGGACACGGCTCCTGGTGATTTCTTTGGGAACAGGGCGGCTAAAGGCAGAAGAGTCTTGGGCTGTCGGAGCCCAGCCCTTCACCTCACAAGAAAGCTGTCCGGCCACGTTTCAGGCAGTTCCCGTTTTCACACTGGCCGGATGAGCGCTCTTGCCGCCCGCATCCTGAAACCCAGCGACCACAACAGAGGTCTTTGCAGGGAATCTTGGCCTTTGGTTCTGTGTTCGCTTCGTTCAAGGAAAGCAGCGAGTGCCGTGTTGGGTGTGTAGGACTGAACTGCCCCACTCCGCGTTCCCGTCTCTATTCCCCCGGCAGTTCTGGGGAAGCTCGCGCACAGATCTGACGAGAGAAAGCTGGAATGCACGTTTCCTGCTCTGGCGCTGTGCGCAATCACCATCTATTCATCACCCTCACAAACTCCGCCGTGCGCCCACGTCCCTCGCCAGCGTGAGTGGGCAGTCGCAGCCTATTTCTGGAGGCCAGCTCAGTGCCTGCACGTTCGCCTTAGGCTGAGGGTGATGCTGGTGCTTTTGACCCGCGTGTCCTCAAGAAGTGAGTGGCTGCAGAACCGGCTGAGGCGCCCGGGCGGGAACCAGCTGGCGTCTCAAGTCAATACTGCTCCGTCGGGCACCGCCCCCCGCGAAGAGTCCGGGTGATGGCGCAGCAGCAGAGCAAGGCTCAGGCTGCCGCGAGCCGATTGCCAGTGTTTAGCTCACGTTGAAAGGTTCCGTCAGCGTGAGAAGACGGCTCGGGGGGTTGACAAAACCCGGCGTCCCAGGGCACCGCGGGAAGCAGCCTGACACCGACGGTGGCACACAGCGAGCTCTTGGCGCTGTGGACCTGTGGTGGCCACATGTGCGGTGCCGCAGCAGAGGGCAGGTCTGAGATCTGCCTTAGTCACCGCTCCTTGGCTCGGCCTCTCAGTAACCGTCTAGGGGGGAACTGAAGGCAGAACGTTCCAGAGGTGCCCTCTGTCCGTTTTGGCCTGTCCTGGAAGAACACCAGAACCGTTGCCCGGGCGACAGGGGCACGCTGGCCACGCTGGGCACGCTCGCAGGGCTCCTGTGCCGGTAGGAAGTGCCCCTTGTTCTTGTACAAAAAGGCTTTAGTTGCCCGCAGGCTGTGGCAGCGGAGAGGGGGTTTCGCAGGGGCCGGAGCTGTGCGTACAGCTGCCAGGTGGTGGTTTGCCTACAAACGGAACAAACCTGGAGCTCCTGGGTGCAGGACCCAGTGCTTCCTTACTCATCGCGGTTGTGTGGGCTGCTGACTGGTGAAAACGGGCTCAAAGCTTTTAGCTAGTGCGGGTGACGTACACCAAGAGCAGAGAAAGCTTGGGATCGCTCAGCCGACACTGACTCCCAACACGGAGTTCTCTGTCTCGTGTTACACGCTGGGTGCAGAGGCAGGGACACGGCTGAGGCAGCTGCAGGCCCTTGGAGGGAGGGCTGGGAGAAGCCTGGTGCAGCCTCTTCCCAGTGTTGGCCCCGAGTGCAAATGTGGTGGAGCCAGCGGGTGCAATGGATGCAGTCAACCTCTTTCCGAGAGGGCAGAAGTGCCTGGGTTTTCGTGAGGGGAGAAGGACATACCCCGTAAAACAGCCGAGCTCCAGAGGATTCTCTGGTCTTGGGTAGCAGCGTACGTGTGTCGCGAGCAGTGAGTTGGCTGTGCTGGGCTGTAGTTGCCAGATGCCTGGTTGTTTTCTCTTGGAAGCATCTAGAAGTGGCTGATGGTAGGTGGTTTGGTTTAACTGTAAGGCCTGTTTTCCTCACTTGGGCAGGGTCTGAACTTCACACCGGGTAGAGTTTAGGAGGGCACTATGCTGGTGAAGGCACCGGGGAGCCTGACTGGCAGTTCAGAGCCGTGCGGATGGGCGGACTCGGACGCAGTGGGAAGTTTGGCCGTCGGTAGTTCAGTTTCCAGCGTGCAGGGGAAGCAGGAGCAGGTTTGCAGGCAGCAGCACTGCAGTGCTGTAGCTGTGAGGGGACCTGGTGTGAAGACTGGTCTCTTCTGTGAGAGTCAGCCCCCCGACAGCAGCCTCTTTGCGGGGGGACAGGCAGAGCTCCCGCTGCGGTCACCTGTTTTGTAGCAAAGGCAGCCTGAGTGTTCGTGTGTTAAACTGGAAAGAGGAACTGGAGGTGGCCAGAAGGGAGGAAGGATGTGAGTTAAAAACAGTCCGTTGTCCCCGTGGCTGTCAAGTAGGGCACAGGGCCGAGCGCCTGGTTCCCCCTGGACACCGGGCGTGTGTTCCTTCTCAGACTGGCCGAGATGGGGAGCGGTAATTTCACGGTGGCTCCAGAGAAGGGAATGGGTGGGGGCAGTTCCACACCTCCCTGTGAAGCCAGTGATGCGTGCTGCTCCGGCGGGCAGTGAAGTGGGGAACCGTGTGTTCCCCCCGTCTGGTCTCCCCCCTACAGGGTGGAGAGACCTGGGTTTTTAGAACAACAGAAGCGTTCTCCTCATCCACGCGTCGTTTGTTCCGTGTCTTCAAGGTCATGCTCTGAGTGAGATGACTGCCACCTCTCCCTCTGACAGGGTTAGCTTTTTTCCTGCTTCAGAGTGTTTTCACCCCGTTCTCCAGACCCCGGGTGCGTGCGGCTGTCGGTCTGCGGCTGTCCTCGAGCGGTATCTACCCCGGCTTGGTGCTGGAGCTGTAGGGTAGGGCACTGCAGTCTGCCTGCAGCCCCACAGCTGTAACAACAAACCCTCGGCGCCGCCGTGGGTCGGGGCAGCCTCCCCGCCGCGGTGTGCTCATCCTTCCGCGGCTCCTGGTGAAAACGGGAGCGTGAAAAGAGGTCAGGGGAGGAGAAGGGAAAACACGGATGCGCAGCGAGCGCTCTGTGCCTCCTGTTATCTGAATTCTGTGCGAGCAGCCAGCGCCGGCGCAGCGCATGCCAGCCCCGAGACCTCTGAAAGCAAAATAAACATCTCTGCGGCATGGGCTGATGCATGCTCCATTTAGAGGAGCAGGCACCTCCAATTAATCATCCTGTCGGTGGAGGAAGCGGCGCTGAGGATCTGAGGGCATTGCCAGAGCCGATGGGCTAGTGGAGGGGTGGGCACCGCTCGACATTTAGAAGTAAAGGGGTTCTCCCAGCCTGAGCGAGTCGAAGCGGTGTAGCCATCCCTTGGGGTGAGCAGCAGAGTCAGCTGCTGCACTCCTGGTTTGTGGGATGTGGGGCCAGGCTCAGATCTGTGTCGCACGGCTGACTGAAGGGCCTGTCCTCCTCTGTGAGCTCAGACGGATTTGTGGCCAGCACCCTGGAGCTGGGGTGTCTGCACAGTGCTCCCGGCCAGCAGAGCGGGGAGCCACCCGGTCCCCGTTTCAGCTCTGCTTGTCCTTACAGGTCCTTGGCGTGGGCTGTCGGTCTTCCTCCCAAACACTTCTGACTCCCCCTGACTGTTCTTACTGGGGAGGGCAGCACCCTTAAACGCCTTGCGGGCTTCAGAGTGACAGGGGTTACACCGTTAACAGAGGGGGGAACGCTGGGGGAAGAGGAAGGGGTGGTGATGGAGCTGCTGGGGCAAGGGGCTTGATGTTGTGGAATCCAGAGCCAGAGACAGCTGTTGCCCCAGGGCAGGTGATCCATTCCGAAGGGGGACAGACTGCCAGAGGTGAGGAAAACAGAGAGGTGGAGTCTGTGTTGGTAAACAAAGGGAAAAGGGGGTACCCGTGCTCCCGGGTGAGGAAGATGCCCCTGACCGGGACTGTGTCGGTGCTGCGGCCGAGGGAGGAGGTGGCTCGTTGGTTGGTCCACACAGCCGAGCTAGCTGCACTTAAACTACAATGCTAGGAGCGAACTCATGGGCGGAGAGCAGGTCCAGCGAGCAGGGAGACACCAAGCGCTTGCAGACCTTGTTTTCCTGCAGACCGAACAGGAGGCGTCTGCGCTGTGTACCAGCGCGGGGCTGTGTGCCCGAACCGATATGTCAAACTGTCATGTGGGAGATCTGGTGAAAAACATCTTGTCCTCAGGGAATAATTTTAAACACTCTATGTAGGTTTGCTGCCTCGTAAGGGATCATTACCGGAATCTGTTCCCTCCTAGGGTAGCTCGGCCCCTGCCTAGCCGGCGCGGTGTGAACAGAAGCTACTGACGCACCCTTTCAGGCGCAGAGGGGCAACTGACCTCTGATTTTGGCCACGTCCCCTGGTACAGCCCAGTGCCATCGCTGGCAGTCCAGGGGCTTCACGCTCGGCTGGGCATCGAGGGCGGCGGTGGCGGGGCCGTGCTGTGCCGGGCGGCCGGACCCTGGGCAGTGGGGGTGGACGAGGCTGTGTCAGAGCCGGTGAAGAAGTGTAAGGGACGAGCCCTGGGGCAAGGAGCCGTTCCAGGGATCTTCACCTCCTGTTTGTCACTTCAATCTCGGCAGGAATGCTGAAATGTGGAGGGGAACCCATCCCCAACCAGACCCCCACCAGACTGTGGCTGTGGTCTCACTTCTGCTCGTCACTGCCTCGTGTTCCTTTTGTTGATGGTGGTTGTGGCCGCGTTGAGGGATGATGGCGTGAGCAGCATAAAGTCCTGCTGCCTCTGTGTAGCATCCGCAGTTGCCTTGACTACCCGCCATCCCTCTCTGTCCCCCGGCTCGTGGGATGACGCACGTCACGCGTGTTCGCGTGGGGGTGAACCCCTTTGTGCTGGATTGGTTTTCCTGGAAAGCAGGGCGCATCTGGGCTCGGGCAGTGCTTGGAGGGGCCATCACATAAAAATAAAGAGAACACCTTTATTTTTCCAGAGAGAAGAAGCTTCCCCTGGCAGCTTCAGATGAGTTAAGGAAAACGAGGGAGTGAGAAAGGAGCGGGAGGGAGCCAGAGTGTTCATGTGGGTGTCTTCAGGAGCGGTGACTGTCAGGATCTAATCTCACCAGTGAGAAATGTGTTCTTCCTGAGCCGGTGTGAGAAAGCAGTCTGTGGCATGTGTGCTGAGGTCTTTGGTGGAGCAGAACCTCTGGCCTCCGCTGCGTCCCAGCTGCAGGCTCCCACGGCTCCTGGCGGGCTCCCCTTCCTTACCTGGCTGCCGTTGCCGCCGTGAGAACAGACAGCCAGCAGCCCTCTCTTTTCCGCAGGCGTGCGTGCCTTTGCAGCCTGGAGCAGGACGAAAGAGCAGCTTCCTGAGCGTGCAAGGACAGAGCAGGGGATGCGGGGCCTGGGAGAGAGCGGGGTGGGTGTTGCGGGCTGTGCTTCCCAGCCTGGGAGCTGTTTGTGTGAGATGTGGCTGCGTGGGTAGAGCCTGCTCAGCAGCTTCACGGGCAGCTCTTCCAGCACCAAACTTTACTTCCGCTGAGACAGCCCTCTGCTAGCCGTTTGGGAACGCGACGCTGCCCGCGTACGCAGCCTGGCGGGCTCGTCCCAGCCGCCCCGGACAGCCCTCGCCACTGCTCTCGTGCGTTGTAACCGCTCAGCCTTCGCCAGTGACGTGGAGAACTGAGCAGTTTCACCTAAGCCGCGGAGCGTCGGCTGCGCACGAGCTGGTCGGGGCTGTGAAACTGGCTGCGCTTAATTCACTTTCCTGTTCCGACCAATGTTTGCAGACAGCCCTTTGCCAGAGCCACCCGGCTCTCCCAGATGCTGTGGCTGCCTCTCGGATGGGCTGTGTGCAAGCTGAGCTGGTAATTACAGCTCGTCCTAACTTGCAGGGCATCCAGCCACTTGTAGGAATCTTCTCTGCTGGGAGCAGCTTGGCAGTTGGCTGGATACGCAGCAGGGGTGCCCCTCGGCCTTGCCTTCGTCTGCAACAGGGGGCACGGACAGGATGGTAGCGGGATGGCCCGTTGTGATCACAGTAGAAGGAGCAGCTTGTTTCCTGCACTGGAAGCGTAAGCTTAGCTGAGCGGTAGCTGGCCCAAGTCCACGCAGTATCTGTCCCCAGGCGAGACCACCGGGATGCCCCCTGCCGCGGAGCGTGAGAAGGTGTTGCCCCGGGTGCCATCCTGGAACCGGGCCGTTGCAGTTGCATCTGTCCCGGGTTCCGTTGTGTCACGTCCTTTGGTTTGAAGAGGAAGTCTCCACCCAGACCATCTCGAGGTCTTGGGGGTGGCTCTGGCTGGAAGGATATTGCTGTTATTAATAACACGGGCTCCTAGCGGCCGTTGCTATGAGAGGCAGTTGTGTGGTTCCAACATAATTTGTTCGAGAATTCCAGGCTTTCGCTTAGGTGCGCGTCACGCCTGGCAGTGATTTCTCTGAACCCTGGCAACGGCGAGGCAGTGAAGTGATGGCACCAGCTTGCGTTACCTGGCTAATTTTAACCTGCCGAGTGCCATCTGTGCCCGCTAACACCCCCGGGGGGGTGTGAGCTGCAGGGGCCGCTGCTGAGGCTCTGCCCGTCGGAAGCGGGCACACACGGCGAGCCAGAGCGGGCGCACGGGGCTGCTCTCTGTCGGTTGCCCAGCTCTTGCAGAACCGCAGCCGTGCTCCCTGGGCCCCCCTGACAGCCACCCGGCACCGCGGCTCTTTCCTCTTTCTCTGCGCAGAGGAAGAAAGCTGCTGTCACGGAGACTAATCTCGAGGCGCTGGCTTTTCCTGTGCTGAGCCCAGCGTGTCCTGTGTGCTCGGGGAGACCTAAGAATAAAACCCCTGGAGGCTGCGTGCCCTGAGGGCTGTGAGCAAATGCCCCTCGGTTTCCTGGCGGCGCCGCTCCAGTTGTGCGCGCGTTACGCGGGTCCACTCGCGTTCGGGGCGGCGAGTCACGCCGAGCGCCTCAGCGAGCGCCCTTTATTTAGGGAGTCCGTCCCCCCCTCCCCGTGCTTCTCCTGAAGTGGCACTGTGAGGTCAGCTGGGATTCACTGGTCCGCACTGCCGCAGCCGCCGGCCCTGTGCTGACAGCAGCCGGTGCTGTTCCTGCCCTGCATGGGGTGGCTGTGCCCGCAGCATGTTGCCCGTGGATGGGCTCCGCAGAGCAGACGTGTCCCTTGTGATTAGGGACGAGGTGGAAACGCACCCCGGGGAGGCAAAACCTTTTCAGAGGCAGTCACAGACTGTGCGGAGGAGGGAGGGGATCTCGGGGTGATGGGACTCGGGGGAACAGGGGCGCAGAGACTCCCCATGCTGGGGCAAAAGCAGGCTGTCAGGCTGAGCTCTGAGCTCCACCTCAGCTCTCAGTACTGCTTATTCATCCAGTCGGACTGAAAAGACCCAGTGCCAGCTACAGGGGCCTGTGGCCCCCTTTGGGCTGAGAGCACGCTCGTACGTGGGACCCGTGGCAGTTGAATCTTTCTTCGCACGCTCTGTTTGCTGAGGGTGTCCTGCGGAAACGCAGACCCCGAGCGCGGCTGCGCCAGGCTGAGGGGTGGCAGAGCTCGGCGCTGCCTTTGCACATGGCTGCGCAGGGGCGGCTCGGCAGCCCGGTTCCTTCGCCCAGCGGTTGCAGCGTCGTGCCTCCGGGTTCTAGTTGGTTTCTCTGTGTGGTGGTGGCATGCTGTGTTGGGTAGAAGCGTCCTGGCCTCCCGTAATCCAGCGCTGAAGGCGTTTTCCAGGTCGGGCCGGGGCTGCCAGGCTGGTTTGGGGTCATTGTTCAGCAGCGCTGCGATTGAGTCACAGGCTCCTCGGTTCCTGTTTCGCGTCGGACGCAGCGTCAAGACCGGCAAATACAGCTGGCTCCGTGCAGCCTGGCAAACCCACGCTGCTCAGCTCCTGCAGGGTGGGAAGAGGGAGCTGTGCTGGTGCTGGGGACTCCGTGGGTGCAAGAGCTGGAGGGGTGTGGGCCGGTGGGGCAGGGGCAGCGGTGGGTGACTAGACGTGGGGCCGTGGCTGCTCCCCGCATGCCGTCGGTGGCGTGAGGTGACGGGGCGGTGTCGCGCGTTTCTCCTAACGCTCTCTCTGAACCCTTTCAGCCCACGACCTTCCCCCGAGCAAGACCTCGGCGGCGGCGGCGCAGACGGGCAACCACCTGCAGTGCCTCGCGGTCCACTGCACGGACGACGTGGGTGAGGCGAAGGGCCGGACTGCGGTGCCGACGTGGAGGTCCCTGCACTCGGACATCTCCAACAGATTTGGGACTTTTGTGGCCGCCCTGACTTGAACAAAGAGATTATTTTTTTCCCTCTTTTTAATTTGAAAGGGCCGCTGCTGCCGGGTGGACGCTATTTTTCTAGGTTGGTACCTGCTTCGTGGCGTGTGGACTGGAAAGGGTTAATTTAAAGCAAACCTCAAGTTTTTTCTAATCACCTGCCACAGTATGTTACCAGTGTTAACCCTTCTGCCGTTAGCACTCTCCTGCTTAAGAGTTCCCGCTAGACCACTCTCCCCACTACTCTGTAACCTTGGCATCCATTCATAGATGAGGCCTTCTCCTTTTCCATCTCAGCGTATGTCCGGGCGCGCGTGTCACGCCGACACCGGGCTCTCTGCCTCCTCCTTTTCCTCCCTCTCGCTTTGGTTTCCCGTTTCTGTTTTGCTTTGTTCAGCGACCCCGAGGAGCGGCAGTTCAGGAATAAACGCCGGTTAAAGCCAAACGGCCGTCGTCGCGTTGTATGGTGAACGGACACAGCCTCCGCCGGCCGCACACCGGCCGCGCGGCTAGCGCGCTGCTGAGTAGCCGGGCACCGCGGCTGCCCCTCCTGAGAAAGCGATGTCCTGCCACTGGTAGCGTCCGGCCCGGGGTGCTTGCTGCCTGCCCCGGTGACAGGAGGACCCTGCTGTGGCCCAGAGACGGAGCTCTGTCACAGGCCGTCTGAACAGACGCAGCTGCAGAAGGTACAGAAGAGCTTTGCTAAATGAGTCCAGCAGGAAGTTCACTCAGTCATTAAGAGTCATTATCTCCCCCCCCAGCCCACGCCCGGACACTCAGGCTCCTCCTTAGCTGGTGAGGAGGAACTGGGGATGCCCCCCACTGTGGCTGCAGCCTCTCGGTTCTGGTGATGCTCCCACAGCTGCCACTTCCCCACTGCCAGAGGAAACCCTCCAGAGCTGTGCCCAGCACGGTGTCCAGCACAGCGGCTGGGGCTGGGTCCCTGCGGCCCTGCCAGGTGGCTCTGCCTCACCCTCCCCTTTTTCACCCGTTTTTAGTCAGAAGCAGGGTCCAGTGTCCGGTGCCCTCATCTGTGGGGCACCTGGACTCTGCCCCGGCCATCGCGGCGGGGCGGCAGTGGACAGGGGATGGTCCCAGCAGGGGGCTGAACGCCCAGGGTCAGTGTCCCCTCACCTGGCAGAGCAGGGAGAGCCCCCGTTACCCCCCACCTGGAAGTCCCGTGAGGCCCCATTTTCGCCACACGCGGCAGGGCGGGCTCGCTGGGTGCGCACAAGGCAAGGGAAGCCAGGCCTTCCCGCTCCTGGCTGGCAGCACTCGTTGGAGAAGAAAGTTGGAAACAACCAGACAGGAGCACGCTGGCCACGCCGACCCCACGCTGCCGCGCGCTGACCTGGTGCTGCCTGTTACCTGTGTCCTCTGAGCCCGTTCAGCCCAGCTCTGGGCCCGCAGCTTGCTTCCCTCTGCTCCCCGGAGCTGACAGCATCGCCGGAGGGTTAGGTGGTAGCCGCGAAAGGAAGGTCGGCCTCCGTCAGGTTATTTGTTCTTCTGTCAGGAATTCACCTCGTGTGTCCCTCCTCGAGGGAGGGCGTTTGAAGGCTGCTTTGTGCTTTGTCCTCGGTGGCTGAGCTGGGCGCTCGTGATGTTGATCAGTGTCCCGAGGAGAGGGAGTTGTGCCTGAAGGGCGGGGGGCACGGGGTGGTCTGGAGCCCTCACCCTCGGTTACGCGTGGTTCAGAGACTGGCGGTGCTTGGCAGTGGCAGTTGAACGTGCTCGTCCCGCCGTGCACGGCCCCAAGGCCTGCGGGGGTCTGGGCAGTGACTTCGGGGAAACGTGGGGAGTCCCGACCCTTGATTCCCACTGTTTACTTCTCGTGGAAGCTGGAGCGGCTCTGGGGATGAGAAGTTCTGCCCATCCTGGAGCAGTTGGCTGTGGGGCTGCTCCCTCCTGTGGGGTTTGGAACGGAGGGGTGGGAGGTTTTGTACCTTCTGTAGGTGTTTGTGTACCCGAACCCTGCAGTGAAACCTCTGCACCCCAGTCAAACACCAGAGTCCCGGCAGCCCCTGCTCTGGAAGGAGCCTCTTCACCTCTCATTTCCTCAGTCCCGCTTTGCCCGAAGAGATGCCCAACCGAAGTCCTGCCTAGGGAAGCTCACGGGGCTCTGAGTCTGCAGGGCTGAGCGCTGCTGCGACGGGTCCGTCTGCGGCTCCCACCCTGTGCTGACGGCTCCTGCCTGCGCGGGCAGTGAGTCCTGGGAAAGCCGGGCGAGATGCATGTCTAGACACAGGGAGCCTGCTTAGCGCTCAGCTGTGCTTGGGAGTTGGTGGTGTGGTGGCATTCCTGCGCTCAGCCCCTGCCCTGCTGCTTTGTTTGGGCTTTTCCTGCACCTCCAGAGAACAGGTTTTTCAGGCTTCCTGAGGTCAGGGATGCACACCCTGTGCTGCCAGGAAGAGGTCCTCGGGAGAGGCCGCAGGGACAGGCGCTTCAGAGGGTTTTAAAGAGGAACTCTCCTTGCAGTGGGGATGTGGTCACCTGGGGCTGACCTTTCACTTGGCCATAGAACACAAAGTGGAAGCGATTCCTGACGTCCCAGCGGGGCCCTCACAGGTTGAGATCCTGTGAAGCGAGGAGATGGGCTGGACTGCGGCGAGGGGACGAGTCTGCTGCGCGGAGGAGCAGGAGCCGCAGCGCAGGCTGTGGGGCCCTCAGGTGAGGCAGCGGGAGGATGGGGTTTTAGGAGTGAGGAGCTAAAAGCAGCAGCTCAGTCTTCCAGGCCCTGTTGCCCATGCAGCTCTGCTGGGTGGCGTGGCCACGTGCGACCCTTTTGCGGCCCTTGTGCGCACTCTCTCTTTCTGACAGCAAGGGATATCATCCGCTGAGTAGAAGGGCTGTGGGGAGCGGAGAGTGGCCAGGACCAGCCTACCCCCGGTGCTTGCTTTCTGCCAGAGACGAGGAAGGAGCCGTCCGCAGGGCTGCCCGCGACAGCAGTGCTTGGTGCCCACACTCGGGTGTGTTTGGGACTGAGCGCCGCTGCAGACAGGCCCAGCTTGGTCACAGTTAGTGTTGCTGGCAGTGGGGTCGTGGCGTTCGCTGTCTCCGTTCATCTGGCAGCAGCGCCCTGATGCTTCAGATTGTTAACCTGCACGAAGCACCAGCACAGCCCCACAGGGTGAGAGGAGCAGTACTGCCAGCTGAAGCCCATTTGAGCGCTGTAGGCAAAAGCCTGTTGTGCAAGAGGTGAGCTGCACCCTGGTGAGGAGGGAAACTGAGGCACGGACCACATCAGCCCAAGCCAGAGGGAGGCCAGTGCCAGGGCTGAGCTGTGCCCAAGCTGTGGTGAATGTGCCATGAAGACGCACAGGGTCCGCTCTGCCCTGGGAGCAGCTGCTGAGACCCGGCTGTTCTCACACCTCTGTGCAGCTCCTCCCTGCCTGCGGGGTCCCACAGCCACGGTGCTGGCTAAGGGGAACCCGAACCCGGGCCTCCTGCCCCAGCTCCCCGGCCGCTGTGGGGTTTGTTAAAAGGAACTGCACTGGGTCTCCAGGGTAAAATGCAGTGGTGAGAGCCCTCGGAGAGAGAACGGGGAGGAGTGACCAAGCCGCTCTTTGCCTGCGAAGGGAAGGATGGGAGGATGGGCCTTATCTCTCGGAGCTCCTGGCAGTTCTCTCCCGGATCCCAGTTCTCTCCTACTCGAGCTCAGTTGTGAGAGCATCTGTGAGGGGAGTTGGGTTCCTTTTTGTTTAGCTACTCCCATCGCATAGGCCCCGCTGTGTGGCGAGGGGGAAGGGGACGAGCGTTGCGTCACTTAGGGCACCGCGGGCACAGGTCCATGTCCCGTACGGCCGTGGGGCCACTCAGAGGCCACCGGGGCCCCCGAAGTGGGGGTTGGGGTCGGGCTTCCAGGCACCGGCAGTAAGTCAGAACAGTCACCCTGCAGTGAGGAGGAGGAAGGGGCAAAGGGGGCCGCGGCCGAACTCACTGGTGGAGCTGTGGTGGTTTCAGTTGGGCTGCAGAGTCGGGGTCCACAGCGGCTGGATGGGCAGCGTGAGCGCGCTGCCCGGTTGTGTAGGGCCGCTGCTCTGGTGCTGGGGCTGGCGGAGAGGTCGGCCTGTGTTGTCTTAGAAATCCTCGGCTGGAGCTGCCGGTGGGAGCCCACCCGCTCGCAGACCGCGGCTGAGGGAGCCGCAGGCCGTGATTTCTGGCAGTCGCCACGCCATCCCCGTTGGCCACCCGAGAGCATCCCAGCCTCAGACAGCCTTAAGCAAAAGGATCTTCCTTCTCGGTCCCCGGTCTGGTTCGCGGAGAAGAGAAGCACCCACCCCAGAGCAGCCCCCCCGGTAACGCGCGCCGCTGGGCAAACTCTTCCGCGATGTTATTGCACATGTAAAATAGGAGAACTCGGCCCTGCTGTGTGTTAGGCTGTCCTGTACCCCCCTTTGTTTCCTTTTCTTTCCTCGGGTTTCTTTGGATCCTCGTTAAATTCATTTCCTAAATGCTTGGTTGGAAGACTGTGACGATAGCTCATGAGCTGAGTGTTATTTTTCTTTTTCTAAGTATGTAAAGTGCAGTCTTCTGTCCTCATGCCTCCTGTACATACCTGTATATGTTTTACTGAGCAACTAAATCACAATAAATATGATGGTAATGGTGGCTCTCGTACCTTTCCTACCGCACCGCCTGCTTTGTCCCGAGAGGTGCAGACGCGGGACGATGCTCCTCACACCCAGGTAAGGCCTGAGCCTCGACGGGGGACGCCGTCCCCTAAGGACCCGGCTTTCCCCGCTGGTGGGGCTGCTGTGTAGGGACAGATGCTAATGGGGTGCTGTGGAGATCCCCGTTGTTCCAGGCACTCCCAGCTTAGCTGATCCCTCTCTGTGCCCCCATCAGCATGTGGTGTGGGGCCCGTGGGGCAGCCCCACAGTGGGATCCAGCCCTTTCTGGGTCAGGCGGTGAGGGGCAGGGGGATGGCAGAAGGTGGAACTACAACTGAGGATCAGAAATGTTTTAGCTGAGGCCGCTGGTTGCTCCTCTGGCACATCACACAGCAGAGACCCCGAGGATCCTTCAGCTGCCCTCTGCAGCAAATGGGGCTTGGAGGGCAAGACAAACCTCCCCGTGAGCACCGGGAGTGAATGTGGAGGAGGCTTCTCCATGGGTTCGGAGGATCCCTAATGTGGGAGGAGATTCCTCTGCTGAGCTGGGTCTCCCACAGCTGAATCCCGTGAATAAACCTTGAACAGACCAGAGCCCTTAAAGGATTTTAAGAAACCCAGTGAGTTCGGACTCCTTGACCTTGAAAGCGACTCATGAGCATTACTCCTGGCAGCTCTGAGTTCCCCCTTCACAGTGGACACCCACAGAAGAAGTGACCTAGCCCTCTTTCTGTCCCTGTGAGACGGTTTGCTGTCTCTGGTGCCGCTCAGTCCCCCAGTGGCTCCCAACCTCTCGCCAGCCCAACCACAGACACCTGTGGGATGAGACCCTGTCCCTTGAAACCATTAGCACCCTCTGAGCTGCTGGGTCTGAGGTGCTGGGTGCAGCTTCAGTCTCGGGTACTTTGCCCAAACACTCTTGGGGATCTTAGGGGCATCTGCTCATCTCGCTGTGCCCTCTCTGTTGCGGCACCTCTCCCCCTGTCGGCAGCGCAGGTGGATCCCGTGTGCCAGGACCTGCCTGGCCCCTCTGCAGCTGCCCGGCAGTGCCAGGAGCAGCACCTTCGGGTCGTTACTGCTCCCTGTCCTGTAGCTGCCAGAGCTCGGACAGCCCAACAGAGCTGTGAGGGGGCTCTAGTTCAACACTGAAACCGACCGACCGACCCTCCCTCCACCACCAGCTGCCAGGTAGGGTTGTGCGCGGTGACGGTGCAGAGTCCATACAACTGGCACGGGGACCCTACCCCACTAGAGGTGGGGTTGTGCCTTTGGCAGGGGGTGCCGGGGAAGCTCCCGGCAGCGCCCAGTGGGCTTCGGTCCCGGGATGCTGCAGGGCCAGCACGAGGAGGTGAGAGCAGAGGCCCCGCTCCTTCTCTCTCGGCCCTGGACGGGAGTGGCCGCACAGCCCGTGAGCCATCGCAGGCTTCACCCTTTGCTCCTACAGCCCGCTGGTACTGCCACCCCGAACAGTGGCCCAGTGGAGAGCCCGTGAGCCCGGGTTAGTG
>VZRI01010382.1:52369-107821 GCA_013397515.1 Upupa epops | reverse complement strand
TGTGAGTGTGTGTGGGGGTGAGGGAAGTGTTAAGCCTTCCCCTGCCAGGTGCCTTTGCCTTTATGCTGGACCGCAGAGAAGCCCTCTGGCCATTCTACTTCCAGTGCAGGACTTGGCTGTTGGACCTGGTCTGGAAGCCTCTTTTCTCACCCAAGAGTGCCTGCTGGGTCCAGGATCAGCTGGGAATCAGGAGAAGGGGTCCCAGGAAGGCGAGCAGCTCTCGTTCCTCGCTCAGGGTGAGAGCGGGGAAGGGGCTCCACTCCGTTGCTGGGATCCATTACGGTCTGCACCCGATCTGCCAGCCCTCGCCTCAGAAAGCCCCGTGTGATGGAGGCACTGGTGAGTTAAGATTTAGTTTCAAACGTCTTCAGTTATTATTGATGCTTGAAAAGGTTACATCTGCAACTCATTTTCTATGTCACTGACGTTCTTCTCTGACAAATAATTTCAGAAATATGCAGCAAAACGCTTGGCCCGCAGATGCTGCAGTCGCCCAGCGTGCAGACCGCGTCTTCACACATTCCGTGAGGGAAAGCTTAACTCCTCGAGTGCTCTCGCAGCTCTGCCTGCCTCAGCAAGGCACGAGGGCAATGCGAAGCGCCTGCTGCTGCCCGGGGTGACACGAGGGGTGGGGGAGCAGAGGGTGCAGGGGCTGCCCGTTGCTGCTGGCAAGGAGTGGGTCTGCGGGGGACCGGCCATGTCCCCACCGCTGGTGTTCGGTTCAGGATGGAACCCGAGGGAAGAAAACTGGTTGGTGGGTGCCCCGTTCGGGTGGGTGCCTGTTTGGGTGGGTGCCCCCTCTTTGGTTCTCACGAAAGCAAACCTGGAGGAGAATTCAGCGACTGCTGGCGCAGTCAGATGCCGGGCTGGCCACAGTGTGCCAGCGTGCTACTCGTGCCTGTGTCTGGGCCACTCTGCGACCCAGACTGCGCTCTGGCAGCTGTTCAAGGGCAGAGGGAGGCGCTTTCCCTGGGCTCCCCAGCTGCCGTCACAATGTGGGAATGATTTCAGGGAGACAAACCCCGGATTGTTGGAATGAGGGAGCAGAAAGCGACCTTGGCTCCCTGGTTAATGCCCAGGTGCGTGAAGGGGAAACGGGGGGAGCTGCCTCCTAGGATCGTCACCCACCCAGCATCAGTCCTGCACTTTGCTCTGGGAGGTGGAACCTGCCTCTCTACTTGGCAGGCGCAGCTGATGCCCAGGATAACCCCTCTATCAGAGAGGAACCCTCGGAGCGCTGCGCGGACAGGGCCGCCGACCCTCTGGACTGACTACAAGTTGCGCAGGCGACGCAGCCTGTCCCCTACTGAAACGGCCAGCCTGGGCGAGCGGGGTGGCTGCTGCCGGGTGAGGTTAGATGTCAGCCGAGTGGCTCTGCTTGATGTGCCTTTGCAGGCAGAGCTCAGCAGGAACTTTGCTGTCGGGATGAAAGCCAGGGCTTAACCTGCGGGCGGTGCGAAGCCACGGCATTGTGGACTGGTATCCAGAGTGAAGATGGGGCTCCGCAGGAACGCTTCCCCTTCCCCAGCTTGCCTTTGTTGTCACTACTCTGGTGAATAGTAAGAGGGGTTGCTGACCCCTGCAAGCCTGCGACCGCTCTATCTGAAAGGCCGGGGAAGAGGAGCCTTCTTCTCCTTGCCGAGCCAGCCTTCCCCAGCGCCGGCCTTTCTTTGCCAGCGTGACGCTATGGAAATGCGGCGATGGAAATGCGGCTCCAGCGCTGCCACCCTTGGAGCCGGCTCCGTGTGCAGCTGACTGCTCTGCTTTGCATCCCTCGGGCAGGGTCAAGCCTTATCTGGGAAGGGAATCCGCAGGCAGTCTGGCTGTCATCCTGCACGTGAGACCTGGTGGATGGTGGGGCTGATAAGAAGGCCCAAGACTTTAGAGGGAACTCATCTGGGCAGAATGTGGGAGGAACACAGCTAAAGGCGGCACTGCTCTAAGGGCACCGCCACCGCCGGTGGAACTCCGCTGTGGCTTACCCTCTGCGCTCTGTGCTGCCCTGCTGCTCTGCGCCCTCACTCTCTTCAGCACAGGCCGCCAGTCCATCACCGCCGTCTTAGCCCCTGGTTCCCCCATCCTAAAGGACAGTAATCACAATTGTCACCTTTGGAGAAGGCAAAGCAGGAAACAAGGCTCCAGTTGTGCAGTGCTCTCCTGGCTCAGCCCTGTTCACCTGCCGCCGCAGGCTCCCGTTTGGGAAGAGGAGCCTTGTGTGCAGTGGGGGCACAACGCAGCAGCCGTCTGACTCGCAGTCGGTGAGCAGTCAGGCAGGCACAGCACCTCTCCCCCTGCAGATGTGGGCATTTGCTCCTGGCAGGAGCAGGGAGGGAATGTGATGAATACAGTGCAAAGGTTCTGGTTCACTGCACAGGGGAGAAAAGGCTGTGCAGCTAGGTCCTGTGAAGTCCACTGACGCCGTGGAAGGGCCACAGGGAGCCTTGGCTCTGTCGTGAGAACCAGTGGGAATAGGGCTGGCTTGGGTCTTCCCTCTGCATTGCTTGGTAGCTGTTCCCGCAGCCTTCTCCTGCAGGTCTGCTGAGCCTCATCGTTGCAACGAGCTGCGTCTAGTCGGTCGCGCTGAACTTACAGCTGGCTGCGTTTGGCTCTGCCCATTAGAGCAGCAGCTGGCCCCGAGGTGACTCCGAACCAGGGTTAGCAGCTGGCCCATGGCTGTGGAGAAGCCACCCTTACCTGGAAGATGTCTGGGCTTCCTGGAAGTTAGGCCCCGTTCCCGGAGTTTGCCCTGTTCTTGGTATTTTGGAGCAAGGTTTTGTCCTGTGAACTCGGGGCCCTGTGCTGGGGGAGTTAGGAGGGCAGCTGTTAACTCTTATTAATTGTGTGAAGGCTGTTTCCCCCCGAGGACGGGTACGGGTGTCAAGTTATGGCACTGTTTATTGCTCTTAACAGGACGTTATTCAGCAGCCCTGGGGAGCCTGTGCAGCCCAACGGGCTCTGCTTTCTGCTTACTATCCTAATTCCAGGTATGATGTTAATTACCATATGAGCTCTGGAAACATCCCGTCGCTGTAAGCCCNCCCCCCAAGCTGTAGCCTCACAGGAAGAATTTGAAATTACATTCTTTGGCTCTCCTCTTCCCACGAAAGCAGCAGGAGCCCCCACAGCTGTTCCTACACGAAGCTGAACCTACAGGCTAGAACCTAGCGTGTTCTTGTAGACCAACCATTTTAGGAAGACAAGGAGGAGGAGCTGCAGTGCCACACCATTGTCTCTGCCAGATTGAGCAGGGTCAAACCAGACGACTGCCTTGAAATTGGGCTTTTAACCTGCCTTGCTTTCCCCGCCTCGTGTGTGCCAGACTGCCCTGCAAACGCTGTGGAGAAGGCACTGCTCCCGCGTGCAGTCCCGCTGCTCTCACTGCTGGTAAAGCAGTACGGTGGGTTTGAGGTGTCTTGTCAGCGGTGCCACTGAAAGCCTTCTTGCTGATAGCCTCTGCTGAGCCCTGGGAGCTGGAAGCTCTGGCCCCAAACCCTGTGCTTTAATGGTTCCTTATTTACTTCCATGTTTTATGAGAAGGTGCCCATGACGCAAGAAGACAACTTTTAAAATGGGATCTCCTTTGGTTAGCACAGCTGGCTGATAAATCCTGAGTGAAGCATACTGAGCACACTCTGCTTCTTGCTTAGTGAAAGTAATTCCTGTCCTTCAGCTAGCAGAGGTTTCGTTCTTAAAAAGTCCAATTAGGTGACTGTGTTTGCACTTTGTACCTGTGTTTTCCCTCCCGAGTTTGCGCTGCAGCGCAGTGTTTTGACATGGTACCATCTCCTTTTCATGCGGAACCGTGTCCACAGTGTGGAAGTGCACCTCCTGTTCTCGCTGCAAAAGCTGTGAGATCTCAGCAGACAGGGAGGCCTGTCGTGAACAGGCTTGCACGAGGTGCCTGTGCATCAGGTCTTGAAATTCTCCGAACTTCTCTGCCTCTGGGGATCTGTGCTTTGCTGCCTGTCAGGGGATGGCGAGGACGGGCCCTAAGGTTTCCCCCACTGATTCAGCAGCATTAGGAAGTGCAGTGCAAGGTTCTCGCTGCTTAAATGAATCTGGTCGTGGTGCTGGAGCCCCCATAATGGGCAGTAATGAGATGCTGGATGGCTTTGTAAGGAAAACCCAGCTGAGTGTGCAGGGCAACAGCAGTGGGGCTGCCACCGTCTCTGCCTTGCGGTGCTTTAGCAGCCAAGAGGGGGTTGAATGCTTCGCGATGTTTAGGGGGCTTTGTTTCTGAGATGGGGCAGAACACCGCCAGGCTCTGTCCCTTGCAGACTCAACCCTTTGGGAGCGGCTGCTGTCAATTCCTGGACAGCTGCAGAGGTGACAGTCTGCGTGGACACACACGTGTAACCCCCCGCAGAGCAGGGGGTTCTGCTGGCCCTGTCTGTCCCCCAGCCGACGGCCTCTGCGGGGAGCAGGGGCGATCTGTCTGCAGGCTGTTCCCCGCGACGGCGGCAGCCCCGTTCTGAGGGAGGCTCCGAGGCTGTGACGGGTTCGACTCCCCGCACGGGGCTCGGGGCGCCCCGCTGAGGGCCCGAGGCAGCCGCCCANTCCGCCGGGGCGGCCGGGGGGGGGCCCGGGCGGCAGCGGGGGGCTGGGACCGGGCGGCTGGGACCCTTTGTTGACCCCCGCCTCCCGGGCTGCCCGCGCTCTGCGGGCGGTGCTGGCAAACGGCACGAGGCCTGTACGGAAGGAAGAATGGAGTGACCCTGGGGTCTGGAACCTTCTGGAGGCCTCCTGCGGGCCTCCTGGGTGCGGGCCTGCCTGCTCCTCCCGCTGTGCGCCTGTGGCAGCTCCCCGGCCCTTTGGGTTCCACAAGGCTTGTCTTTCCCAGGGGTGTGCCTGTGCTGTCAGGGAAGGGTCTGAGCACGGGTGGCGCTGCTGGCCCTGGCTGTCCTACGTGTGGCTGAGTGGCTCCGGGGCCTGAGCTGGAGGCCCCGCTCAGCGGAGCAGGGGAGCAGGCGGCCCTTGCTCGCAGGAGAGTTTGATTTTTCCGGTCTGCACACAAGCGTTTTAGAGGGGAATTAATTAAAGCGACTTGATAGATTTCTTGCTTGGGTGTAATATGAACTGTGTCCTCGGAGTGAGAGGGCTTGTGATCTGCTGGTGGGCTGTGCTACAATCGCTCACGTCCCTGTGTCGCTGAGGGTCTAAATGAGCTTTCTGGCTGTAATGAAATCGATGCACGTGAGGGTCTGATGGAGCTAATCACAAAGAACACCTTTTCCTACTGAAGCAAACGACACCAAAGCCAGGGCTAGGCTTTAAGGCTGGCCTCAGCTCCTGGCAGCGGCCCTGGTGCCTCCTGGAGCCACAGCTGGCATAAAGTGGGCCCATCTGCCCATCTTGGGGTGCTGCTGCATCCCCAAAGGGTTGGGGGGGGGTATTGCAGTGGAGGGTTGCCCAGTGGAGGAAATAGCAGCTCCTAGTTTCAAATTAAACCTCTCTGTTTTTCTGAAGAGCTAATTATAAATCCCCTGCGGCCTGCTCTGTGTACGTAAAGTGGTGTTTTCTGCGGTACCTTTCTCAGTAGGAATCGAGGAAATGCCCCTGCTACCCCAGGTTAGCTCTGTGCTTGCAGGAAGATCATTAATTTCAAGCTATAACCACAGCTAAAAAATATATTGCTCCTTAGCCCTTCGCTTCATTGCCTGAATAAAAAATGGCAATGTGCAGACTCTTCCAAGGAGAGTTACGGCAGGGGAGTGGATGCTGAGGGAGTTGGACTTGCAGCTCAGCTGGAGGCTGTAGGAATGTGGCCGGTGCCTTGGCAGAGCTGGTGCAGTTGCTGTGTTTTTTCTACCCTGTCCTTTTATTTGAAATTATTTCCTTGGCTGGCCCTCGCTTGGTTTTGTAGCCTGCTTCTCTGCGCTGCGGTTCCCTGGGGTAGGTGACAGGACACTGTCCCCTGGGAGCTGCTGTCTTAGACAGATGTGACTGCTGGGGAGGGGAGCCTCCCTCCTGGAGGTTTGGGTTTTAATTCTGGTCGTTTCTTCGTCATTTGCCGAGTAGGAGCAAGATCAATAGAGCTGCTTTGTAAACTGGCAATAGGAAACATAATTAACAGCATCAGAGATTTAGCTAATAGTGTTGGTTAGGAATCCTAAGTAAGCTAATTTGTGACACGGCTTTGGGCTGCGGATTTGGCTGAGGAGCTTCTTCAGTGGGGTCCTTCCCGATGGTGAGGACAGAAGGTGCTGGTGCACGCTGCCTGGGGACAGGGTGGATGGGGCTGGGTGTGCTGTACCCCCACATCTCTCTCTCTTGCTCCCGAGGAGGCTCAGCCGCCCAGCCCCATGGCCATTGCCTGTCATGCCCCACAGTTTTACTGGTGCTGCAGCTGGGCTCTGGCAGCGCAGCGGTGGGGCTCTGCCCATCTCACCCATTCTTTGGAAGCACTGCGGGGGACAGCACTGGTTGCTTCCATGCTGCTGCCTGCTGCGCCTGGATGTGACATTTGGCTGGTGCTGTGAGGCCACCAGGACTGCAGAGCTCTTTCTCTGCAATTTGTTCTCCTGGGGCACAAATTGCATCTCTTAAAATGCACTTAATAAACCAACAATGGCTTGAAAAGAGGCAGCGAGCAGAGCCTGTTCCAGGGAGGTGGTGGGGAGCTGGAGGAACAGAACGTCTGAGTAGATCAGGCACAGCTGCCTGCAGAAGGCTTCACCTTTTCAGGAGCAGAGCTCCAGTGCCACTCTCCCGTTACCTCTGCTCCTTCCCGGTTAGGGGTGGTCAGCAGGGCACTGGCTGCCAACAGACCGAGGTCCTGTTGCACGTCAGGAAGCAGACCCTGTGCCTCTGGGCTGTTTGTGTGCTGCAGAGCAAAGGGAGAGTGTGATTGAGGCTTCCTCTGGCTGAGGTGGGATGGGGACTGGGGAATAAATAATGTGATGACACCAGGACTTACACGCTTGTTCAGCTGCATCGATTTCATTCTGAGGGGCTGGTGGTTGTATTGATCCAGGTCTTTCTGCTACCTGCAGAGCCTGGGGAGCGGGAGGGGCACCCCCAGACGCATGAGAATGCAGCTGTGGGGTGATTCCTCGGGTGCCTGTGTCGGGAAGAGTCTCCCCAAAGGGTGATGTAGTTAATCGTTGCTGGCCGCTCTTTGAACTCCACCAGTTGACATGCATCAGTTACTCTGCTGCCGATGGGCTGACCTCACGGCGCTCGCAGCGGTAAAACCCCCCGAACACCCCTGCCGCCGGCCAGCCTGTTTCTTCCAGGCTTGCCCCACGCCAGAGCTCCTCGCCCTGGAACAGGGCAGAAGCAGTCTTCAGGGTCACTTACCCTCCGTGGCTGTGCCAGTCCCCGCTCACCCCTGACCCTCCTGGCTAACCTCCTCATTCTTCAGCGGGGGCTCTGCTCTTGTCTCTCAAGGGCTGGACTCGTTCAAGTGAATCGCGTTTGGCACGTCTCCCCGTGGTGCCTCTCCGGATAAAGTGCTCCCAGCTCGTGTGCTCTGTTTTTGTTTGGTTTCTGTAGGTGACAGTTTTCCCCCTGCAGAACCCGCTGTTGTGGGTTTGTAGCAGAGATTATGGGCAGACAAGAGCCCGCCTTTCTGGTAGCCATCCTGCACCTTCTCCTGGCTCCGCGGAGGGCTTTGTTCGCGTCCGCGGAACGATGACGTTTCTCTGCTCCCAGGTCTGAGGTGATGAAGAGCGCTGCAGAGCAGGAGTTGCGCTCAAGGTTACAGTGAACAGAGGGGGTCTTGCTTCTGGACAGGAGGTGTCAGGGAAGGTGCTGCCCCCAGACTTCTTCCTCTGAAATAAATCCCTTTTTGTCTAATCTGAAGAGCCCGATAAAGGCTGTGAGGGGACAGAGTGCCACCTTTGCTCTCTGCCAGCCCCCGAGTGCTGTCGCTGGGCTCAATGGGAGCAGCCAGCCTTTCTCCCCAGAGTGCTGTGTGACTGGGCCAGGAAGAGTCCGTTTAGGTTGTGCATCAGCTGTGGGGCTGCAGCCCTCCTAGGAAGAGCTGAGAGGAGCTCGGGTTTAAAGGTTTGTGGCTGAAAGGCACCGGAGACAGAGTCATAGATTGGTTCCAGTTGGAAGGGACCTTAAAGGTCATCTAGTTCCAACCCCCTCAGCACCCTCACTGTGAAGAACTTCCTCCTGACCGTTACCCCTCCTCCTCCCACTCCAAGCCCTTGGAAGCAGCCCCTCCCCAGCTTTCCTGTAGCCCCCTTCAGGGACTGGAAGGCCACCGTAGGATCTCCCCAGAGTCTCCTCTTCTCCAGGCTGAACAGCCCCAATGCTCAGCATGTTCCCGTAGGAGAGATGCTTCAGCCCTCCCCTCATCCTTGTGGCCCTCTCTGGTCACCAGGGATAAACCTGGGGATGCAGCAGCAGCCTGGGAAAGGAACAGTCTGCCTGGACAGGGAGCTTGGATCTGCTGCTGTGAGCATGTGGGGTGTAGGGGCAGCTGTTCCCTGCTGGGTGTGACAGGGATGGGAGCAGGGCTGGTGAGTACCTGGTCAGGGTGAAGAGCAGGGCCAGGCCTGTGTGGGGAGGGGTGCAGGAGCACTGGTGTCTGCAGGCATCAGGCTCTCAAGGCAGAGGTGGTCTCATACTTCCCTTCCGCAGCTCTCAGAAGGGAAATAAGAGCATCTGAGGCCCTGTGGAGAATCGGCCATCCCAGAGCTGGAGTCAGGAGATGGATGTGCTGTGTGGCAGTTGTGTTCTCTGCTGTACTTGCTGTTTGCTCTGCACGTTTGCTTTTCCTCTTGATAACTTCTCTGAGGACTCCTGCACCAGAAGCCATGTTTACCAATGCACATCGATCTGCTGAGCTGAGGCGAGCCGTGCCGCGCAGCTGGAATCCTGAGCTGCCCCCACCACGGGGAAGGCACGGCTGGTGCTTGGAGCTTCTGCAGACCCAGAACATCGTTAAGTACTGTTCACAAATGCCTCTGGGTTCGACCATCCGCGCTGTGCTGGTGGAAGGCTGGGTGGGTGACCGAGAGCTTCCCCCTCCTGCCCATTCTTGCCCCGGGAGATGGGAGTGGTGGTTGCGCAGGAATGGGGTGTCTGTGAGGATGTGCTTGCAGTGCCACCACTGTCCCTGCCCGTGCTGCTCCTCACGCTCTGCCTGGCATTGCTGTGGGGCTGGGGAGCTCTGTGCGGCATGCCTGGAGCAGGGACTTAGGTGCCCAGCTGGACTCGGGTCTTGGTTTTCAGTGCAGCTCTCTAGTGGTTGGTTTCTTGTGTTTTCCTTTGGGTTCATGGAGGCAGCTCGGTGGCTGCCTGTGTATAAGCTGGAGAAGAAGGGTTATAAAAAATCAGGCGTCTGGTGACAGCTGCTGCTGCCATGCTCAGTGGTGCATGGCCAGAACAGAACGGATCTGTGTCCTGAGGTCTGTACACCCCTGCCAGGCAACGGGAGAGGTGCTGGGTGGGGAGCAGCAGCAGACCCTGTGAAGGGGGGACGCCCTCCAGCCTCTCACCTCTGCAGCTTCCTCGTGTGTCTGCTGCGTTGCTGAGCAGTGGGGAAGCGGCTGTGCCCTCTCCAGGAAGGAGTTAAAGACCCGTTTCCTTTCTAAAAAACAACCCCGTCAGGTTTTCGCAGCAGACCCATCCTGTCTTGGTGCGGCAGGGCTTGGTGCTGGCGCGAAGGGCAGCGGGCTGGTGTCGGGAGCAGCGCGGGGTGTGGGGCTGGGAGCTGCACGAGGCAGAAGAGGAGGGTGAGGCAGGAATCGATGAATCAAAGACATAGGTATTTCATAAAGCGAGTGGCAGGCGGCAGCCCTTGGGTTACTACAAGTAGTGTGATATATGAGCCTTGATTTGGCGCAGCCTGCGTTATCCTAAAGAGGAGGAGAGTGTAAATTGTGGTGATTTGTGTCGAGTTTCTGACACTATCTTGGCCAAACCCGGGCATCCTTGCAGATAAATGCGCTTGATCGGAATCGCTCGTGTGCTTCTTCCAGGGTTGAGGAAGTCTGGGGTGGGCACGCGGAGACCTGTGTAAAATGAGCCATCACAGCAAACAGTTGGCAGTCTGGGGGAGGGCCACGCAGGGTTTTACTTCCCTGGAGGAAATGCCTTTGCCAGTACTGAGGTGTGCCGGGCTCGGGGCTGTTCGGAACTTTGGCCCCAGAAGGACAAAGATTTGATACCCTGCACCTTCCCTAGGGGAGCGTGGGGCGGGTGGCACGTGTGCCCCCCCGGGCACTGCCAGACTTCCCGAGAGCAGCTCCTCTGCCTTGGCACAGGGAGCATGAGAAGGCTCTCACAGGAGTGTGGGGAAGGTGAGGGCATCTCCAGAGAGCTGGGCTGTGCATGGGCTGGGGAGAGGCTGGAGCCTTCAGTTACCAGGAGCTCTGTAGCGGTGCTTCCTCAGCTGTGGTTGGTTTGGCCAGTGTCCCCCGTGTGCTGTAAATGAAACCTGCCTGCAAATATGAGGGGAAGTGTCCTCACCGCTCCGCGCGAGACCTTCAGCTGCTTGACCATCCAGGTGAGAACGTGTATCCTCCCTGGTTTTGTCCATGGACCTTCTGCAGCAGTTGCCTGAGGTTGCTCTGTGTGGGAACACACGTTGCTCTTGCCCGTGCAGCCCTGCCTGCCCGAAACCGGGCACGCTGCTCAAGCCATGGCTCCAAAATCGGCCTGCTCTGTGTTCAGGCTGCCAAGCCAAGGGTTTTCATCTGGGTCCAAAGTTTGCTCT
Source organism: Upupa epops (assembly GCA_013397515.1). Taxonomy (NCBI): domain Eukaryota; kingdom Metazoa; phylum Chordata; class Aves; order Bucerotiformes; family Upupidae; genus Upupa; species Upupa epops. The sequence goes on along the minus strand of VZRI01010382.1, from coordinate 97,149 downwards.
CCAGTTTGCAGCTCTGCAGGGCTGCAGGTTGGTAGTCTCTGCTGCTGGGACGTGAGGAGTTGGACCCTGTGTGTCTAGGCTGGCTGGAATTTGTGTCCAGTCATCCGGTTTTGCTGGAAGATGAGTGTCTGAGTGACCTGTGAAAGTCAGGGCGCTGCTGGACCCAGGTGGTCAGCTGGGATTTGACAGACTGGTGCAGACAGGGCAGTGCCGAGTGTTCCTGAGCCGTGTGCTGGGGCTTTATGGCTCAGCCTGCTCTGTGTGTGGGGACAGGAGGGTCTTAACACTTCTGGGGAACACCACTTCAAAGATGGAAGGGCTTCCTGTCAACGCAGGGTGTTCTGGTGGACTTCCTTGCCCCTTGGTTAAGGATGAATCCTGCTACTCTGAGAGCAGAGCCGTGAGTGACCAGGGCCTGCGCTGCATGGTTGGTTCTGGGAGCCCGAGGTCTGCAGGCACAGCACCCTGCTGTGGGTAGGCACTCCACAGCCGGGCCAGTGGAGCCTGTACGGGACCCTGAGAACAGCCGGTGTGACTTCCCTGACCCCAGTTCTCTCTCCTCCGTTACTTCATTGGCTCCGAGTGTTCCCAGTTCCTACAACTCTGCAGTCCCACAGCTGAATTTAATGCGACTGAGGGATTCATAGAGCCCAGGTGCTGATGGTGGTACTGCAGCCTCTAAGTTATCGTCATAAATTTCCATGGCATGGCACTGCCTGGGGTGACTTTTTTATCGGGCAGAGCCACTCAGCTACCCAGTTAAACAGCGAAAGGATGTGTCGGCGGCCTGGCATGCAGCACAGCCGAGCAGGGGGCTGGCTCACAGCGAGGGCATGTGCTGGAGCGCTCGGCCCTTAGTTCAAGGCTGCTCCGCTGGCTGTGGCTCTGCGATTGCCGCCCAAGGGCGAGCACAGGGTTGGAGTGGTACTGGTGTGAGCAGCCTCCAAGGCTCTGTGACCCTCGCGATCGGGTGAGACCCTGTGTTCAAGTTTATACCCATTCATTATTCCGTGTCCCACTGCTGTGCCCCACAGCTGGGTCTCCGAGCGCTTCTCTGAATCGTAGTGAGTGAGTGTCGTTAGCCTGTACTTTAATTGTTCAGAGACTAAAAATACCCATTTCCTCCCGTTATTAAACGGGAAGGCCGGTGTCAGCCGCTGGTTCCTCTGCTGAGCTCAGCCACAGCTTTGTGCAAATGCAGACTGCAAGCAGTGACACCCCAGGCCTAGAGCCTCACACTGGCACTTGTGATGCCTCGTGGTCCCAGGTCTGAGAATTGGAGCAAGAGGGAGCTGGGCACTCTGTGTCTGGGCTGGGGCTTTGGGCGTCCTGAGGCTTTGGAGACCCTGACACTCCAGTTCAGACCCAGCTGCTAGGATGCAGCTGGTTAACCTTGCCATGGGCCCTGCTGGGGTCAGAGCTCAGAGGTGTTTTCTGCGTGGAAATGGCAGGATGCCCTGGGCACTGGCTTTGTGCGGTACCCAGGACACGCCAGGCGGCCGGGGCCCCACCGTGCAGTGGGACGTTATCTCTCTGCTCGGCTTAGGCTGTTGGAGGCTGTGCTCGCTGGGCCAGGGCCAGCTGGTGCTGGTTTGCGTAGGTTGCCCTGCTCACTGGTACTGGTAGTGGTGCAGGCTGTAGGCTGCTGAACCGTGGGAGGGGTTTATGAGCCAGACATGCAAGAGCGGTCCGAAGTTAGGGAAAATGTATTTATTACAACACTTTTCATGGGTAAGTTATCATTTTGTCAAACTTTATTAGAGAAAGTAATTAATGGGCTGTAAAAGGTGCTAGTGCGTAGCCGGTAAGAGAGCTAGTGCCGAGCAAATTGGCAGCTCGCGGATTTATGGGCCCTTCTCTCCCCATTTATTAACATGGGGAGTGCGCACCGAGTGTGTTCCGTGGCTGGGCTGCTGCGCCCCCGTCTTCGTGCCCGAGTGCCCTGTGCTGGGGTTGTCCCCAGCCCGGGGGGGGGCTGCCACGTCTCCTTCGTCCCGGTTATCTTCTGGGTCCTGGCGTCTCCGCGTGGCAAGCGGCGCCAGGGGTGAGCGGGATTAAATGCGTAGGAGCCAGGCCGGAGGTGTCAGTGCTGGCCGTTGTTCCTGTGCCGGAGCCCCCGCCTGGCCTTTGGGGCACGGGGATCCCTCAGCCCGCGGTGGCCACCTGTGCTCACGGCCAAGGACCGAGGGCCGCGTTCTGCTTGGCCCGATCTGCTGCGGTCCCAGCTCCCCGCGAAGCGTCTTGTTTTCTCCCGGGGTTACGTTAATGCCATCGACTGGCTTGTTTGAAACGGCTCCGGCTGCTCGGTCGTTACTGTTAGATGCTGATGCATAATTTATTGATAGAAGTATTGGCTGCCTGGTAAGAGGGGCATTGACTGCCACCTGTTAACCCTTCACCTGCCCACGCAACCTTTTCTCGCGTCTGCCGCCTCATTCGTCCTGGGTTTTCCAGGCCGGTTTTGTTTTCCACGAGCTCTGTTCCCTCCCTCTGGAAGGGGAGACGGGCAGATCTGTGTTAGTTAGTGGCTGCCTCCACAGCCAGGAAAAAACAGGGTGGTTGTGGCTGGGTGGAAAGCAGAGCGTGTTAATGTCTGTGGTTGGCACTGGTTTGTACTGGTTTTGTGTCCTGCTGTTGCAGAGAGCTCCCCGTGCCCTGTGGGTTTGCAGAGATGGGCTGTGAGACGTGTGTTTGCCTGCCGTGAGCCTGGCCGGGGAGCGGCGTGATGGTGCGGAGCTGGCCCCGGCAGCTCCCGCTGCAGTGGTCCTTACACAGGGGGCTGCTCCTGGCAGGGAGCGGAGCGCTGCGTCAGGGAGCTGCTGGCTGGGCTCGGGGAGTGCCTGATGTTTTAAAGATCAGAAACGCGAAACCAGAACTAGCCAGTGAAAACAAGGGATTGTGCTCAGGCTCTACAATCGCTGCCTGCTGCTCTGCTTCTGTTATTATCGCACTTCCCGTAGTGCCAGGGGCTAATCCAGGCGTCCCCCTGCGCGGGGCTCTCAGCTGCACGGAGCTGCTGAGCCTGCAGCCAGCGAGCCACTTGCTGGCAGGGCCGTGCCCTGAGGGCCTGGCACCGAGCCGTCAGTCCTGTCGGTGGAGAGATGTGCTAGGGCAGCTCCTGCCCTTGCCGTGCCAGTGGGCAACGCGTCTCCTGGGCTGGGTGCTTGCGCGCTCTGTCCCCGTGGCTCTGCGGTCACGGATCCCTGCTCAAGCCACTGTGGTCAGAGAACCCCCCGAGTTCCTCAGCAGAAGCCTGTGGGGCAGGTACGTGTCTGAGATCTCTGGGGGATGTGGTGTGCCCCACCAGTGTGTCCTGGCCCCAGACCTCTCTCTGAGTTACGCTTTGGCTTTTGAATTGGACAGACTGACGACGTGGGGTTACTTCAGATGAATTATTTGTGCTTGAACCCGGGATCAGGATCTTTTATTCTCTACACGTCTCTTTTCCAGAGGCAGATGTGCTTGTGCTCTTGCTGTCTCTGTCCTACCTAACCCCCAGAGAGGAGGAGTGAGCCTGGAGTTTCAGCCCCCTCAAGCCTGGGAGTGTGCTGGGCTGAGGGGGGTCTTGTCCATCTTGGGCACTGGAAGCCCCCATGGTGGGTGTTCCTCAAGCAGGATGGGGGCTTGCTCTTGGATGCCTGACTCTGGGTTTATGGTCCTGCCTGCCCATTCAAATGGACTGTGAGCCCCAGCATCTTCCTGCAGCCGCCCCTCTGATGTGGGTGAATCCCCCTCGGGGCAGATGCTTGTGTCCTGGCAGGGACCAGGAAGCATCTTGAGCAAGGCACCGCGGTTCCTTGCCTTAGTCTGGGGAGATGAGGAAATGGGTGGCTACTTCTCTCTTCGGGCCATGGCCAGATGCCTTTTATCTTGCATTATCCTGGTGTTCTCTGCAGTGCTGGCATTCACGCAGATCCTAGTGTCTGTGTCCCTCGCCTCTGCTGCCAGCATGGCAAAAGTCTTGCGGGCTCCTCTCCAAGCACGTCCTTCGTCTTGCCTCATCTTGTGTTGATCAATAGGCTGCTCGGGGTGTGCTGCTCGCTGTGGCCTTGCTGCTGTCAGTGGGACCCACCCATGCCCACCCTCTGCAGTGGAAGGAAGGCAACCAGATGTTCCTCATGGGCTCAGGAGACAGGAACATGGAAACAAAGCTTGGCTGGCGTTCACGTCTCATCCTGCTGGTGTGCTCTGCTGGGCCAAGGAATGCTGCTGAAGCACAGCGTGATTAAGGGTCTTACAACACTATTGTGCTAGGTCTTTGCTGAGCGGGCCTGGAGTAATCCTCTGTGGGTTCAGTGGGAAGGCACCAGACTTTGGCTCGTGGCTGGGACACGCGTGGTGATGATGTACAGGGGTGTTGCAGCCCAGGTCTGAATTCTTGCAGAGCTTCCTCTGAAGACCCTCGGTACCCTGGCGTGCCAAGAAAGCTCTCCAAGAAAGGCTGTTTGCAGGGTGTCTGGTGCTCCCAGCCAGAGGAGCGGAAGGAGGATATGAAAATGAGTAATTCTCTTCAAAAGTTATCCAGATGCAGTCGCTGGCCTGCCTTTCGCGTACCCCAGGCTGCTGTCCGCCCTCCTTGCTGTAGGTTCTTAAAATCCTGTTAACAGTGGATTTGTGGAGGCTGAAGGAGGGAGAAATCAGCAGTCAGATGCTGATTTCACAAGTGGAAGCGTGTGAAGTGCAGCTCATTGAAATGCAGAGCAGCAGCCCCCCCCCAGTGAGTCTCTGCCCGCGGTGATGCAGCTGTGGGGAGCCTGGTGGGGGCTGGCGAGGGCAGAGCATTTGCCCTGGGGCCGGGTAGGTTTTCCAGGCTGCAGCGGGTCCTGGCCTCTGCTCCTTGGTTGTGAAAGGAAGAGTTAAGCTGGTTTTCCAGACTTTGCCCGTTCCAAGCAAAGTGAATTCGAAGCCCTTTCAAGGTTTCTAGTGAGTAGGTCGGTTAGTGCAGGGTCAGTGTCTCCTCCCTCCCCTTGCAGCGAGGGCACAGTGCTGTCCCTGAGCTCTGCCCGGGTGGGAGGTGGCTCTGCTGCCCAGGGCTGGAGGGCTTCTGCTGGTGGGGGATGATCCACCCTGATCGGTTCAGCCGAGGTAGGGGAGGCATTGCAGGAGCTGGTTTGCCCGTTCCAGAGTGCGGGGTTTGCGGCTTCGGGGCACAGCAGGTGAGTGAACTGGGCCGTGTGATGGGCCCCTCCAGGGAGAGCCGCGTCCTCTCTGCAGACCGCAGGTTGGGGTTTGCTGCAGACTGCTCTCCTGCCCTTAGCGTCCTTGTGTGCAGGGAGACATCTTCCTTCAGAGGTGGCCCAGGAGCTGCAGCTTCTTGCCTGTCCCCGCTTAAACCCTGCTGCCAGCTTTCCAGCTCCGTGTCAGACGAGAAGCTCCTTTAGCACACGGCGTTCACTCGCGCTGAAGCCTCTGGCAGCTGTTTTCCTTGGATGCGTTCCCTAGATCAAGAGTCAGCACATGCTCACGGGTTGAAGACAGAGATAATCTTGGACTCGTTCGGTTGGCTTAGGGCTGGCGTGGCTTGCTTTGTGCTTCAGAGCTGCAGCCTGCTGGTGGGGCCGGCCGGCAGCTCCTGGTCCGGGAGCTGTCCTGGAAGCATGGGTCTGCGTGTGCCCGACCGCCGGTCTGTGTGGGCAGGACCCTGGTACCATGGGCACGAGGGGGAGAAATGGCAGAAATGCAGTGGTGGAAGAGGACTACAGGATCTGTTCAGTGTGTGCTCAGATCCCCTGCGCCGGAGTGTACGGGACTGGGACTTTGTAAGAACCCGTCTGCATCTCACTTACACCTCCTGGAGCAGCAAGGCTTCTGTGCCCACCTCCTCTGGTAGCTGCTGCTCCGAGCGTTAGACTAGTGTTGGTTGATGTGTTTCTAGCTGCGATGGAGACAGCGGTGCAGCCCCTGCTGAGCCCCCGTGGGACTGCCCCCTCGGTGTGAAGCAGCCCTGCACTGCTCTTCCGGAGCCTCTTTCCTACCTTGTGAGATGTCAGTTGGTCTTTGCTGGGGCTGTCTGAGCTCCGTGACTGCGGGTTTAGCTGGTGGAAACCAATCTCCTTTTCTTACGGAGCCGATGTGGAGAAGGGAGGTTCTGCTGTGCAGGTTATTCCAGACCAGGCCCCTGCTGCATGCTGGCTGGGAGGTCAGGATGGAGCCGCTGGCCCTGCCCCACGAGCACCCTGCGTGTCCTCAGCCTCTGGGATCGCAGCTGCGGAGCCCACGTCTGGCACCGCGTGCGGGAGTCGCTCCGAGCACATCCAGCCCCGGGAGGTGGCTCACGGAAAGGAGAGGGATCTGCGCCTGAGCGCCCACGCAGGGCTGTGTGCACCGAGCCGCTCGGGTAGCGGGGATTGGGCATCCCGTTGGAACAGAGAGCAGCTCAGCCCTGCCGCTGCCGCCTGGGGTTGGCGGTGCTTAAGAGCAGGAATCAAACGCTCCTGTAGCAGCAGAGATACAGGAAGGAACCCAGTGCACGTGGTCCTCACCGTTCGTATGGAAGAATAATCCATAAATCAAGACATTACAAGGTTATTTAGTGATTCCCCAACTGTTATACACGTGTCAACAACAAATAAAAGCAGCGTTTGATAGCATTAGTCCCCGTGCCAGGAAATCCTCCTGGTTGCTTTCCTTACCTAAAGAAGAGGAGACCTAAGGCTATTTGGATTAGCACGCTGGGCTGCGATGCTCCTGCACAGGCAGCGCTTTCTTCCCGAGCACTGCCAAGAATTCGCTCGTCACTGAGACGGGTGATGCGGTTGCACTGCAGAATTCATGCAGCGGGTAGCTGCCTCTTCCTTGTTTTTTCTAGAGGGGAAGAGATCTTGATTAAACAGTAATTAGGAGTGTTTTGGACAACACGAGGCAGCCTCTTTCCCAGGTGCTTAATAAGTGCCAAGACTGTTGAGTGAAGTGTTTATTTAGCATGGTAATAGGAGGCAGTGACTGCCAGGCTCCCCTGCCTGTGCTGGGGCCGCAGGCTGGCGTGGGGCTCTGTGCCGCTGCCCCTGTGCTGGTGCCGGGACAGAGGCCTCTCTGCGGCACCGGGGTGGCAGGGTGGGGAGGGGGCAGCGGCTGGCCTTGGGTTGCGGGTATTTTTCTCAAAGATGCTGTTTGCATTGATGGATTTTTGGATGATGCTCTAGTAAAAAAGAAATCGATGTCCCAGTGATTGTGCCAGGAAGGGCAGTCGATTGGGGAAAAAGCTGCAGCAGGCGTATTGGGAAATGGATTTTTTCTGCCCTCCAGACATTAACTTGAAATTCTTTGAAATGAGGAGAAAACAATCTGTGTCAGAAATGAAAAATTAAGGAGGTTAATGTGGTGCCTTTTCCACTTTTAATTTCATTGAATTCCAGGATGTCCTTGGAGGCTGGTGGGGAGCAGGGCCAGAGGGCTCTGTTCCAAAGCACTGCCCTGCCTGCTGCGGATCCCCCTCCGCGCGGGACCACCAGCCTGGTGACCGGGCAGGGGGCACACAGTGCCTGGGAAGGCAGGTACCCTCACAGCTTGTCCGGGCGTTGTGGGAGCAGATGGGAGGACAGGTTGCAGGTAACTCGCGATTTCTGGGTCTTTAACATTTGGCTGCACCGGGGTCGTTTGCTCAGCAGCGTTAATGAGCAATAATTGGGGGTCTGCTGAAGGGGGGGAGCAGCTTCAAGTGTTTTCTGTTCCTGAGGTGCTCCCTGGTTTTGTGTTATGATGTGCACAAGCACACACACACGTGTGCACAGCCTCAGAAGCACACAGACACACAGATGGGGCCTCCCTGGTACCCACGCCCAAGCAGGCGGGTCCGTTGCCCATGGCCAGTGGTCCTGCTCAGGGCTCTGGAAGGGGAAAGCCAGGCAGGAGATTTCATGCCATTGTTTTTCTGCTCTGGGTAATTGTCTGCGCCTCAGTCTTTCTAAACAAAATGCCTCTTTCTTTGCTGTGGGGACCGCTTTTCCCAGTCCCTTGGGTGGTCTTTCTGTGCAGGTTTTTATCTGCCCTGTGGTAGGCTGCAGGCAGCTCTCCAGAGAGCCAGACAAACCTTCTGCTTTCCCTCTGCCGGGGGGAAGGAGGAGTGCCCGGGGTCTTGCTTTGGGGAAATGAAGAAGGGAGATGGTTGCGAGTAATGGGCTGGGAGACTGGCGTCCTGGTGGTGCTGGGCAAGGCAGAGGTTCACGGGAGCAGTTGCTGAGTGCCAGGCACGGGGCTAGCCCGCAAGTTCTGGAACCCAAGTACCTTCATACCCTGGCGTTTGGCTGCTGGGGCAGTGACCGGTTATGGGTTGGTGGAGAAGCCCAAGCAGAGACGGAGTCAGGAGTCCCTTTGCAGTTACTGGTGGTGATGGTTTGGCTCACCAGCCCTGGGCCAGGAGGGTGGTAGCCTGTGGCAGGGAAAGCAGCAGTCTCCAGAGTTCGTCTGTTTTGCCAGGCGTTGGGATGGGCCCTGGCTGGGGCAGGCTGTTCCGTGGGGCAGAGGCTGTGGGGCAGGCGCGTGGCCGTGCTGGGGCAGACCCGGCTGCAGCTCCAGGGTTTGGCAAGAACCGCTTTGCACAGCAGCTCTCTTCTCACCTGGGCCGGCTGAGCTGCGGGGTGTACGCTGGGGCAGGATCTGGCACATTAGGTTTATAATGCGGATCTAATTAGGAGAAAGCCGCGTCTCGGGCTCGGTGTCATTACTTATTGTGTTAACTGGGAGGCAGAGACAGTGGCCACTTGTTCCTATCTGCGTGAAAGTTTATCATTCAATTAATTACTTTAGCTCTGCAGAAGTGAAGAGGAAAATGAGGGGAGTTAGCAGAGAGGGAGCAGGGAGCAGCGAAGGACATATGGGTATGTAAGGGGAGCAGATGGCCTATCTGACTAAACCACATCATATAAGTTTATGAGTCAGGCAGGTGCTCTCTCCTGCTGTTTTATAGTGATGTCTTAAGGATTTCCCTTTTGATATACGAGGGCAAATCGTCAGCAGAGCCCTTCTCTATCAGAGGCTAATCCAAAAGTAAATCACTCCAAAGCAGCAGGAGCGAGGTCTTGCAAGGCGCCCACCATAGAGAGATCCTTTTGTTATAAATCAGGGGAGTCGTGTCCTTAAGAGATGGTGCTGGAAAAAGCAAACAGTATAAAAAGGTCAAACACAAATAGTAAAAATGAAATAGCTAGTTGCCTCCTGTCTACTCACAGAGAGGCCACTCAGCCTGGAGACGGGAGGTGCTCTTCTGTTCCCCCGGGATAGGGCTGTGTGGCCACCAGCAGTCAGGGAGCTGTGCCAAGCACAGAGGCTGTGTGGTCATCCCTCGGGGGAAGGGCAGCCCCCCCAGTCCCCCCATGCTCTAGGTAGCCCCTCTGGACACTAGGGATCTGCTCCTCAGGGTCAGCAGAAGCACCCTGGGGCTGGGCAGCCTGTGCTGGGCACTGGTGGTAGGGATAGAGGCGCAGCACTCACGCTCCCAGCTTGGCTGTGGCTTTGCTAGTGGGCTTGTGTTTGCTCTTGGGAGTGTGTGGGGGGGTGGGGGTACCCGTGGATGCCCCCTGGTTCACGGGCCGAGGCAAGGCGAGAGGTTTTACTCACCTGTCTCTGGATTGAGCCCAGCAGAACCTGGTTCCTGGACAGTGCTGTCTGTCATCACTGCTTGAGCTGCTGCTAGGGAAAACCCTCTCTCCACGGCCCTGCTACGCGATCAGCCTGAGCTCTAGACTGCACTGCTGCAGCTCCTGGTGTCACAGCAAAACTGGGGGGAAATGTGAGCGAAAGAACACGCTCGCTGCCGGCCTGCCATATGGACGTGCTGTCTGGGAGCTGGTCTGGTGTCAGCTCAGGGCCCCGTCCCGCTGTGCAGCGTGCCGCGCGCCCGTTTGCGGGAGAGATTTATTCCTTGTGCTTCAGCGCAGCCCGGGCCGCTGCCTTGCCAGGTAGGGAGCGCGCATCCTGCCCGAGCGATCCTGTCGGGAGGGTGCTGGGTGGCAGAGGACGCAGGGCCTGCGGGGCCATGGGCTGTCTCGTTGGCTTTGTGCTCGCCCCCGGCGCGAGGCTGGGGCAGAGGTCGAGCGCCCTGTTCCCTGTGCTGCCCATCAAAATCGGGGTCTGGGGTTGGCGTCCTTGCAGAAACCCGCGTTTCTCGTTGGCAGGATGAGCTGGCACACCGCTCCTGCTTGCGCGTGTCGGGAGTCCCCGCGGCTGGACGCACGAGTCTGGGCAGCCTGGGCTGCTGATCTCTGCAGTCCTTCCTCTCCCTCCTGACGGTGCTTCCCACATGGTGTCTCGGGGTGCCTGTTTGGCTGCGAGTGGGCATGATCCTGCTCTCAGTCGCTTGGCAGTGCCAGTGAAGAGCTGTTCTGCTTGCGTCTCCAAACCTCTGAGTGGGTAAAACCGCCGTGGCTGCTGTTGGGGCTCTGACACACTTTGGCTCTTTAATGTGACATCTCTGCGTGAGCGGCCCTGAGCTCCGTCTGGCAGAGCGGTGGGTACCGCACACCCCGCTGCCACTTCAGAATAGGTATAAATGCTGCTTGGCTGCCCACGGGCTGAGGCAGTCCCTTTCCTGGGGCATCCCTTGTTTCCCTGCCCTCTGAAAGAGAGATGGCGGGGGCCTGGGCGCTGCTGGGCTGTGACCTGTCTCTGGCTGCCTGCTCTGAGAGGCTGTCAGACTGATGGGGCAGCTCCAGGGGCTGTGGGGCTCCTCTCTGCCGTGGGTCACAGGATCTGGTGCCCAGCGCTGGTGGCTGTTGTCACCTTCCCCTGCTCTGTCGTGTCAGATCAGTAGCAGCAGCTCTGCTGCCAGACCGTGAGCGTGAGCCACCCCACAATCGCACTGAGGCTGTTGGCCGTCGCCGACACAGACTTGGATTCCAAGAGCCTCCGTGCTGACACGTTGACAGGTTGGCCATGCTTGGTGCCCAGATGAGTGCAGCCGCTCCCCACCGTGTGCTGCCCGCCAGCGGGCTCAGCTCCTGCCTGCAGGCCTGCCAAGGGGGTCAGGGTCGCAGCGAGGATCGCCCAGCCCGGGGCAGAGTGGTTGGTCTTCAGGGCTGTGGCGTGCTCCTGCAGGTACAGCTGGCTCTGGTGTCCGCAGCTCTGCCTCTGCGGTTTGCTTCCAGGTCAGCTCCAGCACCCGGTGTGCTGGCTGCACCCCGCTCCTCAGAGGAGAACCTGGAGTAACGGGAGTCCGTCACAGTCCGAGAAACAGGGCCAAGTTCAGGCTGCGGAGGCTGGTCCAGGCTGCCGAGTCCCGGCTCTGAAGCGCGGTGAAAGGCCCCTTTGCCGCAGCACTTGCGTGCAGCTCAGTTTTGCAGGGCTGCAGGAGCACAAACGGTCCCTCGCCGAGTTCAACTTTTATGCCTCCAGAGCGGGTGAATGGACTTTCTTCTCAGTTCAGCTCCCTTCTCTTCAGTTGTGGCCAGCACTGGCGGCTTTGCGGAGACCTCGGGAGCTCCAAGCCACGGCCAGCTGTGCGTGGCTGCAACTGTGTGGGACGTCGGAGGAAGGCCGTGGCTGGCGTTAAACCTGCCAGGGGTCCCCGGTCCTCCTGAATCGGGCGCCCTCCCTGCAGACACGACAGCATGACTGTAAGGTGGGGGGGGATGGCACTGCTTGTCCAGGGTCTGAATTGCATCTTGAAGTGAGCGCAGTGGTCTGGCTGGGGTAGTTGCCACGGAGAACTGGGGTCTGATCGCTTGGCCCTTGGCAAGTTACGAACGGCCAGGACGACTCCGTCTGGTTTCAGGCCGCCAGTGGTGGGGACTCGCCTCTGGGCTGGGCGGGTGCCAGGTGGGGAGGACTGAGGTCGGGCTCCTCCTGGCCACCCGGGGGAAGCGAAGGGAGAAGTGCCGACGTGTCCTCCTCCTCGTAAGAGGAGCAAACCCGAGCGGTCCCCTGGGACGTGGGCGCCGGAGGGCAGGGTGATGAAGGGAGGCTGCTCTGCGAGGTGTGGGGGGTTAGGACGTGCGGAGCTTCACCTCAGGTGCGCGGCTCTGACTCTGCCCCCTTGTGCATACTCATTAAAATACAGTCTCTAATTACGCGTCTGGCGTCTCCGAGCGGCCTGCCCTGTCCCGCGTCCCTCGCTCCAGACGTGACGGGTCCGCTGCGCTGGCGCGTCCGTGGGGGGCTGCTGCGCGGAGGGGCTGCTGAGCTGAGGGGCTGCTGCCCCACGCGCGCTCGTGTTGGTGCTTTGTTTCTTCGTTTTTGGGTAGTTACGGAACCGGAGCAACTGGACTGAGGGCCGCGGGCAGCCAGCGTGGGCTGGAGCCCCGCTGGGCACTGCCCCTGCGCTGCTGCAGACAGCCCCTAGTGAAGCGGGGAGCCCCAGCCCCTGCTCACTTCCCTGCTGCAGAGCAGTCGCGGGGTGAGGGACTGACCGGAGCAGCCCCACCGAGCTGGCTTGGCTTGGCTGGGGGCAGGAGGGGGCGAGAGGAGCCTTCCCGCGGGGCTGCGAGGAAGGGCTCCCAGGAAAGAGTTAAGGTCGGTCTGGCTGCAGATGTCCTGGCGGTGAAGGCAGCGGTGATGGCTTAGATCGTTTTGATACCCGGTCTAAATTAGGCCTGAGGGGGAGACTGTGGCCTATTTAACCCAGCGTCTGTCAGTTGCCATTATTTTCAGCCAACTTTCGTAGTTTCAAGTATAAAATTTATATCTGGGGGCAGGAGAGGAAAAGAGGCCAGTGGGAGGTGGAAGTGGCTACCTCAGCTTTTGCTGAAATCGTTTGCGGTGGCCTCTCAGGAGGGAGCTGAGACTCAGACTGGTGGGATGGGGCTGAGGGTGGAACAGACTGGTTGCCAATGGGAGCCACGTGGAGGGTGGCACAAGGAAGGCAAAGGGAGGGAGCTGTGGAGGCTTCCAAGGGTCTGGGCAGGGTTTGGCTGGCTGTGTTGATTGTGAAATCTGATAATGTGACCTTGGGAGGTGTTCTGGGCACCCTGATGGACAGGGGAAGGGCCTCAGCACTGGGTCTGGGCGGTCCACAGCTGAGAACGTGGACGGAGGAGCCCAGAGCAGGGAGAGGCTGGTTCCACTGCTGAGGTAGTGAGGGCTTGAGGGCTGCCACTGGGGCGCAGCTGCAAGAGAGGCAAATCTCGTCTCAGTGGGAGTTTCCAGGAGAGGTGTAGCTGTGCCTGTGCCAGCCTGCGTGCTGGGCACGACCTCCCTAGGCATGCCAGCATGCTGCAGGCACTGCTTTCTGCCCTGTCCACCCATGCACAGACCGCAGTTGCCAGAGCAGAAGCCGGGTGAGGCTCTGCTATGTGCCGGGACCTGCTCTGCCTGGCTGGGGTGGGAGAGCCCTGTGGAAATTACCTGAGCTGGGCCTTGGTGGTTGCCACAGATGGGTGTTTCTGTGGTTTCTGAGTGGCGTGAGTATCCCCTTGCAGGGGTGTCGCTGCCTCCTGCCCTGTGCCAGCCGTCAGGCAGCCAAGCCATCCTTCTACCTGCCGTCATCTGAGACAGAGCAGGCACCCTGAGCTCCTGGTGACTGACTAATGCAACTGCCCTTTTATTTCCTGGTGCTTCCTTGAGAAGCAGAGGGACTCTAAAGCCTTCTGCATCATAAATCCTTGCTCGGGCTGCGGGCGCCTCTTTGGCTGCAGAAAACAGGGGCTGTGGCAGCTCAAACCTGGTCCTTCCCAGCAGCTCTCGTGTGCCGCAGGGTGTGGGGGTGCTTGGCTGTTCCAGGCCCTGGGAGGCACTGCGTGGATTTTGTGGAAACGAGGACTAGGACCTCTCTCTTGCTGGGTGGCAGCTCCCTGTGGTGCTTCTCCTCGCAGAGGCTCAGACTGGAGGTGAGGAACTGTGGGTGGCCATGGTGCTGCCTTTGCCACTGGTGGAAGAGTACCCATCCTACTGGTGTGCAGGTGTGCTGGCCGTGCCCTGGGGAGCCTCCTGCGAAGGTCAGTGGGAGGCAGCGCAGTGGCGAGCGTGCCTTCGTGCCACCAGCAGTCCCGACACGCCGCCGGTGCTGGGGTTTCGAGGTGTGCCCGTCCTGTCCTTACGCAACCGCTGAGGCGGGCGTTGTGTAACGCCGTTGCATAAGCAGGGCACGGGCTCTCGGGGTTCGGCCCCGAGCTGCGCTCCCCGCCACGCTCACGGCGTTTCCCCACCCGCAGCCTGCAGGGTCCGAGCCGGGGGTGTCCTGTCTGCAGGGTCGCAGTGGGAGCCACCGGAGCTGTTTGTTTGGTGCAGAGTGCTGTAGGTGCAAGGGTTGTCTCTGCGCTGGGGGCGTTGGGCACGTGTGGCTGGTAGCGGCTCCCGTGTGTGCAGAGGGCTGATGGCAGACGTGGTGGGGCCCGGCAGTGTCTTCACAGGATGGTGTACTGGACGCCAGCAAGAGCAGTGGTGCTTTGCTCTCTGCTCTACTCCCTCCAGCTGACGTTGCCTGGGCACTGCTCCGGAGCTGTCTTGTGCCGGGGTGCCGGGTCTTCCGTGCCCGAAACGAGCTCCGCGTGGCAGTGCGCTCCGTGCCCGCGAGGGCAGCGTGGTGACAGCGTGCGGTCAGGAATGTGGCGAGCGGGCTCTGCGTGTCGGCGCGCTGTTCACGGCGAGACACGTGTCATGTTGCATTAGCTCAGGCCGACAGCCACCGGTGGGAAAACATTTCTGCGCGTTCCTCGGAGTGCCCCCACCTCCTGCAGGCAAGGACTTGCTCTGCCGAGCGGCGGCAGAGCTTCGCAGCGCTGTACTGGGCAGCGGAGAACCCATCTGCTGCCCATGTACGGGGAGTGTCAGCAGAGTGCTGTGTCTGAAGGTGACTGGGAGCGTGTGCGTGGAGGAAGGGCCCGGGTGGTGTAGCCCCTGCTGGGGGGAGAGGACATGCTGTTAGCCTGACTTACTTGCTGGAATCCACTGTGCCCAGACCAAGGGCGGCAGCAGGCAGCGCTGGGAGCTCTCGTTCCTGTAGCCCATAGGCTGCAGAGATCCCAAGCTGGAAGCGGGCAGGCTGGCTGGTGAGCGGTTTGGATAGGACAGGGCAGTCTCCCCTGGGGAGCGTGGGTGCCCCCAGCGCGGAGCAGCCACAGAATGGTGTGAGGGGGGGCTGGGATGGACTGCTGGAGGGAGGACAAGAGCTTGCTCTGGTGTTCAGGGGCTGCAGCCTGTGTGGGTGCCAGGCTCATGCTGGAGCAGGCAGAGCAGCAGCAGCCACAGCAGGGCCTCCCTGTGCTGGTTCCAGTGCTCTGCTCAGTGAGAGCCAGCCTCCAGCACCAGTTACAAGGTGCCACTGGTAGAAGTTGTAGGGGGAGTATCAGCACGGGTTCCTGGGACTCCCGCATGTCCCTCCCAGTCTGATGACAGCAGCTCTGGCCCTTCTGTGTGCTCGGCTCACAGCTGCTGCCCACGCTGGGCAGGGAGCTGCTGCCTCTGCAGTGCTGCCTGCTCTCATCATGACTCCAGCGTCAGCTGCTCCAAGCCTCTTGCTCTGTATTTTCTTGCGAAGTCAGAAGGGTGAGGAGGTCAGACACCACTGCCGTGTTCCTTCCCCTCCACAAAGCACACCTAGCAGACGAGGAGTGTCAACACCCATTTGTTTCCCAAGTGCTTCTGTAGGGTTATTTCCTTGTTAAAAGTGACAGGGAGGTGCGGAACTGCCGGCCTTTGGCCGAGGTGTCGTCTCGCCTTGGCGAAGGTGAGCGGGCAGGGGATGACGGAGCACTTTTTGTGGGGAGGATGAACGGTTGATCCCGGTTCAGTCATTTCCTTCAAAGCCAAATGCAGGACATGCGCCTTGGGTTTCTCTGGCTCTCAGTAACGAGAGACTGGCGAGAGGAAGAGCCTGTCAGGCCACAGTCAGGGCAGGGTGGTTCCCTGCTTCTGCAGAACCACGCTGATACCGAGGCGGATGGCTGAGCATGGTTATGTGGTGGTGGCCTCTCCGAGTCCCGCTGCAGCTCGTGGCAGCAAAATCCAGTAGTGGTTTCAGCAAGGGCAGGTGGCTCCTCTTGAAGTTGGCGGCATGGACCCACTGTCAGGCTGTCCCTGAGCAGCTCCACAGAGCTGCTGTCCTCTGCTCCCAGCTTCTCGGACGCAGTGGTCAGAGCGAGAGTTTGAAGGTTTCCCCCGCGATGCTGCTGAACACTCTGTTTCTATCTCCAGCAGCGCAGCGCCAGGGGCTGGTGACCGCCTCTCGTGTTTGTGCAGATAACCTCCCGCGGCTGTGTCCAGCCTTCGCGGGCTCAGCCGCTTAGTGCAGCACCCAGAGCCCCGGGATCGGAGGCCATGAGTGAGGACCTCCTTTTCCCACTTCTCTCTTCGGCACTCGAGCTCTGCAGCACCGCGGCCGAGATGCTGCCAGCGTGAGCAGAGCCGCTTTTCCAGACCCGACTGCTTGGGGCACTTTGAAAGCACCGGCCCGAGCGCTCCCTGCCTTCCCTCAGCCCCGCGTGAGGTGCGTGTGCAGACAGGCTGTTAAGACGGGTTTTTCCCCCTCAGCTGTTAGTAGCTCGTCTCGAAGCCGGCCTGCTCGTAGGACAGCCCTGCCGAAGCGCTGTAGCGGTGCGCCTGCTGTCCAGGCTGGCAATAAACCGCTTCCTTCCATGTGGAAGGCAAAGCAAAGGTAGCGCTTGGGCGGGAGCCAGCTGGGGCTGAGCGGAGTGCTTCTCCCAAAGCCCCTCACTTAAAAACGCGCTCACAACCAAACAGCTTTGCTTTTCCTAGGAAAAACAACGCTGGAAAAACCAGTGAGCTGGAGACGACGCACGAGCTGCTCCCTGTAGGAGATGTCAGACAGCCGGAGCAGACGGAGCCGCGTGGAAGGGGCTGCACCGGTTCGTTGTTTTGTCAGCGCTCCAAATCCAGAGACTCAGCCACCCTGCAGAAAGCCGTTGGAACGGTGACTCGCATGGAAACGGTGCCAGTGGAGTCCGTCCGCGCGACAGCCAAAGGGGCTGCGAGGGGCTCGCTGTGGCGGGGCTGTTGCTGAGGGGGTGGAAAAGCTGAAGCCCCCCGGGTGAGGCTGACCTGGTCCAGAAATGAGCTCGCCCAAGGCAGCAGTGCACGTGCACCCTCCCTGTGCGGGACGCCAGTGGTGACACCGGGCCTGAGACCCCGGGCAAAGCATGGTAAGAAAAAAATTGACACCATTCTTCTGTCTGGGAAAAGAGCGATGACGTCCCCACAACCCCGAAAGCCCTGAGGTGACCTCTCATTCTCGGAGAGGGAGCAGGCAGGCTGATGGCTTTTTCAGATCAGAGTGGAGCAGCCCAAGGCTGTCCAGCACCCGGAGCGGGAGCGCTGCCGCAGCACACACTTGGCCCTATTGTCTGTGTGCTTGTATGGACTAGTCGATGGGAAATGAGGCATTTCCTCTGTGCAGCTTGCTTGTGTTAGCGTCCCGGGGGCTGGGTCCTAGCACCGGGGTTCGTGGGGCTAGCACCGGTGTGAGTGGGATCCGACTGCGCCAGGTGTGGGGAGGCTGGTGCCCGGGTCTTGTGGGGCATCGCACGTGGACCGTGTTCTGATCAGCCTGCGCTGGCAACCCAGCGCTTTAATCCCTTCCATATGTGGGAGGCAGTCTAATGAGCCAGCGTTCGAGAGTTTGGCACGACCGCGTGGACTAGGAGTCAGGCTGCTTTTCTGCTCCGTGTGTTCACTCTCCTCCGGAGCCGGTGGCTGGTGCCCGCCTGGCTTGGGCTGGTTCTGCGTCCTGGAAAGCCGGCACCAAATGGCCTGTGCTCACGGAGTTGAAAGCAGTGCCACCGTGAAGGTTCCCCCTCCAGGCAGCACGATCCTCTCCAGCGGGGCTGGAGACCCCCTGGGGGTCCTGGGCCAGCCTGAGCCCCACTGGCTCACTGCACTTCACTCCTGCTGGAGCAGTACCAGCCTCAAGACCCCCTGGGCTTGAAGCCTTGAGACCCCCCTGCCTGTGGGGCAGGAGTGACCTGGCTGGGTCCAGGCTCTTGCTGTGATGGCTGTGGCCCAGCAGTATCTGCCAGGTTCTGGAGAGCCTTTGGCTGCTGGCTCCTGCTTTGCCCCATGGTGCCCCGTGCCACCTCCTGAGGGTGGAATCCTGCACCGGTGTGACCTCGGGGTCAGGTCTGTGTTTCTTGCTTGGTTTCTTCCTTGGGCTCCTGCAGCTGGTGGGATGGGGCTGCAGTAACGGCGACTGTTCTGGGGAGGGTCTGCTGCGTGTCCCCAAGGCCACGGCACTCGCGGGGCTCGCTGTGCATCAGCTCTGGCTGGAAGATGGGCGGGTTGGCTCTCCCTTGCTCAGGGAGCAGCCGTGCAGTGGGGTCTGCCTCCTCTCTGACGGTCGTGCTGAGTAGCACCAGTCCCGAGGAAGCGCTGGGACAAGAAGTGGTGTCCTCTGTCCTCATCTGGCAGCCCTTGGCCTCCTGCGCGGGCCCGGTGGCCAGGCACAGCCCGAAGCACCAGATATCTCTCCTCCCCACGTGGTGTTTCTTGATGTGTGTTGTCTGAGGGTGGGAGCCTGTGCCTGCGGCTGTTCCCGAGCTACTGAAAGTATCCGGGCTAGGATTATGAAGCAGCCGGCTTGGCGTGGGAGCCGGGGTCAGGCCTGGGTCTGCACGGGCACTGGAAAGCATTTCCGAGTGGGAGCTGCGCTCGGCCATCCGTCACGCGTTCGTCTGGAGAGGAGGGAGTCAGTGTGGGACACGGCCACCTCTTGCTCCCCGTCTCCAGCATTAATCTACATACATGTCGGAGCACAGACCCTGTGGAATGTGCCGGCGCTGTGCGCAGCACCAGCCTCTACTCTGTGCGGCACAGAAATGTCTCCCGGGTGGAGCCTCGCAGCCCGCGGGCTAGCGCCACCAGCTTGGCCACGCTGGACCGTGGTGAGGAGCCACCGCTACCGCGCTGGGCTGCTGAGGTGAGGGGAGAGCTGGGGCAGAGGGCAGCGGACGTGGTCCCAAAGCCCGGCTCAAAATGGTTTGTGGGAGGGGAAGGATCAGGCTGTACTCGGCGCTCGCTGAGTTTATCTTGGCTGTCACCGGGTTACACGCGGGGTACCTCATCGATGTTGTGATCCTGCTGACTCCTGAGAGAGCTGCTGCACAGCTCACGGCTGCCGCAGCGCTGGGGCCACGGCAGCGCACGTTCACCTGGTCTCCTCGACACGCCGCCTCTCTGGAGCAGCTCTGGCATCGCGCCTGCGGAGCTGGGCACTGCCGCGGCCTGTGCTGCAGCAGGGGCACCGTGCGGTGGCTTTGTGGCGCACGCAGCATCCAGCAGCTGCCTGGTGGCACTGCCCGTGTCCCGTGCGGGACGGGGCCGCGGCAGAGCAGGTCGGCCTTGGAGCCCCCGGCCTCGGGAGCGGTCTGTGGAGGTGGCTGCGGAAGACCACAGGGCACCTTGTAGGGGCCTGTGCGGGTCATCCCTGTGCTCCAGTGCTTCCTGCGATCCGCACTGGGGGCCTGGCGCGGAGCCCTGAGCGGTTAAGCAGCGCTGTAACAGGCAGGAAGGCAAAGAAAACTTGGTAATGGCCTGTTAATTTTTTAATGCCTGTATCGAGCAGAGGCAGAGGGACCGATTCCTGCTCTCAGCGGGTCAATAAATTAACCCTGCGGAGCTCAGACTGCTCTGGGCACCTGGGCTGTGACTCCTGTGCTCCCCATGACAGCCCAGACAGCTCCTGCAGTGCTCCTGCCCTCGAGCAGTGCTGCTGGTGATGGGTTAAGGGATGCTTCCTCTGGGGTACGGATTTTCATCTGCTCTTGTGAGGCTGCAGCCCAGCCCAGCAAGAGAGGATCCTCCCGGAGCAGGCTGTTGGGTCTGTCGGCCCCCTTGGTGCCTGGCACTGGTCCTGCTTCCGCAGATCCGTGATGCTCGCTGAACGGAGATCGTGCTGCTGGTGGTGACTGCTGCGTGGGGTGGTGTCACGGCTGAGCTTTGACCTGTGGAGGCACGGAAGCTTCAAGTGGAGCAGTACCTCGAGGGGCCCTTTGTCAGCCTTTTCGGTTCAGGTCCAGCACCTGGGGAGGGAGGGAGGTGGATGGGGAGGCGCCGGCAGCGTGCGCCCAGGCAGAGATTCTTGTTCTCAGGGCTCTCTGTTGGAGCAAGAGCACAAAAGGTGGGTGGAGAGCCCTGGCCCCATGGTGAAGACCCCCTGCACCACCTGTCCTGGGTGGCCCCGCTGGGGTGGCAGCAGGAGTGCCAGCGCTGTGGTGAGAGGCAGCTGTGCCAGCCGTGCCTGGAGCTCCGCGGAGATGGAGCACGTAGAGATGTCACAAGCGGAGCACGTGTAAAGGTTGCCATTTACAAGCGAGTAATTGCCAGAGTTACCACCCAGCTGTCTCGCAGACAGCGCAGGAGACGGTTATTTATATCCTGCCGCCTGCACGCAGCTCAGCCCCTCTCCCTGCCCACAGGCAGCGCTGCCAGCGGCGAGCGCCTTGCCATGGCCCCGGCCTGGCCTTGCCCTCGCCACGGGGACCGCTGCTGGGGGTCACCGGTGTTGGCCATGGCTCCCGTTCGGACTCTGCCCACGCCGGTAGTGTCGCTGGTGCCGGGGGGCTCGTGCAGACGTGGCAGACCGCAGTCTGTGTGCACAGACCCCGCGCACGTGTAAACACCCCTGTGTGGTTGTGTTTGATGAGCTGGGTAATTGGTGTTTACCGACGGGAGAGGGTAAGTGTCTTCCTGACCTTCCGCACAGGGCTCTTTGTCGGCAGTAACCACCCTGCCGACCCAGTTCTGTTCCTTCAGGGGCCGCCCTCTCCTCTAGGCAGCCCCCGCGCCCTCTGAGTCCTAAATGCAAGGTCCCTGATGGCTGCAGGGAGGAACAAGCTGATCCCAACCATGTGGGGGTAGGGGATGGAGTTGGACGTGGGCTCTGCATCGATGCCCAATCAGGCTGCTTACCCGTGCTGTCATGTTGACAGCGCTGAGCGGAAAGGCTCCTGGGGTCGGCTGTGGAACAGCGTTTGTGTTGTTGCTTGAACAGCTGCGTGTGGCAGGGAGGAAGGACCCTTGAGCAGACCCCTGTGGCACCGTCACGTTTGGACCTCCGGGCATCAGAGACCCCTCAGCAAGGAGGGCACGGCCGCTTCCAGCAGCAGCACTCTCTGGTTCCCCTTCCAGGGGGCAGCTCCGTCGCAGGAGCGGTGGCTGAGCAGGGCTCTGGCTGCGCAGGGGTGCAGCCGCGTGGCAAGGGGCTGGGGTGAGCGCCAGGGCGAGACCGGGATCCCCAGAGCTGCTCTGTGAGCAGTGTCAGCGTTTGAGGCAGTTCAGGCTTTTCGAACAGTTCTGCCCCAGCCGCCGTTACAGGTGCTGGGGCAGTGCCGTGGGGCAGTGCCTGCCCGCGCTGTGGTCCAGAGCCTGGTCCTGCTCGGTGCCTGTCAGCCTCCCGTGCCCAGGTGCCATCATTCCTAATCAGACCCACGATGGTTGTTCCCCCGGTCTGATCCTGCTGCAGGGGGTGCTGCCACAGGACTCTGCTGGGAGTCACAGCGCCTGTTGCCGTGGAGCCCCGTGGCTTTGGGATGACTCAAGGAAATGCAGAGCAACCAGGGCTTGCCTCTGTCAGGAGGAAGGGGTCTCCTGTGCTCAGGTACTTCTAACCATCCCCTTACGTGGCCTGTGGTGGGTTTGTGCTCTTGGGGTCTGAACTGCTCCCGGCAGCCCATCGTTACGCTGCTGGGCAGTTCCTCCTGGGCTGCTGGTGTGCTGGGGGTCCAGAGGGCCACTAGAATCACGGGTGGTCCTTCACCACTGGTTCTGTCCTGCTCACTGGGAGAGGGGCTGGCAAAACTCCTCTGCCCCGGTGTTCTGGTGTGCCCTGCGTGGGAGGGCAGCTGTGTCGTCCCAGTGCTGGGGACGCGCGGGGTGCTGTGGGGAGCAGCAAGGCTTTGTGCAGCTCTGGCGGTAGCAGAGCTCGAGGGGTGAGGGAGCCGTCTGATGCAGCAGCCAGAACCGCTCCAGAGTGCAGCTCCAACCTGAAAGGCTTCAGAGCAAAATCGATGGCTGCTGTGTTGAGGGGGGTGGCCCGGTATTTGCATCCTGTGCTCGCTCTGCTGCTGCTGCTGGGTGACGGCGAGAGGGGTCAAACAGTGGGAGCCGCAGTGTCTCTCCCGTGCAGCCCAGTCAGGGTTGACTGATGCCGGTGGGCAGCGACACGCTCCTGGCGGCTGGGTGCTGTGCCATGGGTGGTCGTGCTCTTGTGGGCTCCTCTGTGGGGGGCAGCGGGTGCGGTGAGCAGGGAGAGCTGTGCCGGGCCAGGGTCACAGGGACGTGGCCGAGTTGCTTGTCTGGAGGGCCGGGCAGCGTGTTCGTCCCGGCTGCGGGTGGGGGGCAGCGATCCCAGCTCCCGGGCACCGGACGGGGGGCACTGTGGGTGCGTGGCCTGCAGCCGCCGCGCTCAGGGGATGGGTGCCAGGACGGGTCGTCACCGCCCGGCTCTGGGCAGCCCATCCGCCGCGATGACGCTGTGTCCCGCGGTGAATCAAATCCAACAGCCCTNCCGGGCATCAGAGACCCCTCAGCAAGGAGGGCACGGCCGCTTCCAGCAGCAGCACTCTCTGGTTCCCCTTCCAGGGGGCAGCTCCGTCGCAGGAGCGGTGGCTGAGCAGGGCTCTGGCTGCGCAGGGGTGCAGCCGCGTGGCAAGGGGCTGGGGTGAGCGCCAGGGCGAGACCGGGATCCCCAGAGCTGCTCTGTGAGCAGTGNTGCTGCCCGCATGGCTCTGCTCAGGGTGAGCCAAATCTAGCGAGGAGCCGGGGCTGCTCCTCACTTTGGTGAGAGCAGAGCGCGGGGCCGGCCGAGGGTTAACCCGTGGAGGGCGGCCGGGCCGGCGCAGCACCCCCGGAACCGGTGATCCCGCTCCTGCCGCAGCGTGCTGTCGCTCCTGCTGCCCACCCCGCTGAACCCTGCACGCACAGACTCTGGGGAGGGCTGTGCTTGGGGCTGGTGGTCCCCCAGGTGGCCTTGGGAAGAGGAGGGGGTGCTGCCTGGCTGCGCAAGACCCGGCGGCAGCAGGCGTGCTCTGTCCTCGCAGCGCAGTGGCGAAGGCTGGTGCCAGCTGCTGCTCGCCCATGGGCGGCTTGCTTGGCACAAAGGCCCCGGAGCCTCCTGCTCCTTGCACCGAGCAGCATCGTGTCCCTGTGGTTAGACCCGGGTTCGCAGATCCCTGCTGCTCTCCGGCTGCTGCTCTTCCTAGAGGGGACCAGCTCCCCCTGGCAGGCACCACGGATCAGCTCTGTTGGGTTGGAGCGGTGCCTGGGCTCGGCTGGTTTCTTTACATGGCCTGGTTTGCAGGGGGGTGGGCTTCTGGAGAGGAGGGGGCTCCGCAGTCCTCTGTTGCCTGCAGTGGCCGGCGAGGCAGAACTGGTCAGCTGCAGGCGTCCCCGCTGCCCAGCCCTGCCCGCGGAGTGCTGGCCCCTGCTTTTGCGCTCACGGGGACTGTACGGACGGCCCGGTGCCCCCAGCGAATTCCAGCGGGGTCAGGAACCAGGAGGCTGCCACTTGACACCGCCCGCCGAGCCCTGGGCAGCGGGAGGAGGCTGGGCTGTGCCGAGGACCTTCTGGGGCAGGAGATCTAACGCCTTTGCCGGCACCCCCTGCCCCAGAGCCTGCCGGGCGCTGCCCGTAGCCCATCTCGCCCGCCCCAGCGCCGTCCGGAGCCGGGTCTTGCTGAGGCCCTGGGGACGGTGCTGTGCTGTGCAGCCCGGCTGGCTTGACAGACGCCCCACTGAGTTTCTGATGTGGCTCCTGTGCCCGTCCTCCTCTGCTCCCCAGGCTGTGCTGGCAGGCCCGAAGGGACGGCGAGGCTGGCCAGAGGGGCTGCTCCTGCTGCCTGGGTGTGGGGTCGCTGGGTGGGCATCGGGCACAGGAGGTCGGTCGGGTCCAGGCTGCTCCGTGTTTTCCCGTGTTCAGTGAGCGCCCCACGCTCGTGTTCGCCGCGGTGATGGATGCTGTAATCTCGGCGTGGGGAGTTTGCAGAAGCACTGCTCGTTCTGCGCCGGAGCTGCTGTTCATTTCTCAGGGAACACAATCAGCCCCGACAGGTCCTGCTGAATTGTGGTCTGCCTTGGCAGCAGAGGGTGAAGGATTGTGGAGGGTCTCCGATTAGCTGTCTCTTTTTTAATCTAACTGTGCGGGGCCCTAATTGCTTTGACTTTGACTAAAGAGAAGATGTTTCCTAAGGGCATCCCACAGAGCTGTGCTCAGGCTGGGCAGCTGCTGCCCTGGGCACGGAGTGCCCAGCCTGCCCCGTGCTGGTGCCTTTACCCCCTGCTGCACGTCCCAGTGGCTCTGCCAGGACGTTGTTAGGGTTCTGTGCTGGGTAGGGTGCTGGTGGACTTGACTTGTTCTTGCTCCTCGCCCAGGCAGGGACCAGCTGAGGCGTGGAGCCTGCGCTGCCTTTGCTGTGGAGTGTGAGAGCAGGTGGCAGCGGGACAGGATGCGGAGGGTACAGCAGTGGTGTCTCCACGCTCCTGTGTCTGGGCCCAGCAGGCTGATCCTTAGCTTGTGGTGTTGACCTTGTAGTGCTTGGGCTCCTCTCACTGTCACTGGGGTTAGTGAGGCATTTCCCTGCCCGCGCACGCCGTGGTTGTGCCCATGGGCCCTCGTAGACCAGCCCAGGGTTGGACAGGAGAGGGTTTGCCTGGGCAGAAGGCCCGTGAGACCCTGTTGTCCTGGCACCCAGCTGGACCCTGATACGGGGCTCCTTTGGGACATCTCATGCCAAAGTGGCTGTGCCAGCGCTGTGGACACTTAAGCGCCACCCTGGCCCCTGGCACGGCAGGGGGTGAGAGTCTCCCTGCTCCTCGTCGGTAGGCGCAGAAGGACTTGGGTCCGTCCTGGAGCCAGGGCAGTGGGTGCTCTGCAGGGGCTGTGCCGGCTGGGCTCCCCCCTGCTGCCGCTGCCTCTGAGCGCCGAGGGGTGACTCCCGAGCCGGCAGCGGTGAGGAGTCCTGGCTTTCCCAGGCATTTAGTGTTGCTTTCAGCCGGCTTTGATGATGCCTTCTCGCCAGCAGTGTAAACAGCCCGCGCGGCGGGGAGCACTCACATGTGTACAAGGAGCTGCACATGAAAGACAGAGGCGTCTTGAAAGCCATAATCACGCTCCGAGTGCCAGTTAAAGGATTTGTCACCAAGAGCACTCTACAGATAGAAAGAACTTATTAACCAGTGTGACTAACAGCTCGCAAGGTTTAATTGATGTGTGTTTGTTGTCCTTTTACATCTCTCCCCCTCGTCTTCCTCTTGGCACCGATTCCAGCAGTTGCGGGCGCAGCAGCGGCAGCCTCTGAGCGCCTGAATAGGTACCGAGCCCTGCCCCAGGCGCCCCGTCCTGCGCCGCCGCTGGGGCTGCCGGTGCACCGGGGGCTGGTCCCTGCCTGCTGCTCCCGTAGGAACCGGGGCCGGGCTTGTTTTCTCGCTCCGGGTCCTGTTATCCCTCCCTAAGCCACGCCGAGTTTCTGGAGATAAAGCTCTCCAGTGCGTGGCTAGTGTGGATAATTAATGCTGCTGCCAGGCAGCCCGCGCGCCGCGGGATTGATTGACTATTAAGGTCATAACGGAGAAGCCACCCACACGAAACAAACAGGCTAATGTTAGACTCCAGGTTAAGCCGAGGGTTGGTCAGCTGTCCACGGGCACAGCGGGGCTTCCAGTCATCTGTCAGCAAGTGATTGATTGATGTGGACACCTTCCAGTCTCATTCTGATGGCTCTCAGCAGCTTGCCCGGTGGCCATTTCTCAGGAGTTGGCAGCGCTCAGACCTCCAGGATTCGGCGTGACGGCTGCGCGGAGGTTAACCCTTTCCTTTGGTCCAGAAACAACGACCACGAGGGAAGGGTGGTGGTCCTGAGCCCCAGGGACACAACACCCCGGGAACCTCCAGAGGCCACGTGTGGGAGCGATGCTTTGGCTTCCAGAGGTCTCCGATTGAGTTGGCAGCGGGGATCCGCAGAGTCCGCCTGGGGCCGGGCAGACCTGGCTTTGTACCCCGGGTCCTGCGCTGCACTGGCTCCTGTGGGCACCGTGGTGTTGCTAGCAAGCAAACCTGGGCACCGAGGCCCCTGCAGCGGGAAAGCAGGGTCCAGTGCCCCGGGCAGGAGACAGCTTGGCAGGGGGGGGAAAGGGAGGGTTTGGGCAGACTGGCTCTGGTGATTTGAAGAGGGAGAGGACTCCTGCTCATCTGAACTCGTCCCGAGAGCTGTGTTGCGGGGCTGTCACTGTGTGCGCACGCAAAGACGGCGTCAGTGTCTCTTGTAGTACTCAGTGTCCGTGTTACGCTTGGCCTGTGCCCACCCACACGCGGTGGGAAGGGGAGGTGACAGTGATACGGAGCCCACCTTCAGGCCCACCAGCCTGCTCTAGAGCTCTTCTGGTTGCAGGCAGGTGCTGCAGATTTCAGGTCCCTCTGCGTTTTCCAGCAGCTTCCATTTAGCTGTTTCAGAGGGCTCTGGTTCGTTCACCTTCCCCTGCGCTTCCCTCCTGGGGTTTTAGCATTCACAGTGTGGCGTGGGAAGCGTCGAGAGCTCTTCTGGGAGAGCTGGACCGAAGAGGAGGTGCAGTCCAGGAGCTCCAGGAGAGCCGGCACAGAGCCCCTGCCACAGCAGAGTGGCGCTGAACTGCTCCCGGTGCTGGTGAGGTTGGCACGTGAGCCCTGCAGGGAAGAGCCTTGGAAGATGCTGTGGCAGGCCCTGACCCAGAAGCCCTTAACCTCAGCCTTTCCTGGCCGAGCAGGGGCTGTCCGGAGCCAAATGAGGCTGCTTGCGCTGAGCTTCCGTAACCGCCGCCGAGTCTCGCTAATCCCGTCTGCTCTCCATCCCCTGCAGGTGATGATTTGCCCCAGAGCCACACGGACCCCTGCTCGGATGGTGACCCCCGTGCCAACCTTGTGCCAGCCTTGGACTCCAGGGACCACCCTCCAGTGCACTGGGTGGGCTACCTTACAGCAGCCTTGACCTGCACCTAAGTGAGCACGGTGCCCGGCGGATCAGGTGGGTTCCCAGCAGGAGCGGGGGCAGACGTGAGTTTCAGCCAGCCCTTGCCCACAGGCAGGTGCAGCACTGCTGTGAGGTGCACGGAGGGGCACGGAGGGGTGTAGGATTATGGGGAGCTGGTGCAGCTCAAGCAAGTGTAACTCAGCTCTTTTGCAGAGCCTGTCTCCTGGCAGGGTCTGGGGTGAGTTGTGACACACAGGGCTCTGCTCAGGCTGGAGGTGCTGAGCAGCCCTTTCGAGTGAGAAGGACCCTCTCCCCAGGCACAGAGGGGATGCAGCTGGGCCATGCGTGGCAGGGATCTCCTGGGCTCTGCTCTCTGTTTCTCTCAGTTTCCAGGTCAGTTGTGGGCTGGGGTCTACAGGGCAGATAACCTGCCCAGGCGGGTCCAGTACGTAGGTGCTGCAGATCCATCCCCATGGAGCTCCCCAGAAGAGGCCTTGCGGGGGCTTTTCCCACTCCTGCACCAACCCCTTCGCCAGAGAAGGCAGGACTGTGCTGGGCAGTGAACGGGTTGCCCTGTCCCTGTGTAAACTGAGACGGCACTGAAATGCCACATGCCCTCCGCGGAGTTTTTCCAGGGCACAGTGGAGCCACGTGCAGGGCTTCAGGGCTCTCGGGGCTGTTGGTCTGAGCCCAGGGAGGAGCCGGGCTTCGTCTCACAGCAGCACTGCGGCCTTCCCCTCTCCTGCACACGCACGCTTGGGAGCAGCCCGCTGGGCTTGTCTCCTCCACCAGTGGCCTGAGCCCTGAGGCCGGCGTGGTGCGTGCCCAGGCAGCGTGGCCTCGGGCTCCTCCCGAGGCAGCGCCGGTGTAATAACTCTAATGAAAAGCTGATTAATCCTTGTCGCGAGCGGCTCCAGCTTCCCCCCGAACTGAGATTACCGCTGATTTGTCATCCTGATTGTTTCCAGGAGAGGTGCAATTAGCTGCTCTAATTTAGCGCCGCTTCTTGCTGAGTGGCACCGGGGCCGGGCTGCAATCAGGAGCCCTGCGTGGCAGCAGCCCCTCGGGTGCAGCTGTGCCCCCCGCCATTTCCCGTGCTAAGGATGGTGCCGGGGTGGTGGAGCAGCCCCACGTGCCCCTGCTCGGGGGGCCAGGCTCCGCAGGTGCCCCAGGCTCCACAGGTGCCGCGGACCCGGCTGTGGCGCTGACCCCTGTGGCAGGTGGGTGGGTGCCCAGTCCTGTGCACCCTGGTCGGTGCTGATGGAGCTCAGCAGGGTCTTGCACCAGACCCCAGGGCATCTCAGGCAGGTTCTCCTGGGAAGGTAACAGGGTGCGCCAAGCTGAGAGCCCGTGGGTGGCAGGGGTCGTGTGGACGGGCATGGTGTGACGCTGTTGCCCCTCTTTGCCGGTGTAATCAATAACAGGTTAAGGAGGGGGGGCTCCCTTTCCGAGGACTGTCTTTACTCCAGGAAGGGTGCAGGGCTGCTGCCGACACGGCCTGTGGCTCCCTGTGCTGGGCTGGCAGCCGGTGCCAGGGGTTTGACAGCGCCAGCCTGCGCAGTGCAGCTGCGGTTCGGAGCAGGCAGAAGTAAAGACGCTGTGAGCGCCTCCAACCCCGGGGCTGCCTCTGGCTCCTTCCTGGGTGAAGCCCTCCCTGTTTATTTTCCTTTTCCCCAGGCAGGCAGTTTGGTTTTGCAGTGAGCTGGCCCTGCTTGCTGGAGAGAGTCTTTGTGGGATGGCTCTGCGCTGCCCCCCAGCAGCCCCTCGGCCCCCAGCCAGGCACCGCGCAGCTGCTCGGCTCATGTTCCACGGCACCGTCCGGCACGGCGCGGCCCGGCATGGCATGGCGTGACGCTCCTCGTGTCACTGCAAGGTCGAGCTGTTCCCTGGCTGCACGGCCCCCAGCCCCTCCAAGCTGCCATCAGCTGTTGCCGCACGCAGCGCTTGGGGGACCCCATGGCACCCCGTGCTCCTTCGGGGCTACGGAGCTGCTGCTGCCCCTGTGGCTGAGCCGGGTCTGGTGCGAACCTGCCCCCCTCTCTCAGCCTGCTTGGGCAGCCCTGCTCTGCTCCCCCTCGCAGCAGCCCCCCGAGCTAGCAGTGGGGCCAAGGAAGCCAGCGGGAGGCGTTTTGCCACCAGCTGACCCCAGCTGTGCACCACCTCCCCCGGGTGGGAGCTGCGCGGCGTGCCGGTGCCACGGCCCGCGAGCCGTGCCGCCTGGACCTGCTCAGGCGTCTGAGGTGCCGAGAGGGGTGCGAGTGTGCTGGGCTCGCCCGGTCCTGCCGGCTCTACCCCTCCCAGGGTTTCCTCACCCGTGGAGCATGCAGCCCCGCTGCGGCAGGGGCCGGCCAGCACAGCCACCGCACTGGGGTCAGCTGGTCCGGAGGGCAGCCGGGGTCCCGGTGCCAGGTGGGCAGGGACTGACAAGTGCCATCACCGGGGACACGGTCCCTGGCCTTTCCTGGCCCGGGCCGGGGTTGGTCCCCGTGGAGTGGCTGCCGATGGTCTGGCACGGGGAGCACCTGCAGGACATTTTCAAGTGCTGCTGCTCCTCTCAGCTAAATATAAACCCCGGTGGGAAGCCTCCCTCTTGCTGGTTTTATGTTTCTTGCCTCTGTGCTGCCTGAGCCTGGCAGCAGGCCCAGCTGTCTCCACGTCTAAGATGAAAATACCCTTGCAAATCCCACTCATAAAAATACCTGCTGTATTCCCAAAACATGCCGGAGATAGCTTCCAGCGCGGATGGGGAGCTAAAATAAGCGGCATGAGCTCAGAGCCCCATTTTCCACTGGCCCTGTGATCGCCGTCGCCGCAGCGCACCTCGCCATGGACTGAAATGGAAGCGCCGTGCGCGGGGCGGCTCCGCACGGGCTGGGGCCCCGGGCTGGGGAGCAGGGTGCTGGGCTACCTGGGACCCGGCCCTCTGCCCTGTCCTCTGAGCGGCCCTGCGGCCACCCCGAATGCTCCCCAGGCCTTTTTGCGCCCGCACACCTCTTCTTTCTCTTCTCTGCGGCCCGCTGCTCCTGTCTGGGCAGCAGAGCGTGCCCTGGGCCGGGCGCAGCTGTCCCCGCAGTCGCGTCCTGCCGTTGTCTCTGCTTGGCTGCCCTACGCTGCCCGCAGAGGCGGGGGCTGCTGCTGGGGTCCCCCGCTGCAGGCAGGGACCTGGCTCCGGTGGGTTCCGTCAGGGACAGTGTTTGTCTGCGCGGAGCTAGGGGCACAGGTGGGGACAGGGCTGGGGTGGCAACGGGGGCACGAGCCCCTCAGAGGCCCGGGGCTGCTCTGAAAGTTTGCGATGGCTTGTTCCCTCCAGAGGCAGCTGGGGCGAGTCGCCCCTGCCCTCGGCTGCCTCTGCACCGGGGGGTTTGTGGCCCCCTCCCTGTCCCCGCTGTGGGAAGGCCCGGCAGCGGGGGCCTGAAGGCGGGTTGCTGCCGGGGCCGCTCGCGGGCTGCGAGGTTCCTGGGCTTTCTAGGGCGCTGCGTGGGTTTTCCTGCACATTTGGGAGCCGACAGTTGGTGTTGGAAATGCCAGGCGGGGGCGGGCGCCATCGGTGTCGCCCGGCGCGGGGGGGTGCTCGGCAGCCTGCGTGGACACGCCGAGGTCTCCGCGATGCGGCAGCAGCCACGGGAAAGCGGGGCTGTGCCGTGCAGGCTCGCGGGCGAGGGGGACCTTTGCCAGGCGCTCAGCTGGGATGTTTTCCACTGACCAGTAATGGCAACTGGTCCCTGCCCCTTGGCACTGCTGCCGTGGCCAGCAGCGGGTGGTTTCCCGGGCACGGGGGGGGTGTTGTGTGCCCAGGCAGGAAGGGGTCCCCCGATTGATGAATCTCAGGATGCTTTCAGTCATAAACAGCAACTCTCACGGCTCTGCGTCTCCCGCAGACCTGACTGCGTGGGGCCGGCGTCGCTGTCGCTAATAACTGCGCGCGGGGACGGGCCGGGGGCAGCGGGACCCGGCGTGGGGCAGCCCGGCGTTATCTGCTGCCGAGCAGGTGGCGCAGCCCCGGCAGGGCCTCTGCCAGCCCGTGCCTGGCTTTCCTTTGTCAGCGGCGGCCGGCGGGCGGTGACAGCCCCGGCTGAGCGAGGGAACAGCCGATTGATCTGGTTCCGTTTTGCAGTGGGCAGCAATAAATCACGCCGCCTGTCAGGGGGTGTTTCGCGTGTGCAGGGAGAGCGTGCCAGCAATTAACCATCGGAAGGCTCTTGCGGCCCTGCTCTTGAAGTCGTGGCTGCAGCCGGGAGCTCAGGAATGCGGGGCCCTCCTCCACCCGAGCGGAGCGGAGCAGAGCGGCGATTTACGGGGAGGTTTTATTTCCAGGCTCCGGCGTGGGCAGAGCCAGAGGAGCAGCCGCCCCGGTCGGGGGCATGGCTGCGTGTGAGGGGACATGGGCGGGGTGGAGGTGCCAGGCGACCCCTTCCCCATCCTCAGTCGTGTCCCAGCCCTATTGCTAGCCCCACTTGCCAGCCCCATGCCCACTGTGCCTATACTTTGTGCTCGACTCGGTGCCCCTGATTCCTGCAGCCCCTGCCTGGCGCTTGGGGTTGGGTTGGGGCACGCGCGGGCAGCAGGTCGCAGGGTCAGGCAGGTCTCCGCAGCCTGCACCCTCCCCTCCGGGCTCCTGCTTGATGATTCCCAGATGGTGATCGCTCCTCTGTGTTCCTGGTAACCTTTGCTGCTCTGGGAAGGCCGGGGTGCAGGTAGAGGCTGGGCTGAGGTGCTGCGGGAAGGCGGGGACCCTGGGGGTGATGGTGGATTCAGAGCAGGGCCGTTCCTGGCAGCCCCCGTCTGTCTGCAGGAAAGGAGTGAATGAAAAGCTCTGAAGTGGGTGAGACAGCACAGGGCGAGCTCTGCTCTGCACCCCCAGCAGGACTGGGAGTGGGACCTCATCCTGCCCAGCCCAGAGGTCTTTCTACCCTGCTGGGCGATGGGAAACAGCTCTGCTGCTCCCGGACTCTGAACACCCAGCCCAGCTGCTGTCACCGCTTTGAAGCCTGAGCAAAGCAGGCACTTTCCCAGCTCACCTTGATCTGCTCTCCCAGCAGGTACTGCCTGGGCCTTCTCCAGCTGCTCCTCACGTGCAGGGCTTTCATTCCACGGGCTCGTGGCACAAGAATGAATTTTCTGCCTCTCCTGAGTGGAGTGGGAGAGCGATCGCAGTGGGAGAGCACGATTACTGGAGGTTCCGTTCCCCAGCTCACACGGCCCTCTGTGCTGTGGCCTCTCACTCTGCCATTGCAGGAGGTGCAGAGTGGCAAAGCTGCACGGTAGGGTCTCTGCCTGTCTGGGCAGGGGCCGGGTACTTGTTCCCCACCTCGTGGTCCCCTCTGTGCTGGTGTGAAGTAGACATAGTGCTCCTGCAGACAAGTAATCCCCTCTCTGTGTCCGTGTGTATGGGATGGCTGGAAAGGACCCCGTGGAGGCTGCTGCGTGGCAGGAAGGGCTGTGCCACCTGTACCAGCCTCCCTGGGTCCCCATGGCCCAGTAAGACCGGTTTCCCCGTTGGCACTGGTTGCTACACGCAACGCTGCTGCGATGCGGTCAGCGTGAGGATGAAGTCAGAGCAGGATCCCGTCAGAGCAGGGCTGGAGCGGCAGCGTCTGGGGAGCCAGGCCCGCAGCTGCCCCGGCTGCGGTGCCAGCAGCCGCACGAGCAGCGAGTTCCCCTTTATTTTCTAGCATCCCCAGTGGTTTCTGTGTTAGGCGATTGATAGCCCCTGCGAGCCTGCAGCCTGGAGTGCTCCTGGCTGCCCGGAGCTGCGTGGCAGTCAAGAGGCGGGTGATGCTCTGCCTCCCGCTCCAGCAGCCCTTTCTCTTGCAGGCTCCGGGGTGGGAAAAAACTCTGTTGCTGCTTGGAGTCTGTTTATTGCCGGAGCGAGAGGCTGATGAGGGGTGACACGGCTCGCACGCGGCCAGGTGATGCCTCGTACGGCAGCGAGTGACCCAGAAACGTCCTGGAAAAGTGCAGCCGAGGAAACGGCCCTGGGAGCCGGGTGCCTGCAGGTGTCTGCTGAGTCCCGCGTCTGCTGCGACGGGGAGGGGGACTGGGGGATGGCGGCCCTGGCGGCCTGGTCCTGGGCAGTGCCAGTGACCGCCGAGTCTGGCCGTGGGCAGCCCGTGGGGCAGGTCCGTGGAGAAGGCTGGAGTACTCGTTGGACGTGCGAGGAGCTGGCGCTGCGGTTGAGCGGTTGGATATCTGAGCGCCGGAGCCGCACGGCAGCCCTGGGACTTTCTGAGCCGCTGCAGCAGGGCTCCTTCCCGCAGCGCTGCCAGTGCCAGGTAAAGGCCGGCGCCAAAGAAGAGGGGGGCACAGAGGGTGGGGATTGCCCTGGGATGGCATCCCCACACACGGCGCCAGCCACCTCCGACTAAAATCGGAGGTCTCCCCAGCCTCTGCTGTCGACACCGGAGAGGAGGAATGTGTGGGGACCCTAGAGACGGGACCTGGACTTTCTGTGTCCGGACAATCCGGTGTCAGATCGGAGGGCAGAGTGCACGGGCGCCTCGCAGGCGCGGGAGCGATGTTTGCGCAGGGCTGAACCCCCCGGCACTGCACATCCGAGCCCCTCAGCTGAGGGAAAGGCAGCCCAGTGCCTGAGGAGCGGTGCCCCGGAGCTCTTTCAGAGCGATGGGGTCTTGAACTCGGGATGAGGTCTAACGCTGGCACGGGGAGTGTTTCTCGCCACCCTTCTGCCCTTGCTGCTGGTGCTCCGGGCCAGGTCGTGGTGCCGGTGGCCAGGGCCGGGCTGCTGCAGCGCCGCTCCCGATGCGAAGTCTGCGGGACAAATGGGATCTTCCCATTAGGAAGCGATGACAAATCGGCCCGTTTGGGGTGATTAATTGACATCTTAAATTAATCAGAGCGCTGGTCTGAGCGCTGCGACTCGAGATATTAACTGCTCCAGCCGTCGCGTGAGAAAGACCAGGGCCCATTACCGAGTGCATTTGTCAAGCCGTCACGAGGAGCCTTTGTGGTGGCTGAAAAAAGGTCAAGCGACTGTGTTATTGTTAAGTGGGGAGCAGAGCGAACCTCCCCAGCCCCTGGATGTGTTTAATGTGCCAGCTAAGTGGTGGTAATTGGCAGCAGCTGTGCCCTGCAACCGGTGGCTCCTGCTGCACCGGGAAGCCCTAATGTGCTAAATGGGGCAGCGCTGCTGTCAGGGGCTGTTCCTGTACAGCAGGAGCGGGGAGGAGGGATCCTAGGAGCTGGGGGTGCTGGCGCTGGGCGGTGACGATGATGGCACCGAGGAGGAGGAGGCGGAGGCTGCTGCAAACAGTGAGTGTGTGCTGCTGTGGAGGTGTAAAAATCAGCGGAGAGCCCCAGCGCAGTTTGCAGGGTGCTCGGTTCTGTGCTGGGGGAAGTGCTGGGTGCTGGTGCTGGGGGGTGGCCCGTGAGGATCCCCACCTTGTGAGGAGCCCATGAGGAGCTGCCCTGGCATCTCTGCACCCCCAGCTCCCTGTGCCCGCTTTAGGAGTGCAGGGGGCAGCTCGGGGTGCTGCGAGGGGATGTGTCTTGCCCTGCTGGCTGCAGAGGCTCCCCTAGCCAGGAGACCAGGCACGGGGGGAGGCTGCGTCTCTGGGTGGTCCTGGCATTTTCCTCAGGCTGGCAGCAAGCGGTCGGCAGGGAGGAGCCGGTGGTCACACAGACCAGATGCTGCAGTTCTACCATGGGTTGTGCTGGGGGTTTGGAAGGGCTGACTTGGTGAAGGGTTGGAGTGGTCCAGAGGATGCCGTGATTTACACGGCTCAGGCCTGGGACTCCTCTAGCTTGCTTGCACTGGATGGAGGCTGTGCAGAGCGCGGCTCTGCTCGCGGAGGTCTCACAAGGCTCGTGACCTGCGCACAAGCGGAGGGGCTGGTGGCGTGGGCTTTACTTTCTGCCTTACAGGCGTGGTTGGGGGCACAGAAGCGCCACCTTGGCCATCGCCGGTGCCTTCTGGGTGCCCACTGTGTGAACCTGCTCTGAGCGCCGGTCTCAGCCCACACCCTCTTTGCTCGGGGTCAGACTGTGCAGGTGTTGGGCTGCTGGGAGCGACGGTGCCAGCTGCTAGGGGGCTGTTCTTGGCTCAGGCAGGTGGTTGCATAAGGGTGTCAGCCCTGTTTCCAGGCTTACAGGGGTTGCACAGCGCAGGGTAAACAAGGGCTCTGTCGGGTGAGCTCGCCCTGCCACTGCAGGCAGAGCTCCCTGTGCCTGGGTGCCTTCTCTGGGGTTGCTGCGCTCCCGCCCCGTGTCCCGGCAGTGGCCCTGAACAGGCAGCGCCCTCCTGCCCCGCTTCCCCCTCTTTGAAATGAGGAAGGGTCTGTGGCACAAAGCTACAGACAGTCAACGTCCTTGAAGGTCTGGGCTGAGGTCGGGGAGCGCGGTGGGGCCGGCGTTGGGAGCGCAGCGGGTGACAGGCGGAGCAGAGGAGCAGCAGCTTTAATGTCCTTCCTTGCGTTCTGTGCCTAAAAGCCCTGCCAGCCTCCGGTGAGGAACGAGGAGAATTCGTGATGAGAAATCAAAGGTGTCCCTGAAAATCGCGGACGGGGTCGGTGGGCTGATGGATGGCTGGCATGCAGGTGCCCGTCGCTGCGCGAGCACTCTTGGCAGGGGCCGGGAGCTGTGGATTCCTGTGCAGAGTTGTGATGGCCCCTGCTTTGTCTGGACCTCGGGCAGAGATGTCCCTGTGCTTTGGGCAAGGGGCAGCCTTCTCCGCCGTCGTGCCTCACGTGAGCTGGTCCGTGGCTGGAGCTGCTGGGTGGACTGGGATCTGAGCGACGCCGAGGAATCCCTCCTCTCTGCTCCCCAGATGCTGCAGGGTCCCTGAGCGTGGAGCAGCCCCCGGTGTCCCTGCAGTCCCCCGGCCCTGGGAGCACTGTGTGCCAGCAGCAGCAGCGGAGGTGCCTGTGGAATCGCTGGTGCTGCGCAGTACAGGAGGTAGACGCCCCGTGTGCAGAGGGGGTGTCCTGCTTCACAGCCCCGCTCAGGAGAGGATTCGGGGCGGTGACAGATGCCGTTTACCAGCTGGTGCCCATGGGAGCCCCCTGGGGAGGCAGGCTGCTGCTGGTGGTGGTGTGACATGGGGCTGGGGACTGATCCCTGCCCTGTGCCCCTTGCGGGCGCCCTGTTGCGGGCAGTGGAGACTGCACCCGCTGCAGCAGTACGGGGGCCGTGCGCTCGCGGCCAGGGAGCAGCTCCCCAAGTCCATCAGTAATAGATCTGTGGTGCAGCGGGTCGCCGGCTCGCAGCAGCGGGCGGGCACGGGGTGGTAAGTCAGCCCGAGGGGTCGCTGACCGCTCCGTTCTTGCAGCAGTGATTTAGAGCGGTTAGAGCCCCTCCCTCAGATCACCCGGGGAAGTCATCCCGCCGTGGGGCTGCACACGGGGGTCTCCCAGAAGTCTGCCCCTTGGCGTGCAGGGCCGCCGTATGGGACTGGGACGGAGGCCTTTTCCCGGGTGCGGGGGAGCCCGGGGCGTTTGCAGGGAACCCCTGGAGGCCGCCGGCTGTGGGAGCAGAGCGGGCACAGGGCTGCCCTCCATGGCAGGGGCAGTTTGCAGTGAACGGGCAGCGCTGGGATGAGCCCGGGCCAGGGACGTGGGCGCAGTGCTTGCCTCCCGCGGTGCTGGCAGCTTTGGGATCCAACCTTTGGCGCTGGGGCACCTGCCCCGGAGAGGAGACGTACCTCGGCACCGGACGTTGCCTCCAGCAGGGACTGTGTCCAGCCCTTCTGCTGCAGCTCCTGCTTAACTGCGCCGTCTATCAGCCCTGCTGCCGTGGCGTAGGAGGGTACCTCACCCATGAAGGGTGATTACCCTTCACCACCGTGAAGGATCCATCACTCCTGAGGTGCGGTGGGAGAGAGGGAGGAGGAAGGGAGTGCTCCATTGCTGTGGATCAGCCAGGCTCGTTAGTGCTAGGGGAGTGCTTGCTCTGGTTGGACCTGGGCTTTCAGAAGCGAGGATGAGGTGGAGATGCGTCTGGCGCCCGCTGCCGTGGTCTCCTCCGAGACTGGGGCGCTCTGCCTGTGCAGGGAGCAGCCGTGGCCGGGCGTCGAGATGTTCAGGCGTCGTGGGTGGTTCTGGGTGCCCAGCTGAGAGGTCTGAGCTCCACTAAGCACCGGGCACCTGCCTAGCAGTACTGCCAGGCTGACTTAACCCCCAGCTCGCTGTCTGGGTGCTCTTTGTGCTGCAGGGAGCTGGCAGAGGCACCTCTGGCTGTTCTTCTTGCTGTTGGCTTTGCCTGTGCCTGGCCTGGGAGCTCTGCGTGTTCGAGCACCCTGGAGCAGGGCATGTAACGTCAAGTGGGACCTTGCAGCCCTGTCTGTGCCAGCGACGTGTCCCTGGCACGGAGCAGCGGGCAGATCCGCTCCCACTGTGGCAGGGCGGGGGGTGCCAGAGTGCTCTGCAGGGGGGTTCTCCTGCGGCCCTCACCTGGGTGAGCTCAGCTTTCAGGGCTGGGCTGGTTTTGCTGGTGGGCCCTGCTGCCCCGGGGCAGCGAGGAGCCGCAGGTGAGAAGGCTGTTCTGTGTCAGGAGCTGTTTGTGTCTCTCCAGCTCCATGGCAATGCTCGGTGGCTGCCAGCGATTGTCTGTGCTGGCAAGCGCCTCCTGGGCCAAACATCCGCATCCCTGAGCTGCTGCGCGTCTGCCGCTGCCTCTCCTCCTGGGGCCTGGACCGTGGGGCTTGGAACGCGCCGTTCCCGCCTGGACTGCGCTCCGTCGTCCCCGGGGCGCTGCCAGCTGCAGGTGTTGCTAGGGCTCCGCACAGACCTCCTCCCTGTTTGGGAAGCTGATAAGGATTTGGGAGGCTCCATCTCCAAGGGCCCGAGACCTCCACTCCGCCCTGTGAGGCGTCCTGAGCCCTTGTGGAGCGTGGGGAGCGATCTGCCCTGCGACAGGCGATCGCAGCCCCTGGGACCGCTCACCCTCTAGATGGTCATAGAAGCAGCTCCACCACGGGCAGCACTGGTGTCAACTGGAGGAGGTGGGACTGGCAGCGGGGGCTTCGGGCGTGAGCTCTGAGCCGCTGCTTGGAGAGAATCCCCAGGGTGCAAGGAGTCCTCTGCCGGTGGAAGAGGGCCCCGGGGTGCTGTTGACAGTGAACACTCTCCGCCGTCCCTAACCCTGGGGTGCGGTGTCTGGGGTGCCGAGCGGGAGGGGGTGAAGCGCCGTCCGCCGCGCTGCCGTTAGACGGATGTGATCCCGCGGAGGGGGGAGGAGGCCAAATCCGGCCGGGTGATTAAGCCGCTCGTCTAATTGAGAGCTCCGAGATTGATTGGGTCGTAAAGGCCGGCTCTCTCCACTCCCGACCGGGACCTGCGCCGGTGCTGCTGCCTGATGGATGCTCATTTCCAGCTGGGCAGTCTGCTCCTTAAAGCAGAGTTAAAAGTGTCACCGAGGAAGGCATCCCTCACGCCAGGCAGGCGATTTAGCCCCGTCGGAAGGCTGCAGCCCATCAGATTATCCCCGCAGAGGACCCCTGTGATGGATGTGCGCCAGAGCAGAGCTCCTCGGGTGGAGGTGGGGGCGGACGCCGGCAGACGGTCTGTAGGGATCGCAGGGGAGGGTACGGGGCATCCACAGCAGTTGGAGAGGTACAGATGCTCTGCCCGTCACCGGAGCCGGGCGCTGTGCTGGTGGGACGGGGGCAGCTTGGCAGTGGTGGGCAGGGTACCCAGCTCTGTGGCGCCGGTGACATTAACCCCCTCTCCCCCAGGACCGGGGCTGAGCTGCACCAGGAGTTCATCCAGCACCAGAGTGATTTCTCTGAAACGCTGTCCTCATTTCAGGGGTCCAGAGATGCTCCAGGAGCATCCACTCCGGGCCCTGGTCCCGCTGCCGCTGGGAGCATCGGCAGGCTCTGGAGCCCTTCCTAACAGCTCTGCTGGGAGCAGGTGGGATGTTCTGTCTTGGCTGGTCTGGCTCTGGACCCTTGGCTCCCTGGGGCTGCCTGGGGTCTCAGCAGCTTTGCCTCCCCCAAAGGGCTCCCAGTCTGGGTCATCTGGGCTGCCCCTCCCCAGGCGACAGCCAGCGAGAGCAGTGGCCGCAGGACCGTGCCGGGAGAGCGGGACCTGGTGAGCAGAGGTGGCTGCTGCGGGTGTTTCCAGCCCCGGCTGTCTTTAGCTCAGGGTTTCCTGAGCTGGATGTGAGCGTCTGGCAGGGTGAGCAGGCGCCGTTGGTCGGACGGGCAGGTGTGGAAGGGTCTGCTTGCTCACACGTTGCCCGCGTCACAGTCCTGGCACAGCGGATGGGGAAATGGCAGTAGAGGCTTTCTGAGGCCTCTTTCCTTGCGCCTCTACCCATTGCCTTAATTGACTTCCGCCTTAATTACTAACAAATCATCTCCACGAACCCTTGTCATTCTCTTAAATCAATCGGTTCAGCCTTCCTGCGGGACCTGGCCAGGAGTGGCTCCTGTGGCCCCTCTGGCTGCTGGGCTGCTGGCGCTGCCGTGGGGAACCCGCGCGTCTCTGGCCCCGGGTTACTGCCGCTCACCTCCAGCTCCCCTCTCGCTCCTGCCTGTGCTGAGCAGACCGAGAGCTGTGGCAGGGAGAGGATTGAGCTGGAAACCGGGCACAACGTGGGACTTGTCCCTGCTCAAAGCCTTCAGGGCTGTCATCGTCCTGGACTGAATCCCTGGCCCCCCTCCTGCATAGCCCAGCTCGGTCAGCTCCTCGACCACCCGGTGGAGGATGACCCCCGGGTGCTGCCTCCTCTTTGCCCCACAGCTCTCTGGCTGATGGGGTGTAGCTTCACCTGCAGCGGTGACGGAAGGCTTGGGACCTGCGGCTGAGTGTCCACAGCTCTCC
Source organism: Upupa epops (assembly GCA_013397515.1). Classification (NCBI taxonomy): domain Eukaryota; kingdom Metazoa; phylum Chordata; class Aves; order Bucerotiformes; family Upupidae; genus Upupa; species Upupa epops. Next base: position 57,554 of record VZRI01010382.1, on the reverse strand, counting down.
TGGGCTTGTCCCTGCCTCGTAGGCAGAGCCGATACGAGGACGAGAAATGTCTGGCTCCTCCTGTCTGCCTCTGAAGCCAGGGAGGATGGTCGTGTGAGGGGTCCAGGCTGCTGCCAGGGCATCCCTTTTCCTTGGAAAATGCCTCAAGAAGGAGGGGAGGGCTCCCCTGCCTTCCACGAGGTCTGCTCTGGCCCAGCAGCTGCCCTGCAGGCCCTGCGTCCCCTCTGAAGGGGAGGGGAGGCCTCTCCGTCCCCACGGCAGGGGTGCCTGGTGGAAGCCCAGTGACTGGCAAAGGGAAGGCTTGTGAAAACAACCCCTGCAGGGCTGTTCCTCACAGCTGGAGCGGGCCCCAGCAGGAGCCTCCGCGCTCTCAGGAGTCGAAGGCAGGGGCAGGGGCCAGACTGGAAGCTGCGTTCCTGGCCAGCAATAATACAGCTGGAAATGCCCGGAGCAGCCTGGCTGCCGTGAGGTGTGACCGAGGGCTGGGAGAGAGGAGCAGTCGCCTCTGGAGGGACCGCAGGAGCGACTGGGGGACGCAGCCCCTGAGAGCTGACACCCTGCCCTGCCTGGAGCCCCGCGCCGGGGCCGAGGGACTCGAGAGCAGGTACTACAGGGGGCTGTGGAGGGGCTCTGGGTAGCAGAGGTGGCGGATGAGCTTCGTGCCGGGGCCAGATCGCCGCTCTGTGACCTCTGATGGTGGCCGGGGGTGGCTTCCTGCAGCCCTTCCCGAAGCCGAGGAGGAGAGCCCGGCGCCCTGCTCGCGCGGCCGTTTCCGTGTGTGCTGCGGGAGCTCTTCCTGCTCCGCGGCGCTTGAGGCAGAGACAATCGGGGTCGGGCCTGGCTGGCTGCGGGGGCCGCTTCCTTTCTGATAAGCGCTGCTGTGGCCCAGCTTCCCTTCCCATCCCCTTCTTGGTCCTGGAAGGCTCTGTCCGAGACCGTTGGGGGCCCTTGCGCGGTCTGTCGCCACGTGGCCGGCGGAACCCCGGCTCCCAGAGTTCTGGGTGGAGCGGGGGCTGCAGCCACTGCCCAGCTCCCGCGGGCCCGTGTCGGAGGAGCAGGACCTCGTCTCCTCAGGCTTTGGCTGTAGGTGGTGGGGACGGATTGACTTCTGCAGGACAGGGCCCAAACCCGGCCTCTCCCCGCACAGTCTTCAGGGCTCTCTGTGTCCACAGGCAGTGCAGTGGGGACAGTGCTGCAGCCCCTGCTGTGCCAGGCGCCTGGGGGAGCTGAGTTGGCGTGACTGGGCAGGCTCGTGGGGCTTTGCCTTCGCGCTGCTTGGAGCAGCCCAGCCCGGCTGTTTGGCCAGCAGAGAGAGGCCTGGGAGGAAGGGAGCGCTGGGTGTGAGAAGCTGGAGCGAGGGCGAGCTGCACCGACCCTCCGCTTGGCTCCCTCCCTCGCCCTTTTGAAGGGGCAGCCCTGCAAACCTCCCCCCTGGCAGGAGGTTTGCTGCGGAGAGCAGGGCTTCCCAGTGCCGATTCCGCTCTCAGGAGAGCAAGTGGTGACGCAGGAGTTGGGCTGGGGCTTCTCGGAGCTCCCAGAGGCAAGGCCTCGATGGCGCTCGGGCAGCACTGGGTGCCACGGGAGCCAGCTCGACCTCCGGAGGACGAGCCTGGTGCTGTCTGGCAGCAGGGTGTCACAGCTTGGGGCGATGCTGGCCCTGACAAGTGAATCCCTTCCCCAGCTGGCCAAGCGGGTGGATGCTGCTGGCACAGGTGGTGGGAGGGAAGCGCTCCCGTGCCCGCTCCGTCATGGGAGCCACCTAAAATCCCCCGGGCTTCGGTGCCAGCTGCACGCTGGGTGAGGAGGAGTCCCGTGGCACCCCTGGTGCGACTGGCACTCGGGGATGAGCCCTGTCTTTCAGGCAAGTCTGGGGGAGCCCGGGGACGTGGTGGGAGCTGCAGGCCTGCCAGAACCAGTCGGTGACAGGGCAAGTCCTGGCTGGGGGGGAGCCCAGTGCGAGGACCGGCCCCGTGCCCCGCTGTGGGAGAGCTCTGCTGGCTTCCCGCGCTGGCTTTCCCACAGCCCCGTGCCTCCCGCTCGCCCAGCACTGGGGGCACCGAGATGGCATCGGGGCAGCGCCGCTGGGACCCCTGGGTGGCAGGGGTGGGTTGTGCCAGCCGTCCCCCCGGCAGCCCCGCTACCATGGGAAGGGCTTGGGGGGGCAGAGCCGAAGAGGTGACCTGCACCCCCGGGTTCTGCGCAGGATCGGGCCCTGTCCGGGAGAGAACCCCGAGCGAGGGGTGTGGGGTGCCTGTGGGGAGAGCCACCGTGCTGCATGTGGGGGCCCACCTCCTGGAGGTGCTCCCTGCCCATGGGGGCTGTGCGGTGCCTCCGCAGACCAAGATTGCAGGAGGGGGGATGTGAATGGGGCTCCCACTCCCCCTCCCCGGGTCACGGGCTGTAAACTGGGCGGCCTTTCTGGGCACCGGGAGAAACGCGGGTAGGCTGCCAAGCACAACACTCGGTCTTTCCACTGTTGAGCGGCGTCCAGACAGCCTGGGCCTGCGTCCAGCTCGGAGCTGGCGCTCGGCTGAGCCTCCCCTCGCCCGAGCTCCAAGGGGAGGGCGGGCGGCGTGGAGCATCCGCGCGGAGGAATGTCTGTGACATTCTTCTGAGGAGGAGGAATGCGGAGTTTCCAGTCAGACCCGGAGACCGATGGGGTTCGCTGGGAGGCTACGGCCTGCTGCCGGGACGAGCGGCTAGATAAGGAAGGCGATCCAGTCCCGGGCGGCGCTCGCTTCGGCGTGGCGCAGCCTCCTCCAGCCGCTGTTTTGACTGCTCTGGGCCCTCCGTTTCCTTCCCGGCTCCTCGGCCACCCTGGGCCCCTCAGGAGAGCCAGGCTGGGGCTGTGCGGGTGCCGTGGCACCCATGCCAGTCCTGCTGGGTCCGGCCGTACCCCAGCGCAGGCAGCCCCAAACCCAGCCTGACCGGAGCTGACTTGGCTGGGGGAGGCGGGGGAGGCAGGGGAGGCAGGAGTGTCTGCAGAGGCTGTGTCCTCAGGTCTGCGGCCCTGCTGAACCTCCGCGGTGCAGGCTGGGGCTGGGCTCTGGGAGGGCAGGAGGCTCGAGCAGGGCTCGACCTGTGAGCGGGCACCGAGTGTGGGGTGTGTGAAGCGCTGGCTGGACAGGGCTGGGGCTCCGGCTGGGCAGAGGCCGCGTCTGTGTTCATGGTTCCCTCAGCAGCGCTCGTGCCCTCTGCGGGTTTGTGCAGTGAAGCCCCCTCACGCGTGGCTGAGCCTGGGGTTGCAGTCACCCCCCAGTCGTGAGCCTCCTTGGCAGGGCAGCTCTCATGTTTCCTGCCCTGGGTATCGCTGCTTTGCGCCATCTGGGTGGTTCCACTCGTGTCCCTCAGCCGGGGAAGAGGGGCTGCAGCCAGGTCCCCTCCTCCGTCCTTGCTGTCCCTTGGTGCCTGCAGCAGCAGCGCCAGCTCTTAGCAGCCTTTGTCAGCGGAGGACGGAGGGAGACTACGCGCGACGACGTCCCCTCCGAGGGCCATGACTCTCGACGGGCAGCAGCTACGACTGCGGGCGCCTCGGACTCCGCTCTTCCTCCCCCGGTTGCTCGGAGAGCTCGTCTGGAGCAGAGGGTGAACTCCCTCGCTGGAAGCCCGCGTCGCCTCGGCGATAGCTGCGGGATCTCATCAAGCAGGAATTTCTTGGCGAGGGACAGGACCTGTCTGCCATCTGGTTTCCACGTTGGGAGCAGGAGGCGATCGGTGCAAGGGAAGAGAAGGGGAGGGAAATCCTCTCCACTTCGGGGCTTGGTTTTCCCTTGAGACTAACCGTTCAGGGCAGCTCCGGGGGGGACTGGCCCCCAGCCGCCGCCGCCCCCCAGGACCCCCTCTGCAGAGCGTTGCCACTGCCCGGAGACGCTGTGCTCCGTCAGCTCCCGGCTCTGTCGGAAGGGTGGGCGCTGCAGAGCGAAACCCGCCGGCGCGTCGAGCGGGCAACTGACTGTCGGGTCCCGCCGGGCTCCCGCTGCCCTCCTGCCCAGCCCGGCCGCGGGAGCAGCTCATCCGGGGCCAGCGAAGAGGGGGCAGGGAGCGCTGGGCGCAGTGGCAGGGTGTCCCCCGGGAGCCACGTCTGTCCTTGCAAAGCCTGGCTGGCCCCAGGCAGGGGGAGATGCCTGCGAAGGTGGCCGCCTCTGGCCTTCCCTCGTCCAAAGGAGGTGGGAGATGGGCTGTGACCGCGTCGGAGGGCTCTTGTGCCTTCCCAGCGCTCTCGCCAGCCCAAGCCTAAGCCACCAGAGCAGGGTCCGGGGGCCACGGAGATGAAGCAGCCCGGTTGGCCCCCCTTGGCTGTGGCAGCGCAGCGCTCGTCTCCCAGCGACTGAGCTGGGACCAGAGCTGCTCTCAGGCCTTTAAAACGCTGGCGGTGTGGAAGTGCCTCAGCTGAGGGGCCAGGAGCTCTCTGCGGGGCTGGCGGCGCTGGGGAAGGGCTTTGTCCTACGGGGGGGACAGCGGCCGCTCCCTGGGGATGGCACAGAGCACCGGGGGGTGCGGGTACACGGCAGCGCAGGGTGCGAGCCCTGGCATCGGGGAGCATCGGGGCAGAGCGGGCAAGCAAGGCTCAGGCTGGCCGTACGCTCCTCTGCCGGGCTTGAAACGCTCTCTGTGCTGGGAGGGCTGGGTTTGCGAGCTGCAGCCTCCAACTGGCAGCAACAAAGAGGGGCAGCTGGCTGAGCGGAGCCAGAAGAAAAGTCTCTCTGTGCCCGGCAGACAAAGGCGCTCACTGCTCTTGAGCAAATATTTAGGCCGTTCCTGGTGCCAAAGTCATCACGAGTGCCCAGGACACAGGTTTGCAGCAGAGCCGCCGCCCGTGTCCTCCCCTCCGAAGCCTAGGAGGGCTGCTCGGGGCCCCGCCGGGGCCGGGGCACTGGCTCAGCTCTGTGCCCGGCAGGGAGGGACCGGGCACCGTGGGGGAGCCGTGGCACTGGGGGTGGTTTGCGGTGGTGGAGGCGTCCGTGGGGCTGAGGGGGGGCTGCCGGTGCCACCTCCCTGTGTCCCGCAGCCACCGGTGTCTGTGCCCCCCCGTGGAAAGCGGGTCGCCCTGTGGTTGGGCTGGTGATGCCAGTTCTCGCGGCCCAAAGGCTGTGCCCCAGGGTCTTCTGGGGCCGCTGCCCCCAGCCCGGGGTGCGGGCGCAGAGGCAGCGCACGTCTGCCCGCGACGGCCCGCCCGCCGGCTGGC
>VZRI01010382.1:34933-52326 GCA_013397515.1 Upupa epops | reverse complement strand
GCCGCTCGTCAGCCGCAGCGGAGGGGAGCCAAGGGCCGAGCAGGCGCTGCGGGGCCTCCGCGAAGCACAGAGTGTTTTACAGCGGGGCTGCGGCGTCCGAAGGATCGGAACGTTCTGCTCGCGCTCCACACGGTGCCCTGGAAATTTCCAAGCCTTTCCCGGCCGTCCCGCTCCCTCGAAGGCAGAGCTGCTCGCTTTCCCCGGCGGGAGGCGTTCAGCGGGCGGTGCTGGCGCTGTCTCTGCAGAGGCCTCCTGGTCGAGGGGGCTGAGGGGAAACGCTCGGGGGGCTTCAGCCGGCTCCCTGCGTCCCGGTGGAGCCTCGAGCCCTCTCGCCGTCCCTGCCAGGCACCGGGCCCCGCTCGGGAGGAGCCGCTGGGCTCCCGCCAGAGCTCGCTCCAGTAGTTCAGACCCAGAACCTCTGTGCTGGGGTCAGACTCGAGCGGAGCTCCCTCCTCCTGCTCTCGTTCTGGCAGGCAGATTCCATCACCGCGCAAGTATTTTGGCAGTGGGAGAGGAAGCGCAGAAGCGTCTATTCCGTCAGGAAGCCCCTGGACCGGGAGGCTCCGGGCGGGTGGCTGGGCTGGCCCCGCGGCACCGGCTCGCCCCGTGTCACCCGCAGAAGCCTCGCGCGGGGCTGGCCGTGTTTGCTGCCCCGGGCGTGTGACCCGCACCGCGGGGCCGCAGGCTGCGGCAGGGTTCTCAGTGCAGGAGAGGGGTGTCTGTGTGTGTGTGTGTGTGTCTGTGTGTGTGTCTCTGTCTCTGTGTACTGTGGTATCCATAAACAAAGCCGCTGGAGCATGCCGTGATAGCAGAGGTTGTTCTTGGCTGTGGGTCAGACGCTCAACGCCCGGTCTTGTGCTGCTGCTCTGCCTGGGCGAGAGAGCGCGAGCAAAGAGGGCTCTGCGCCGCTTCGCCCCCCGTGGTTCGCGGGGCTCGGGGGTACCATTCAGGTCACGGCAGGTTGCTGCGGGGAAAGGCAGCCCCTGGCTCAGGAGAGCCGGAGCTCCCGCCCGCCGGAGCGGTGGGTCCTCGTGGCCGTGTGAAGCTGGGGTGGTTCTGGAATGAAGGCCCAGAGCCCTCGCTTGAGCACTGACGCGCTCCTTGCTGCTGCCCGCCCTGGCGGCTGGGCCAGGAGCCTTCGTGGTGCAGGTGCCGCCACGGTGCCAGGCTCTGGGAAAGCCGGGGTGGCACTGGGGGTGGTGGGGCTGGGGTGACATCCCTGCCCTGGCTGCCGCTGGGTCCTTGCGGGGCCAGTTGAGCCCATGGTGTGGGCAGGTGGCACCGCTGGTGCTCGGGCCGCGTCCCAAAGCGGGTGTTGTGCGCTGCCCCCTACCATCCCGCCCCCCTGGTGTGAGGAGCCAGCCGGGTTCTTGTGCCTCCTGCGGTTTGGGTGCTCGTTTGGGTCTCTGTGGCCGCAAGGTTGGCGCGTTCCTGACCGCCAGGACCCCGCGCTGCCGTCGCTGGCTCTCTGGCTGGGTTCTCACATTCAGGGGCACGGTGTGCGGTAGCGTCTGCCAGGGCAGGAGGCGGCAGCGAGGAGAGCCGGGCTGTTCGTCCCGTCGGAACGGTGGGGCTCACCTTTGAAAAGCCTGCAAACCAGGGCGGAGCTGGGAACCGCTCGTTTGGCCACACAGGCGAGCGCTCGGGAATGGATGCTGCTGGGCCGGGCCGGGCCGGGGCGAAGGGGCTCCGCGCCGCTTGGCGACTGCGCGGGGTTTTGCCCGACTCGGTGACTCTGAGGTCAGAATGGCTTCCGTCTGCAGCGCGCTGCGTCGCTCCTGTCCCCGGGGTCTCTGCTGAGGGCTTGTGGGCTCCGCAGGGAGAGCGCCCAGCGTGCTTGGAGTCTCCTTCTACGGGCAGAGCCCGGGAGAGCTCTGTGAGCACCGTGGCCCAGGATCGCGCCTCTTCCTCCTGGCTCCCTCGGCAGCCACTCGGGGGCCGACCGCTGGGAGCAGGGAGCGGTGCTGTGGGAGCGCTCAGAGCCAGCGTCGCTCTCCGGCTGCAGCACAGTGAGTGTCCGTCGCGTCCGGAGGGCATTGGGGTTGTCGAGAGCAAGGTCAAGGGAAACCTTTCCCGCAGTCTCTGAGGTGCTGCTGAGTGGCGGAGGGTAGCAGGAGTAGGGCAGGGAGGGTGGGCTTCACCCCTCCTCACCCCGGCGACGGGGTTGGCAGCCGATGCTTTGTGGCCGGCATATGGGCGCACTTAGACCACGGAGCTGGAACCTCTGGAGGCCTTTTCTGACAGGCGAGCGGGTTGAGATCCGATCGCCTCTGACATCCCTGCCGATTCCCCGCGCAGCAGCCTGGCCAGCGATCCCGCCAGTCCCGCGCGCGGCCCCTCAGCTTTCAGCTCTCATTAGATCGGACCCTTGGTTGTCGCTGCCGCGGGGCCGGGGCCGGTGCCCGTCGAGGCCGTGCTCCCGCCTTTCCCCTGGGCGCCACAGCGAGTAGCTCCTTCCCGGCGGCACCCGGCCAGGGTCTGCGTTGGTACGGAGCCCCTCGGCTCTGACAGCCAGCACCGGTGGTGTCTGATGGCAGAGACCTGGAGCAGGGTCTGCTCCGTGATGGTGTTGGTCACTGGTTGCAGCTGGGAGCGCTGGTGCCCGAGCGGCTTGAGTGCCCTTCGCTCCTTGGTGCCGGTGAGCAGGGGTAGCACCGGGAGGTTCTTCCCGCGTGGGAGTGCTTTGCCCCCTGCAGTGCGGTCTGGTGCCCCAGGGCTTTTCTGTCCAGCCCCGGTCTGCAGCCAAACCTCCTCCTGGCGCCGGCAGAGGTGAGGCGGATGAGCGACCCGCGGGTGCCGGAGCCCCGTGTCCCCCCGAGCTGTGACTGGGAAGCGCTGGACGCGGCTGGCGCTGCCCGCTGGCTCCAGCCCAGCGGCCAGGCCGAGGCGTAACCCGCCTGGTCCATAACTCAGCCGGGGTTCGGGTGGGCAGGAGGCTGGCCCTGTGCCGGGGAGGGTTTGTCACCGATCAGAGAGCTAATGAGCAGCTGCCGTCGGGTGACGAATGGGAGGCTTTGTTGCCCTCTCGCCTTGCCCCGGCCGTAATCGCCTTTCGGAATCATCGGCCTCGTGAGTTGTCATTGATTTCCCTCAACTCCGTTATCCCTGCAGAAGCCAGAGGAGCGGCGCCGGGCGGTGATGGTTCCAGGGGCTCGGGAGATGCAGGAGGTGGGCAGGGTCGCAGGCGGCACCCGCAGCCCAGCTCCTCTCTGCCCGGCCGGGCGCAGTGTGGCGGGGTTTGGCGCTGGGTCTGGGGGCTTCATTGGCCTCGGAGGGTGAAGGGGGGTGCGGGGGCAGCAGCGCAGTGAGCCGTCGCAGCCCTCGGGGTCTGTGTGAGGTCCCACCGGTCGCTGTCTCTGTGCGGCATCCTCGCCCCGGGTTTGCTTTTGTTGACCCAGAAGCGAGTGCACTGCTGTGGCAACACGGTTCTCACCCCAGGGCTCTGCAGTCCGGGCTGCGGGTGAGTCACCCCGCGCCGGGGCTCGGCCCAGATCCATCCTCTGCTCGCCAGAGGAAGCCCCCGTGCAGGGGCTGGCTCGCAGACACCGCATAAACCCACCCTTAGGCTTCCAAAGCCACGGGACATGTCAGGGCAACACCCGGTTGGGGCCCTTCCCACCCAGACGGGCTCCAGGGGGCATCTCGGGGCCAGGAGCGTGGCTGGGCGCAGCGGCCCCGCGAGCAGCGAGGAGAGGCACTGCTGGTTATTGGGCCGGAGTGAGCTTGACGTGGGGTGAGAAGGGGAGAGGGGATTTCTTGGAGCCCCTGGCCCAGGCTGACACATTCGTGTGAGGTTCGCCCTGGGAGCCGGCCCGCAGGAGCAGCCGCTCGGGAAGCGCAGGGGGGCACCTGGGGAAGTTCCCGGCTCTGCTGGCTCCTGGAGTGGGGCGGGAGGAGGACTGGCAGGCAGAGCTGGTTGGGCTGCACAGAGCCACGAAGTGCTCAGCGAACAGTGCTCATTGTCACTGGGTTCTGGAACGCATCTCGTCGTCCTCGTTAGAGGAGAAGGGTGCTCACAGGGACCCTGGGAGGGCTGCCGGGACTGGGCTTGTAAGAGCCCGGTCTAACGGGGTGCCCAAGCAGTCTGAAAGAGCAGGCTGAGACCCTCCGCGACTGCTGAGGGAGGCTTGGCTGCACGGAGGAGGCTCCAGTGGAGGTTAGTGCGAGGCCTGGCAAGCGATGAGGAGGGTGAGCTGGGCTCCGAGGGGTTTGTCTCGGGCAAAGCTGTCAGCAGGCTGAGCAGAAGGCGTCGAGAAGGCTCCTGCGAAAGCAGCCTGAGTGTCGCGTTGCCCTGAGGGTTTGCGGCTGGCCGGGGCAGAGCAGAGCCACCGGAGCGCTGGGGAACAGGGCAGGACCTCGACGGCTGGCTCTGAGCAGGGTAGAGGGTGCCTGGGCTCAGGACTGGGTGGGGGCTGGATTGCACGCTGCGGGGCGCTGGGTGGGGGCCCTGGCTGGACTTGGGCTGCAGCAGGTATGTGCGGCGGGGACGGGCGTCAGCGGCTCGGTCTCTCTGGCTGTGCAGACAGCGGTGTGCAGGGGCAGGCGAGGAGCCTGCAGGCTGCTTCCCCGGGAGCAGAGCGCTTAGCGCAGAGAGGGCGTCGGAACGTCAAGGGCAGGGCTTTCTGTGAGGAACCGACACAGAGAAGCCCTCGGGTCTGATCGCCTGCTCAGCGCGGGCCAGATGAGCGCCAGGGTCCCCCTGGCCTTGGCTCTGTGATCTGCTCTGAGGCAGCACCTGGCGGCCCGGCTGCAGGGCCGGGAAGGGATGGGGCAGGAGAGCCTGAGAACTGAGCTCCAGCTGCCGCACAGGGGGATAGCCCCGGGCTAGGAGCTACGTTGGAGCCCCGGAGACGCAGGCCCGCGCTGTGCCCAGGGCAGGGCTTTTCCAGCGGTGAGCGGCAGCGGGTAAGGATCACACAGCCGGCAGCGGGAGAGGCGGGACGGGGCTGTTGGGGGCTCCGACCCCCGTGTTCCCTTCCAGCCAGCGTGACCTGCGGCTGCCCACCTCGTGGTGCCCCTGGACAGGCTCCCAGGCGGGCCAGCGGGATCACCTCCCTGGTCTGCCGGCCCCCGGCAGGCGCTGCAAAGCGGCAGGTGGTTTGAGCAGCCCGGAGCTGGCCTGCCGGTGCCTACAGCCCTCAGCTCTTCTCTACGGGAGGAGAAGCGCCGCCTCCTCTCTGTGGTTCTGGAGGGGAGGTGGTCCAATGCCTGCTCCCTCTGCTCCCTCAGCTTCCCCCTTTCTCAGTCCCGGGCCTGTCCCTGCCCAGCAGCTGTTGGCTGCGGAGCCTCCGGAACATTCTGGAAGCGATGGACCTGGGAAAGGGCAGAGCCTGCTGCCTGCACCCAGCCCCTGCTGCCCTCTTCCACCCTCCCTGCCAGACTGGAGGGGAAAGGAAGGACCCTGTGCCCAAGACCGACTGCGACTGGTTTTGTGTCAGGAGCAGGCGCCGCTTTCCCAGACCGATGTCCAGCTGGACATCTCCCCCGGCCACAGGAGGGTGGGGGGTCGATGTGCCCGGCGTGTCCCGCCGATGGAGGGAGGGGTCAGGTGCCAGGGGCACAGCTCAGCCCCTGCAGCCCCACAAGGCAGCTAAGGAGCGGTAATTAGAGCGGCGGCGCCTGGCGCGGGGAAGGGGAGCAGAGCGCAGTGCGGGCGCAGTGAAACCCGCGCCGTCCCGCGAGGAGCGTGCGAGGGCCGAAGGGTGCCGAGGCGGCGGCTCGGGCGAGAGGAGACGGCCCTCTCGCCATTCATGTATGTGGGATTATGAAATGAGGGCGGTTGCCATGGCAGCGCGGGGGGAGCGGATCTCATTACCCAGCCCCGGCCGCATCGTTCTCTCCGAGGAATTTCTCCTTTTCATTATTTCCCTCCAAAGGTCAGGGATCCTCTGAGGCGGCTGCGGGATCCTGCGGAAGGTGGGGCGCCTTCACGGCACAGCTCCCCCGCCAGAATTCACAATCGCTTGGCTTTTCTACGCTCCTGGCAGGATTGCTCTGGTGCAGCCCTTGCTCTTAACCCTTTCTGTGGGAAGCGGGGCTGCTGCACCCACCCGGCGGGGCTGCTGCACCCATCCAACAGGGCTGCTGCTCCCACCCGGCTGGGCTGCTGCACCCACCCAGTGGGGCTGCTTATCCCACCCAGCGGGGCTGCTGCTGCATCCACCCAGCATGGCTGATGCCCCCACCCAGCCTGGCTGCTGCAGTCATCTGCCCGGGCTGCTGCACCCATCCAGCCAGGCCACAGCACCCGTCCGGCGGGGCTGGTGACTGGGGAGCTGTGCACAGGGATTGGCTGCCGGAAGCGGAGAGCCGCTGTCAGATCGTGTTCTTGCCGTAGTCCGGCGCCGTCCTGCACGCAAGCGCTGCCCTGCAGCAGCTGCACGGGCCGTGACAGCTACTGCAGACTTGGTTGCAGTCGCGTTCCTTTCTCCCTGTGAAGCAGCAGGCTCTGACCCTGGGCTTGGAGGGCTCATCTCAGCCTGTTTGCTGTCTCCACGGAGGGGTGTTCTGTGCTTCCCAACCGCCTGATCCGCTGGCACTGCTGGCACAGCTGCCCTGGTACCATCATCCTGGCAAGACAGGCTGCGGGTGGTGCCAGCAGTGCCAGTGGATCAGGGGGAGCTCGGAGGCACTCAAGAGACTCCTTGCCAAACACATGGGTTGTCGGAAGCCCCAGGTTCTCTCACACAGTCAGTGTCAGGGGTACTGTCCTGTGCTCCTTGGCAGAGCCATCCCTGGGGTTACTCTGAGCAGGGTCTGGTGGGAGATCAGATGCTGCAGGGGCAAAGGAAGGAGGCGTCACAGCCACCCTGGTGCCAGCTGTAGAGAGGGGAGGCCAGGGCAGAGTGAAGGGCACTGCCCTGCTCTGGAGGAGTCTTGTAGGAAAGGATGAGCATTCACCAACACCGCCAGCTGCAGCAACGATGGCAGCGCGTGGCCGCGGACGTCCAAGGGTGCCTTGGTTGTCAGGTCGTGGAGGAAGCCCGTGGCGCTATCTTAGACAGAGGGTTGGCCAAGAGCCACGCTGTGCCGGCCAGCTTCCCGGAGAGAGCACCACGGCCCGCCGGGGACCCCAGCAAAGCCAGGGCCCACGGTGGGGATGCAGGTCCAGCTGGACTGTGGTGCTGCGGGTGCCGTGAGGTTAGGCTGCTCGGCCAGGTGAGGTGGCCGCGAGGCCGTTAGCTTCGCACTCGTCTCGGGTGCTGCGGCAGGCACACGGTGTCGTGGCGCAGGGGCTCCGCAGCCGGGCTGGGTGCTCGGGGTGGCTGATGAGCGCGGGTTATCATAGGGCTTTTAGCTGAGCGTTCACAGGGGCAGCTGTGCAGCTTTTAGCCTCTTATTAATTAGCGAAGGGCTCCTCCTGCCATCGCTTACGTCCTCCGGTGCCTCTCGCCTTCGACGCGGCCTCGTTCCAGATGACAAGTAGCCCGATGCGCTTCTCGGGAAATGCACTCCGAGCCGGCAGCTTCCCTTGCCGGCGTGTGCCAGGATCCACGCCGCTGCCTCCTCCTTGGCAGAGTCTCCTCCAGGACCCCGTGTCAGCTCAACTGCTGCGGCTGGCACTGGCTGGGAAGGATTCTGTGCCGCAGGCAGCCAGGCAGAGCCAGAGCCACAGCCCTGCTTGGCACACAGAGTCCCCTCGAGGGCTGTGCTGGACACAGCCAGGCTGAGGCTGCTCCGAGCAGTCAGAGCAACCAAAAGGTTGCAGGAGCACCGTCGGGGCCCTGGTGCTCTGCCCGTGTGCTCCTTGCACCAACAGCCACAGGGGGTGGGAATGGAGGAGGCTTGGGGCTGGCAAGGTCACGCGTGGCCCTCACTGTGCCCTGACCCCGCTGCAGATCCGGGTACCGCGGCAACCCGCCCCGAGGTCGCCCGGGGCAGAGCTGCGGTGCCGCCAGCGCCAGGCGCTCTCTCGCCCTCTCCAGCTTCATCAGCCTGGCCTGGGCAGGAAATTCCCGGTGCTGGCATCCACGGCTCAGGCCCGTTCGGCAGGCGCTGCGTCGGGGGGCCAGGATTATCATTGCTGCGAGGCGCGGCAGCGCCCGGCCGGCAGACGCCTCGGTGGGCAGGGTGTTCTGTGCGGGGACGCCGGAGGCTCGCCCTCATTACGCATTCCGCGGCCGTCGCCCTTTGTGCCGGAGCGCTGGGGCCGTGGAGCACGCGGCCGGCTCTGGAATGGGCTGCCTCCGCTTGAAGTTTTCCCGGGCTGGAAAGGCTGCTGTTCGAGGGTCAGTTCCGGACCGTTTGATATTGATATATGGAGATCCGCGGGGATTATTGTAATGCATTTTTCATCCCGCTGCGATGGTATCGCGTAGGGAAAATGGGGCTGACTGTTAAGTACAAATTGAAAAAGACATGGTCATTTAAGATAGCTCCTTATCTGTGTACAAGGAAATGGTATCGGGAAATAGACCACCGCTTGACAGGCATAAATTCTGCCCCAGGCTCCTCCTCCTCCTCCTCCTCCTCCCTGGCTGCTCAGGCTTCCCTTCCCTTCCTTTATTCAATTACCTTCGTGGTAATACAGGCTGAGCCTGAACCCGGTTGGGCACCCCTGCCCCAGCCAGGTCAGCCCCTGGACCCCGTGGACCCCCAGTGTGGCTTTGGCTGGTGCCTCTGGCCGCCCCTCCCTGCCCAGCGGCCCCAGCACAGCTGGCAGGCTGCGTCGCTGCTGTTGGGATGAGCCCTGCCAGGGATGCCCGGGGTTTATTTGCCTGCGTGGGGATGTGCCGGAGCAAGTGGAGGAGGCTAACGAACGATTCCGTTAGTCAAGGGAGAGCTGTTTGTTGTTACAGCCCTTGCAGGGAGATAGGAGCAGCTCGCTCAGCCAAGTCCCACTCCGTCCAGCCGCGACTTTGCTCGTGCCTGGCGTTCTGTCTCCGCTCGCTCTGTTTTAATAAGCAATAAATCAGGGCTCATTATGGTGGTGTGAGCAGTGTCACGGGGCTCTTAGTGCTCTCGGGAACCACGCTGCTCAGCCAGTACCTTTCTGGTGTGGTGTGGGCTGGTGGGGTCGGGTTTGCTGGAGAGCCCTGCGCACAGACAGCTGCAAAAGCCATCGGGGTTGCCGGGAGCCCGAGCAGGAAGAGCGCGCCTGTCCAGCTCCAGTGAGGTAATCGCCGTGCGATGACATGTGCCGAATTCCCCGTGCGCCGCCGCACGCTACGCTGAGCATCGTCTGGAGTGTGCTTGCTCCTCCTCGGCGATGATCGCATCCCGTTCGGACGCGGAGCGCTCCGACCATTAGCAGAATGAGGGCGATTACGGTTTGGCATAAGGCACTGCAGTCGGGAGCCAGTGTTTGGAGACGGGGGCAGAAGAGAAGTCCCATAATTGGAGCTGTAGGGCCGAGTTTGCCAGAGTATCTGTTGCTGGCAGCGGGTCGTCCTTGGCGCCGCGCTCCGTGTAGCTGCTCTTTGGCCCACACCTTGCCTCACGCTGAGCCCGCAATTAAAACGCAATCCGTTGTGCCTGTCCGGCCCCTGAGAGCGGCTGTGCAGCCCGGATTCCTGAACGTGCCCGAGCAGCGCTCGAGGCGTCCGCGGTTTCACACCGGCGGATGGGCTGGCGCCTGTGCCGAGCAGAGCCGCGCGCGTTGATTTCGTGTTGATTTAGTGTCGGGCGGTCCTGAAGCAGAATCCCCGCGCGGTGACGTGCCGCTCCCGGCTGGGCTGCCAGGACCCTGGGAATTCGCGCCTGCAGCTCTCGGGTTCCCTTCGCGCTGTCCCTGGGCACTCGGCATCGATTTCACGTAGCAGCAGCCCTTCTTTTCCCTTCCCCTTGCTGAGTCCGGACTCCTGAGCGGTATTCCCCAGCGGGGACGCAGCAGCCGCCCGGTGCCGCTCAGCCACTCTAGGATGAGGAACCACAGCCCTGTGACCAGAGCGAGCGCTGGTGCCTGTGGAAAGGCCCTGGAGAGGCACACACGGTGGTACCTGAGGGGCTGAGAGCAGACAGCACAGAGGAGATGGGGGACTGGGACAGGGACAGTAGGAGATCTCCTGGCAGCTGGAAAAGTCCTCGGAAAATCCCAGCCACATGCAGGTTTGCAGCAGCACCGGGTGGGACGGGACGGTCCTGCCTCAGCAGAGGGGGTGTGGGTGCTCCCGCTGCCCTTCGCCCACGAGGGCAAAG
The DNA here is from genome assembly GCA_013397515.1 of Upupa epops. NCBI lineage: Eukaryota > Metazoa > Chordata > Aves > Bucerotiformes > Upupidae > Upupa > Upupa epops. The sequence continues at coordinate 42,189 of VZRI01010382.1, read as the reverse complement.
CCTGTGCTGGGCGCTCTGCAGCTCCTCGTCTGCTGAATTTCACGGGACTTGCCAGAAGATGGGGGGTATCTGCTGCAGTCAGCTTCGCCCCGGGCAGGCAGGTGGCACCGTGGCCAGAGCTGGCACGGAGCAGCCAGCATCAGTGGGGCTGGCAGTGGGGAGGAGAACCCACACCACATCCCGTCAGAGCCCGTTGCCGGTGGCACCAGGCTGGTCGTTCCTCGAAGCAGCATGGCAGCGGTGCTGTGATCACAGTATTAGAGCTGGGCAAGCTAGCCATCCTCCTCGTGTGCCAGGAGGCTTCTGGTGCGGGGCTTGGAGCAGAAGCTGGCAGGGGAGGCCGATGTGGAGCAGAGACAAATGGGTTTGCCTGGGCTGCCTGTTGCCTCCTGCTCCCACACCTCTCTGTTCTCACGCCCTGCAGTTGCTGGTGCAGCCCCTGACTTCCTTCACACCGAACCGAACTTGGTTTTGGAGCCTTTGGTGTGACTGGTGTCCTCAGAGTGCTCTAGCAGGGGCTCTCTGGCCTTGGGTTCTGGCTCCCGTCGATGTTTGCAAGGCAGCGCTTTGGGGAAGCCACCCCCGTCGGTTGCAGGGACCACTGCGGGGCGGGGAGCACGGGGGCACCCCGAATCCTGCAGAGCATCCCTGGTACCGCCGGTGCCCAGAGGTGGCCTCACCATAGGGCTGCCTGGGGACAAAGGTTCAGGGCTGTTGCTTTGTGGGGGGCCCCCGTGCCATCCCCCGGTGCCTCTGCTGCCACCAGAACAGCAGCTGGGAGCAGATGGTCTCCTGCTGCAGGGGCTGCTCCAGACTGTACCGGGAGATCAGCAAATTGGGTGGCCCCAGATAGCTGCGGGATCGGTGACTCTCAAGACAGCCACCGAGGGGGGGCTCGCAAGGGCACCTTAAGCACCGACGCAGGCATTTCTGCTGCAGAGATCCTTGTCTCAGCCCTTCCCCTGGGAGCGCAGCAGGCTGCAGGCTGCTTAAGGAGCGGCTTTTCCTCCTTATTTTTCATTCCCAAGTTTTCCAAGTGCAGCTCTTGTTTTTCTGTTACTGGAGCTGAACGCTTTGTCCTCGCTGCCCCCTGAGCTCCAGCTCTGACTGCTGCCGTGGGAAAGGCTCCGCACAGGGCTCGGTGCTGGCCTGGGGGGTCAGCGGTGCTGCAGACACTCCTGCGGGGCCCTGGCCGGGGGGCGATAAAGGGTGTCGGTAAAGGGTGATGAGCAAGCGGTCTGGCCCTTCCCTGCGCGCCCAGAGGAGGGGTGAGATGCCCGGGTGAGGCTTCGCCAGCGTTTGGGCTGCAAGGCTGTGCCGCTGGGGTGGGGAGGAGGCTCTGGCCAGCGGGGTGCAGTTTGCTCTCCACCCCATGGGCAGCATCGCCGGGAGCGTGACCGCCTGCCAGGGGGACAGTGGCTGTGGCCGCTGTCGCTGCCGAGCCCTCAGATGGTGGAGGTGGAGGAGTGTGTGGGGTGGGTTAGTGATTTATCAGCTGCTGCTGGGGCTGGGGGAAGGACCATCCTCGTTCGCACGCCCGTTAGTGCTGCAGCCCCTCGGCAGAGGGCTGATTTCATCGCAGCTGTTGAAAAGACAAGTGCTTGTGAAGGAGTGATGTTTACCTAACGCGCAGAGCTCCGGTCACCCGGGAGTGTCTGGGGTTTGGGAGGAAAGGGGGAAGAGGGTTTTAAGAGGCAAAGCCCTCCCCTGAGCCGGGCCAGAGGCTGCGCAGGCTCTGGGTCCTCTCAGCAGTGTCCCAGGCTGCTGGGAGGGGGTTTTCTGAACAAGGGGTGTTGAGGGAGCTCCCACTGGAGAGGCCCCAGTACGGTGAGAGGTGGGAGCAGCACCCGGTGGGATGTGGGGGGCTACCTCCCTGCCTACTGCCACCCAGGCTGTGACCCGGGCCAGGTGCCTGTGCCCCCCTGAAAGGACTGGCAGGACTCTAGGCCGCTCCAGCCACTGTTGCTGGCCCCGCTGGGGTCTCCGCTGGGGCTGTGGGTGATGCGCTGGATCCAGTGGGATCCTTTGAAGCCGGTGCCTGTGACACGGAGGACCTGCCCTGGGAGCTAATCCTGCCCTGGTGCAGCACCCACTGGCAGCTAAACCAGCCGCTGGTGCCCTCCTGCCCACAGCCCGTCCCACTGCAGCGGCTGCTGGGAGGATCCCGGTCTTGCTGCGGGTGATTCTCAGGCGCTGAAGGATATTGTTCTCTCTGGCAGACTCATCAATACTCCTAATTAGCTGGTTTTTACCCCTCTTCCCTTCCCCTCATAGATACCAGCCTCTTCACAGGCTCGAGTGTTTTGAACTGCCGCACTCGGTGCATTGAAGTCGGGGCGCGGGGGCAGCGGGCCGGGGGTGCGCGGGGGCAGTGGGAAGGGATTAGAGCCCTTTGTTTCTCACAAGGGCTCAGTTTACAAAGGACAGGGTTCAGGACCCGCGCACTATAAAGTGACTTAAAGCCATGAAATCTATTTCTCACTAATTCTAGATTACTCTCTACTTAGGAGCCCAGGGTGCCAGAGCCGGGGGCTTCTGCTCGAGCGACAGGAGAGCCCGACGCGAGCCCCGCAGCCGTGCGAACCGCGGCCGCTGTGGGCAGTTCGGAGCCGGGGAGCGAGATCCTGCCCACCGGGCCAGCGCGTCTTTTCGGCGGATTCCCTTCACGCCGGTAGCCGTGAAACTCCGTCCCTTGGCTTCCCCGCCCGGGCACCGGCCCCCCGGCCCCTTTGTGAGGGCTGCGCGCTGGGTGCCCGCTGCTCGCCCCGGCGGGGTCCCCTTAGCCGGAAGGAAGGGCGTTTGGTCCCGGTACCGGCAGCGCAGCCGGACCCCCGGCTGTGGGCAGGAGAGAGGAGACCCACGTGCGGCGCAGGGAAGGTGGGCTGCGGGCTCGGGGTGGTGGTGGGGTTATCTTAGTCAGCACCGCCGGGCTGCGAAACGGGGAGGACCGGTGGCCCACGCCGTCATGAATAAAGAACAGTGGGAGAAACTGGGTCAGGGCTGGGAGAAGGTAGGAGCTGCCCCGATTGTTTTTCCCGCAGCCATTAGCCTCACAAGAGAATCCTTTTTCTCGCCGGACGACTGTACTTTGTTTTTCTAAAGCAGGATCCCTCTGACAAGCAGAAAGGAGAACGGCATCTGCAAATGAATGGTGCCTGCGAAGAGACAACACGAAATTTTTAAAAAGCGTGGTAATAAACGCTATTCAAAAAACCACAATCTCTGAAAAACACGGCCCATTGAAATGACAAGCCGAAAATCATTTGCTAAGCACTGAAATGGCCCCTTTTGTCACCCCAATCCTTCTGTTGACAGTTACCTTTCAATCCCACAATTGTGCAGTAAGTACTGATTTTTATTCAATGTTCTATTCACCCCGCGTATTAATGAAAAGGAAAAAAACTTGTAAGAATAGCCTTTAATGGGCTGATAGACAGGGCTCCCCTATTCTCCCGCTACGGCTCCTCTTATCAGCTTCTCACAGTCCTGCTGCTCGCTCCTCTCCCTTCTCCAAACTTTGCTCACCCTTCTGGGCTCTCTCTCGGCTGAGATGGAAACGTTTTCATTTCAGAGGTCTCGCTGACCTTTTCTTCTCCCCGAGACAGCGGGTCAGCCGAGGGCCTGACCTCGGCAGAGCCTTTTCTTGGGCTCGGAGAGCGCAGCGAGCAGGGCCGGGCTCAGCTCAGGCAGAGCCCGCCAGGCAGGAGGGGCCGCTCCCCAGCGCTGCAGGGCTCCTGGCCAGGGACACAGGGCACAGACTCCGGCCCCCAGCCGTGGAACCTGCCTGTGCTCTGCCTGCCCACACCAGTGCTCCACAGCACATCTGTGCCGTGCCAGAGGGATCCCGGTCCTGGCGTGGGGAAAGGCTTGGGACTGCTGCTCAGCCTCAGAGGTCCCTGGTCAGCCCGAGTGATCCTGCTCCTTGGCCGCAGCGGTGACTCCGGGGTAGCTGCCGCAGATAGAAGGTGCGTGATGAGCTCTGGGCAGCGTTACCCTTGGCTGAGGGCATCGCAGGGTGCCCCTCCCCAGCTTCCTGAAGCAGGAGCTCTGCCCCGAGGTAGCCTCTCTATTGTAACAAAGGAAAACCCCCAGACCGCACGCTCATCCTCCTGATCCTGTGCGTCTGGGGTGCTGGAGCGAGGCTGGGACAGGATCCCAGCTGGGACAAAGACCCCACGTCTGCCAGCATGGCATCAGCCCCATGGTGAGCTGCCAACCTCGTGGGCACCGCAGGGGCAGCCAGAAGTCCTGTGCAGTCGCAGCACTGCCTGACATCACCACCACGGGCTGCAGCCCTCCTCGGCCAAGGGGACTTGAGGGGCCCCTAGTCTGGGCCAGTGGGGATGTGACCCTGCTACTGCAGAGGGGAGCAGCCTCCTGCTTCCCCACATTCCCTGCTTGCACAGTTTTTCTCTCCAGTAGGGAAATGCAGTGCACAACGGTCCCGGGCTGCAGGGGTGTGCCAGTCTGTGCTACGTGTCTTCATGTCACAGCCCCACTGGTAGAGCAGAGGATAGAACCCCTCCGCCAGCCAGCCCTGCTCCTGGCCAGTGCTCCCTGCTCTGTGTCCCCCTGCCCTCGCAGGACCAGATCTGCCTGGCACTGCTGTGCCCTCCTGTGCTGCGCTGGCACCTGTGCGGTGGCCGGGGCAGCCCGGAGGTGGCCCAGCCGCCCCGCGAATATTAAATAGGAGAAGTCTGCTGAGGGGTTGAACGGAGGAAATTGTTTTACATGGTGATGCAATATTTCCACACCGGGGTCTCATTTGTGCCGCATATTAAAGCCGGCACCGCGCACATCTATCTCCATAAGGAGCAGGGCCCATTATCCCCAGTTACTTTTAAGAGTCTTTGGCTGTGTTCTGACGAGCCTGCCAGTGCCATCTATCACAGGCAATGCAGTTCTTTAAGCTGCGGCTCGTGATTGATAGTTTAACCTTTTTCTGCGAGGTTAATTCGATAGATGCTGGTGTAAACTATAAACCAAAGCTCCAGCCTGTCGGGAGGAGGTAATCTACATGGCACTCGTTATGAGATCTCAGGCGCTGCAGTAATTAGAGTCTCTTCCCCTCCTGCTCCTCCTCCCTCTGCTACTTCTCTCCCTCCTAGAGAGAGGATGAGGAGGAGGCTCCTTGCTGCCTGCCAGCACATGAAGGGTCCAGCTCTGGCAGAAGAGGCTGGTGCTCAGTGTTAGGAACCACCAGAGGCTCCTGCTCTCACCGCTTCTGCAGCTGAGATTCCCTGGCTGAGTGGGAATCCGTAGGTGGGGTTGGTTCCTCGCCCAGGCAGTTGGGCTCTCACGTTCCCTCCAGAAGCCTGGTGCTGCTCCTGGACACTGAGGTGGAAGCGGTGGGGTGGCCAGTGCCTGTCTCAGCACAGACTGGTCCTTGCACGGTGCTGGGAAGGGTGTGAGGCCGGGCTGGGTGCACAGATGCTCCTTCTCCCCCACACCTTTGCGGGGTGTTTCTGAGCCCCTGCCTCCTGCAGGACCCTCTCTTCACAGCCAGCATTGTGGATGGTGCTGGGTGAATCTGGAGCAGCCTTGGTGCTGGCACCCAGGTCCAGAGCTCTCCCCACCTAGCCGTGTTGTGGGATGGGGGGGGGGAATCCTAGGCTGCTCCCCTGCCCAGTGAGGTGCGGTGGGTCTGCAGAGGTTTTGCAGAGGGTCTGCCGTCACCCCCGGCCCCCTCTGGCACAGAAGATCTCGAGGCTGGCTGTCCAGGGGCAGCCTGTGTGTGGCACAGCTCTTGGGGAATGGCTGTGGTTCTTGCGTCTTTACGGTCGGTGTCCCCAGAGGGTCATTATTTCCGTAGGAAATAGCAGCTTCTGCTCCAGATCAATAAGATTTTGTGGGGGGAAGGCAGAGTTTGAAGGGCTTGGTCTAATTGAATCTGTTTCTTCGCAGGACGCTCCCTTTGGTAACAATGGGAGTTCCATTCCTGCCAGAGCAGACTCCTTAATTAGACCCCACAAAATGAACAGTACCGTGTCTCTGGGCTGAAATTCTCCCTTTCTGGAGCTTGCAGAAAGGAGGGAGTTTCTAACTCATAATTGCATCTGAATGCAAATGGCCCTGCCAGTGTGAATCCATTAAAAGCAGCAGCGTCAGCAGTGGCGGTGGAAAAGCATCCAAATGAGGCGCTGGCGCGGGGCTGCGCGGGGCTGCTGTGGGACGGCACCTTCCTGCGCCGCCGCCAGGCTTCTTGCTTAGTTAACAGAAAAGGCTTGCAATTAAGTCTGAACTCATTTAGTGCTCAGACTAATTCGCCTTAGAAACAAGATGTGACCTCGGCTCCAGATCCCTTTGCCGTGGCTCTTGCCCTCGGAGGAGGCGCTGCGTCGCGGTGCCGGGGTTCGGGGGTGGCTGCACTCGTGCCCGGTGCTGGCAGCCGGCGGAGCGGGCAGAGGGAGCGCCTGCTCTTACAGCTTCTCACACGAGGTGCCAGCTGAGCCCAGTGCCCTGCAAGGTGCTCGCTGAGCGACTGCTTTGGGCTGCCCGTGCAGGGCCAGCGGGTCTGGAAAAATCAGAGGGTCAGGGCAGAAGAAGGCCACTTCTTCCAGAGTCCAGGGCTGGGAGCAGCTCAACAAACTCATCTTGTGCCCCTTTGGCTGCCAGTAGGTATCCAGAGAGCTGCCAACCAGAATCCAGCTCCGCAGGTCTTGCCGTGTGCCCCAGGGACTGGGCACTGTGATAGTCCCTGCCCTGCAGGGAGTGGGGGAGATGGTGCTGTGTGATGTGCTCTCTGGTTTTTCTTCGGCTCTTCATTCCCTGCAGATTCTTCCTGATACTTCAGCAGCTCTTCAGTCACCTGGAGATCTGCCCATGTCTGTCCGTCCTCTCGTGCCCAAGCTGGTGCCACTCTTGGGGCTGATTCTGCCCACAGGAGCGTGGATTTGCTCAGTAGGGACAGAGCAGGGATAACGGCAACAGAACGGGGAGGGGAGGGGGGTCTGAGCATGCCTCAGGAGAAGCAGCTTCTTCATCTCCTCTCTGGGGACGGGCTGTGCAGGGGGCTGCGGCTGGGGCTGTGACTGCTGGCAGCTCAGAGAGCGGCCAAACCCAGTCCCAGAGCCCTTTGAGTGAGAATGAAAAGGACTCTGTGCGTGCTCGGTGTCGGGAAGAGCCCAAGCAGTGCTTACTGCGTCTGCAGAGCCGGTGAACACCCCTGGATTCAGCCTTCCATCCCTGCCTGTTTCTGTGTGGCTGTGGGGCATCATCCCTAGAGCCTTGGACGGGGCTGTGAGCTGTGAGAAGGT
>VZRI01010382.1:1238-34611 GCA_013397515.1 Upupa epops | reverse complement strand
GCTGAGCGGGACCTGGGCGACTCCCGGGACGCCGGCGGTGCCGCGGGACCCCGCGGAGCCCCTTCCCCCCAGGTAAGGGCAGCGAAGGAAAATCGTCCTCACGAGGGGCCCCAAAAGCTGATGCAGCAAGTTCCAGCGCTCAGCCGCTTCTGCCCCTAATGAGGACCATGTGAGGCGGCACGGCCGTCGGGTGGCCGGGCCGCCGTCCGAGCGGGTGCCAGGGACCCGGCTCCGGGCAGACGCAGATGGTACCCGGTTGCTGAAATTGGCAGCACGTGTCGGGCTCTCGTTGCAGGCAGGACAGCTTCAAGCGGCCCCGGGAGTGCTCCGAGCTCGGGCTGACAGCCAGCAGTGATGGGAGAGGGGCGCTGCCCGGGCAGGACTGGGGCTGACCTGACCTCCTCCTGGAATCACAGTCATCGCGGCTGGAAGAGACCGGCAGGGTCAGCGCGCCCGGCCGTCCAGCCTGGCATCCCCGACCTCCCCTCGCTTCTGGAGAAGCCTGAGCAGGGGGTCTGCCCCGTGGCCTGGACGCCGGAGGGACTTTCTTCAGAGGACGGCAGAAGCAGCGAGTGGCACGAGGAGCGAAGGGGGTACCCGGTGAGGAGTCTGCCGCTGGCCTGGTTGGCAGCCGGGTAACCCAGACAGCCAGACGCAGCCGGGGGACAGCAGCCTTGGCCAGTGAGTGGGGGCACAGCGGCCCCTGTGCCCAGAGCCCTCAGGCAGGAGGCTGCACGGGCACCGCAACATCGGAGTCTGAACTGATCGGCGGGGAAGGGCACCAGCACAGAGGTGGGAGCCGGGGGGTTTCCTCAGCGAGCAGATCCGGTCCCTCAGAAGGGCCAGGGCACTGTCTGCGCTTTCAGGGCACCTGGGATGAGCGCACGGGCTCAGTGGGCCGGGGAGGGAAAGCCTGCTCGACGCCGGTCACTGATCCGAAGAGGGGCGGGAGGGGGAGCAGAGGGTCCGAGGGTCTGCGCGCACCCCCGAGAGCGGGTGTGGGAACCAGATGTTGAGGAGCAGTTGGGAGGGGGAAGGGCTGGTGTCTGTTCGTAATTACTCTTGATTTTGTGCGATGACATCGAGATTGTAGGCAGACATGAAAGAACACTTGTGGGGACAGCAGCGGCGGGGCCGGGCAGTGGGCTAACCGAGCATGACTGACGGGGGGCGGGGGGGCGCACATGGAAGTGTTTTGGAGGGGTTTGATGTTCCACAGCCCCACGGAGACCCTCACCGGTGCTGTCGAGTACTCTCCCCGCAGATGGCAGTTGGAGCCCCGTGGTCAGACAGCCCCCAGCCCTGCCCACGCTGCTCCCCGGCACCTCTGCGTGACCACCGAACGCCGTGCCGGGCCACGCAGCGGGCTGGGGAAGGAGCATGCAGGTGCAGGACACGGGCCAGCTCACCCCGGGCACCAAACCCCGTCGCCACTCAGGCCTGCCAGGCTTGGTGGCACTGCCGTTTCCCAGTGAGTCAGGACTGGGCGGTGGGATGCAGCCTGTGTTTTGCTGAGTGCCTGTGGTGGTGGTGGGCCCATGGGGGGTTAGGTGCTAACCCCAACACGTTCCTGTCCCTGTCGGCACAGAGGCGGCCGGGCATGGTCTCTCGGCAGAGCAGCAGAGCGTCTGCGGCAGCCGCGCAGGACGATGCTAACAACATAAACTCCCGGCTTAGGAGAGGCCCAGGAGAGCTGGGTGTTGGGGCACTCTCAGAAGAAGCTGCAGTCTGAGTTCAGCAGCCATTGGTATCACTGGTCTCCCCGCACAGAGCCGCCCGACACTGCTTTGCACAGTCGCCAGGCGCTGCCAGTCAGGGCATCTCTGAGCAGGCTTGGCCCAGGGCAGGGGTGGCAGAGCGTCGCGGGGAGAGCAGCGGGCGTTAGGGAGGGTCTGCACCTCTCCCCTGAGCGTACGGGACCCTGCCGGCCCCCAGGGGATCCTCCAGCAGCGTCTCCTTTTACCTGGCATTGTCTGCTGGGCACCCGCGGGCTGTGTCCCGCAGCTCCTGGGTATCAGTGTGCGGGCGCAGGACGGCGAGTGCATTGTTCTGGTAATGAGCCCGGCTCCCGGCGGGGAGACAATGGCACGCAATTACATTACGGCTGAGTGGGGCTGCTTCAGTTAGTGCAGATGACCGCCAGAGCAGCGCTCCCCTCTTACTAATTTAAGATAATTGCATTAAGTTCCCTTCTCAGACTCGGCCTGCGAACCCGTTTTTCCATGGCTCCCATGGCATTCGCTCAGGTGGTCAGTGGCTACTGCTGTTGCAAGTGTGAGGGTCACACGAGTCTCCCGAGGGAGATGTGAGGCTCCCGGCAGGGCAGGTCTGTCCCCGGGGCTGGACGCAGGCAGGGACATCTCTTAGTGTGGGGGTGCCCATGACACAGAGCCCAGGTATCCACCCTCTCCTGAACGAGCCTGGCCTGCGGCAGTCGCAGTGTTGGGGCCAGGACAGAGGTGCTGCCCAGGACCAAGAGCCACGTTTTGGGGGGAAATGGTGAAGGAGGGGACACACAAGCTCACTCTGCGGGTTGGGTGGCTGTGAAATGGTGTTTTCTCCTGACTTCCAGCTGCAGAGGCAGGTCATCTCCACTGCTCCCCTCTCTGCACTGGGTGTGAGCCCAGCGCCAGCCCGGGAGGTGCTAACATGATAAAGCGTGAAAGCCTGAAATCAAGCTGAACACGGCCTTTGGAGCGGGGCTGCTCGGCACTGTTGGCTGGAGAGTTGTTCTGAGATGAGATTTAGTCCAAGTCTGAAGGGGTCTGTTGGCACTGGGAGCGATTTATGATGCTTTGGGATGGGTACAGAGCACCTTCTTGTTCTGCCTGTGCTTGCGGCTGCCCCCGGCAGGGCAGTTCCCTCTGCTCTCTCCCTGGTTGCACACGGCCACGAGAAGGTTGCCCTCGCTCACACCACTGAGCATCCTGGTTCACTTCTTCCACCAAAGCAAATCCACACCGAGAGGAGCTGAGCTCCACGTGGGGCCAGCTGCCTGCTGCGGGCATCGCTACCCCAGTCCCAGAGAGCACTCCCAGGGACTGGGAGAGTCAGAGGAACTCGGTGAGTTTTGAGTTTGCCCGGACATCGCCCCTTGTGCCAGGACAGAGGTCGGGGAAAGGGGATTTTTGTGTTAGAGTTTGCACAGGAGCAGCTGAGATCCTCCAGTGCTTGGGTCACCTCTGCAGCCATCACCTGCTGCCAGCAGTTGAGGGCTCTGTGCCCTGTGCCCATGCTACCCTGTGCTGTGCCTGTGCACCCTGGCCCAGTGCTGGGGCGATGGCTGATGCCACAGCTCCTACCTCACCTGTTTTGGAGGGACTTCTCTCCCCTCAGCACTTGAAAAACTCGGCCAAGGACCCTCAGGTGGGGATTTCTGGGTGTAGGAGTCCACAAAGGTTGCAGCTGCCTGTGGCTACCAGGAGCAGCAGAGCTGCAGCCGAGCTGCCACCCTCTCCGTTTCAGCTGCCTAAGGCAAGAAGCTGAACCCGCGCCGAGGCAGAGACCGACGCTTTGCAGGAGGGATGGCACCCCGGGGATTTGTGGAGCAGCGCAGTAGCAGGTTGCAGCGTTTGCACTGGTCACGTCGGGCCAAGTGGGACAGGCTGCCCTGCCGAGTGCCGGGCTGGCTGCCACTGGGAGTCTCTGGTCCGGGCTGCAGACACACTCGGGACTCGCTGATTTGTACGAACACCGCCACGGGAGCCCAGCAGCAGCCTGGCGACCGGCACAGACAGCGCCCGAGGGGCTGCAGCCGTGCTCGCCCAGGAGCCGGGGATGCTGGCCGGAGCTGTGCGAAGCTACCAATGAACAGCATCCCCAACGCGCAGGGGGGCTCTGCTCCACGGTGCCTGCTCAGCCAACCTCTCCTGGGAATCCCGGCCTGTGTGGGGGTGCCTCTGAGGGCTCTTGGCTCCGTGGACGGGCTGTTGCGGGGTGTCCTCCCATCGCAGGGTGGGACTTAGGTACTGTCACTGCGTTCATATAAAACATGATGGATCTGACTGTAATCCGCGGAGCCCACGTAAAAAGATACTCTCTAGACATCTATAAAACATGCTGGGATTTGCAATTAAAATACCTGGGTGGTGACTGTGCCCACAGCCAGCTTTGCCTCCCTCTTCCGCTTAGAGCGGCTCCACGTAAACCCCGTTTTGCAAGAGCTGTTTAAATCACAAGCTGCCTGCGATGGAGTATATTTAGAACAGAGGGTCCCCCCCGTCGGCACGCTCGGGATGTTTGAGTGATTTCAGCTGCTTTGGCGAGAGTTCCCTGTGAGATCATGATCCGGCCCCTTCTCTGTGGAGCTGCTGTGCTCAGGCTCCAGAGGACTCGCAGCTCCCGCAGCCCCCGTTGCCCGGGTCCCGCCGACTGCGTCTCCCCGCACACATGGGGCTGGCAGCAGGCACCAGCGGGGACGCGGGACCCACCGGCCTGGAGGGTCACGGGGCCCTGGTTTGGGGCTGCAGCAGGCAGAGGATGGGGCATTTTCGGACATGAAACAGACCCTGAGCTTTCCGTCCTACAGCGACATCCCCCTGCCCGGGTGCCAGGTGCCCGGTGCGGAACCGTCCCGCCGCCCCGGCTGAGGGGAGAGCCGCCCCCCTGGCTCAGTGCTGATGGTACCGAGCCAGTTCCTCTCTATCTGCTGGCTGCAGATGTTCACAGAGCTGTGACTCAGCCGCGCCGGGCTTGATCGCTTCTAGGCTGATGTTCAGATTCCTGCGAAACTTCCAGCAATTTATGGGCTGAAGGACGTCAGGATCATTGCCTCTCCCCTTGCTAAATCCCCCTCCTGACTGGGGCCCCCGGCCTGCGGGCTGAGCGGTGGGAGGCAGCGGAGCTCTGCGCAGCGGCGCTGGGGTCCCGCACATCTGAGCATCCGACGCCGATCCCGCTCCTCACAAGGGCTCCTTTGTTGGAGGAGCGGCTCACCTGAGCACCGAGCCGCTCCGGGGCGAGGGGGGGTTAATTAGCAACAGGAGCCCGGCCGTGCTCGTCCTCCCTCGGGCAGCTCTGCTCATGTCTCGGCAGCTCTCGCATTTTTTGCCCAGGTGGCGAAGCCGAGGGCTGGGCTCTGCTCCCACCGCCCCTCCCGGCCTCGGGCTGAGCTCTGCACCCACCGCCCCTCTCGGGCTGGGCTCTGCTCCCACCGCCCCTCCCGGCCTCGGGGAGCGGGGGCGGCCCTCAGCCCTGCTGCACGGGGTCGCTTCCCCCACCGGTGGGGGGGAAGGTGCAGAGCCACCTCCAGTCGGCCCCGGAGGGCTCCTCAGAGCCTCCCTGCACACCCACCCATCTAATGCGGAGGAGACCTGGGTGCTGCAGTTGCAGCCCCGTTTCTCAGCCGCGGCTCCCTGTCTGGGGAGGAGATCCCCGGGCGAGTGCGCTGGGGGCTGATCGCTGCTGCTCCTGCGGCCGACCCCTCAGCAGCGCCCCGACCAAGGTGATTTACTCCTCTGTCAGAGACTCGGTTTTGGTCTGACCCGGCCGGGTCACTCTACCCCCTGCTTTCTCAAAGCGAAGGAGCGGCTGCTGCCTTCCGCAGCCCAACAGGAGGGCTCCAGATGAGCCTCAAGGCGAGCAGCCCTGCGCTCAGTACCCGAGTGCAGGCAGCAGTGCAGCGAGCTGTGCAGCCAGTGCAAGATTCCCCCCCCTCCGCGCCTGGAAGAGCAAAGGCTGCTCCTGGCAGGAGAGTGGAGGAGCTGCTGCCAGTCCTGTGCCCAGCACTGCCCCACAGATGAGCTGCTGGCACAGGGGCTTTCCTCCATCCAGAGAAACGCAGAGCTGCTGCCTCACTGGAGGAGCAGATTTAGAAGTCCTGAGCCGAGAATTTTTGGTGTGGGCTGATCTCGAGGGCTGGACCCTGCTTTCCTGTGCCAGCCCAAAGCAGGGCTGCGGTGGAGGGCGGCGGATGGGTCGGGACTCCTTGAGCTTTGAAGGATGTGTAAGGTCATGCTGGGCACTGCCTGAGACTCCCGTGCCTGTTCCAGAGCACCCCACACACACTGCTCTGTGCCCCCACGTATGCTTTATTGCCTGAAGTCTGCTCCAGCCAGGCTGTCCCCCCACTCACTGCTCTGAGCTGGTGGGAGCAGGGAGATGGTGCTGGTCCCACAGCTCCTCCTGCCACTCGCCACTCTGGGTCTGTCCAGGGGCTGCCCTGCCAGGGTGCTGCGCTCACCCAGCCCATTTTAGGGGCAGGGGGGCCCGAAGGAGGCAGCTGCCTGGAGGCTCCAGCCCTTGCTGGCCAGGGCTTCTCCTCCCAGCACCACTCACGAGGGGAACAAAGGGAACTGAGAGCAGAGATGCAGCCAGTGCCCAAGTGTGAGACTTCAGCTCATTGGGCCGAGATTGTCTCTGCTTCTAGTGTCGATCAGAGCCAGAGTCCTCGCCTGGATCCCCCTTGGCAGTTGGTTTGGGGCCGGGGCAGGTTGTAGCCTGGACCTGAGGCTCCCCTACGTGTTCTCTCGGGGTGAGACACTGCCCCGAGGGACAGAAGATAAAATCACCGGGAGGAAAACGCCGGCAACCGAAAACAGGATCGAGACGGTGACTTGGACTTCTCTCCCCACCTGGGCTCAGCCCCCCCTGCCCCCAGGTTTCTCTGAAAACACTGGGAACCGGGTCTGTGGGGCTGGCGGGGGCTGCCCTGGAAAAGCCCAGGAGAGCTTCCCCAGCGCAGCCCTCCAGGTAGAACCTGTAACTTTATCGTCCCCAAATGCAGAGAAAAGAAGCCCCCAGTCCTCCGGGCGCACAAAGCCCGGCCTGATCCGTCTAACAAAAGCCTCTTAAGAGATAAAGAGCGCGGTCCGCGGCCGGAGCAGTCGCCTGGCAGGCAGACAGGAGCTGGCCCGCGGAGCCCGAATTCTTGAGGAGTTGAGTTTCCGCTCGGGCTCGGCTTTCCCGCGGGCTCTCTCCACCTAAAGAAAACAGCCCGTAATCCTAGCTGGGGCCCAGCACTCTATTTATTTCACCTGGTGAAAAGATCTCACCAGTTCCTCCCCGCGGAAACCCAGCAGCTGCCCAGAAGGGAGGTGGCCCGGGCTCTGCTCTGTGCCACAGGCACCCGGCTGTCGCAGCGCCCGCTGCTCTTGTGAGGACGGGCTGGTGCCCGCTCCAGGCGAGGCTCCGCCGTGTGATGGGGATCCCGCTGGCTGCCGTCCCTCATCCCCCTGTAATCCCGCGGACGAGCCATAATCCCCAGATTACAAGCAGGGGAAGCCCTGGCCGCCCTCGGCCCTTGTGGTTGCACCCTTCTGCCCCGGTTTGTGCCAGCAGCTCGGCAGAGGAGCACCCTGTCCCCGTGGAAATGCCCACCACTCCTTGAAACAGCTCAGAAACAGGGTCCCCTCCCTTTGCCTTCCCCTGATCCTTATCGATTCCTTCCTCTCCCACTCTGGCCACTGCAGAGCAGCCGTGGGCCAGGGCTCTGTGGGGCTGGGGTGCAGCAGGAGCAGCAGGTTGCACCCATCTGCTCAGGGCTGCCCACACCACGTGCAGCGTTGAGGGAGGGTGGGTGAAGGGATCCAAGATGGTCCCCGGGGTCAGAGCTGCTGCTGGGGGTCCTGCAGGGATGAGATGTCCCTGGTGACATCCGAGCGGGAGCCCACAGCGACGGGGGCATCGGGCACCGCCTGGAAGAAACGCTCCCACCAGAAAACAAGAGCAGTTGTGTTCCTGGCCACTCGGGAGACAAAAAGCCAAACATTTTCCACTCTCATTTCTCTTTCCTGCGTTTTGTTACTGATACCTCCCCATGGGCCCTGGAGCTCTGACAGACGAGCTCTGCAACGGATTAAAGGGTTTCTGTGCTCAGCTGTCAGAGGTTGCCGTCTCTTAGTGGGACGGTGCAACCAGATCCTGCCTGTGCCCTGTCCCCTCTCCCCAGCCTGTGACCAGCACCTTTGCTGCTGCTGGGGCAGGGCAGGGCAGGGGCAGGCACCGATGCCGCAGGCTCGACCTTCCCCAGCCTCCCCCTTCACAGCCAAGTTTGCCCTCAGTTGAACCTGCTCTTTCAGATGTCGAGAGGTGGCCCTAATATCCCTCCCGGGGGCGTGCGGCCGCGGCTCTGCTGCTCTTGCAGCTGGGCAGAGGGGGCAGCGGTGCCCAGCTGCTGCAGAAGGGGCTGCTGGAGGGTCCAGCACTGCCCAGAGGCTGGTGCAGAGCTCCTGCTCAGACCTCACTGACAGTCCCTGCGGTGGTGCCACACCAGGCAGAGCCCAACGCTCAGGCCTGCCTGATCCTAAATCCCCTTCCCTTCCCTGCAAGCTGGGGTTGCTGGCTGAGACCTCTGTACAGCCCTGCAGCCAGTAATGCTCAGGAAATAGAAACCCCGAGTGTTTGCAGCGCTATCAGCATCATTTCAGGCTCTCTTGGAGGCGGATGCTGCTGACAACATCTCCGTAGCTGCTTCCCAGGCTGATAAGTCACACAAGTATGCTGGGACGGATGGTGTGGCGATACCATCAGCAGATTAATCCTCCACTGTGACCGAAGGGGAAGGGCTGATTTCCACAACTCCCACTTGCTGCGGCTTTGGGCACAGGCTGTCCCAGCTCCAGTGGCCTCAGGGGCACCCCCGTGCCCTCAGGTCTGGCCAGCGTTGTCCATGAGGAGGCCCCCGGAAGCTGCAGCCCAAACCCCTGCTCCTCGCCGGGCGCCAGGGTGTGATTTCCCGCAGAGGAGCCGCAGGCTGGGCAGCGGGGCGGGCTGTCATGGGTACCTAACCGGGTGTGAATGGCCTGGGAGGGGCAGCAGGGCAGCGCTGGGGGTGCCACCCCCGGCGGACCTGAGGGGCTGCACAGGAGCGCCAACGCGTTGTCCACATCAAACAGAGCTGGGGCCAGAGATGCTGTTTGGAGAGGCAGGCACAGCTCGCCAGCTGTTTAAGTCCTGATGGCTCTCAAATAACCAGATTAGGCAATTGTAGGCTGCAGGAAGGATACCAGTAATTACCGCCTGATTGGTAGGAGCTGTAATTAAAGTGCAGCGTGTGTCAAACTCTTGGAGCACCAGTCCAGCCCGCTGCGTGCAGCCATCTCTCCATTTGGTTCTCATTTGCTTCCCCAAACACAACCTCCCCCGGGCCCCGCTGGGCATCGCTGGCAGCTCTGCTGCCCCACGGGAGGGTGAGCTCGAGGCACCAGCAGATTCCGCCTCGCTGTCCCACCGTCCGTGCTGGGCTGAGGCGATGCCCCTGGCTACCAGGTGCTGGCAAACTCTGCCTCTCTGTCCTCGGGGCGCTGAGCAGAGGGATCCATGAGCTCACGAACGCTCATATGCCTGTGGGTTTGCTCAGCTTCTATCTTGGGTGATTCAGCTTACGTTTTAAAATGTGGAGAGGCCTCCTACGTACATGATGTCTCTATTGTACAGAAATATCAGCCGTGGTATTTTCAAAACATCTCCCCCTCCCAGCCCCGACTGCACCCAGCCGGCGCTTCCCTTCCGCCGCGATTGATGCTGCTGCGGCTGGGCCACTCGGCCCCGGCAGCTGGAGCACCCCAAGTGCTGGAGACGAGAAGTGCTGCTGCCCCTCAGCTGCGAATGGGTGTTTACTGCAGCGGGGCGAGTTGTCCAGCAGATGATGGGTAGTGGCTGTTCCCTAAACTGGGTGAGTTAAAGTCGGCGGTGATGGAAGGCAGCTGCTGGGACTGATGCACCCTCTGCCTCGCTGAAGCCACTGCCGCCGGGCGATGAGTGCTCTGCACAGGGAGCCATCCATCACACCTGCTGTTTGTCTGCTCACCAGCAGCCCCCGGGGGTGTGGGATCTGTGGGCTGCCTGTGCCCCGCAGAGCACTGCCCTGGCTCTCGCTCCCAAAGGCTCCCTGTGCCTGAGTTGGGGTCTGACCAGTGGCTCGGTGGCAGGAGCCCCTCCCCAGGCTGCACAGCAGGATCGGCTGGTGAGTCCGTGTCTGTGGGCTGCCCCACAAGCAGAGTTGGGACCTCTGGACAGGCTGTCTTGTCCCTGGCAGAGGGACGGGTGAGCGCACTGCTCGGCTGTGGCTGTTCCAGCTGGGACTCCACACGCAGGGTCCTTTCCCCGCAGGTACCCCTGCACCTCCAACGCAGGACCGCAGCCAGAGTGGTGGCGTAGGGACGGCTTCTTCGTGCAGAGCAGTGGTGAAACACCCTCTCTTTTTGCCCAAACCCCATCGCTCTCTGTGGCTGCTGGAGAGCCTGAACGGCTCTCCCTGCCTGGGGTCCAAGAGGTTGCTCTTTCCTCTTGACTGCTGCAGAGGGAGGACACCCCCAGAAGAAGCAGCCTTGCCACTCAAGCAGAAGTGCTTTCTGCCACAAACAGCGAGTGTGTGGGGAGGAATGTCATGAGGAAGGAGGGGGAGGAAGAAAGGAGCTCTGTCCTCCCTAACCTGAACCCGGGATGGGCTGAGCGATGGTGCCGCTGCAGGGGGTGGTGGGTCTGCCGCCTGGCAGCAGTCTCTGCCCTGCCAGGGATGGCTTTACCTCGCTGCCTTCTCTGGGCACGTTCGTTCAGGCAGTAGCTCACACTGCAGGGCGGAGAGGACTTCAGCCTTCGCAGCAATGGTCCCGCGGTGGCTAGTTAACTGAGGAGGAATTAGTCTCTTGGTGGTTCAGTTGTTTCTGATTAACTTAAATATATACCCTGAGCCCGGGCTGCTAAGCAAGGCTGGATTTGTGGCCCGTGTGCCTTCCTGTGTGGTCCCAGGTGTGGTGTCTGCGGAGCCCCGACCCAGCCTGCCCCGTCCCTGCCTGCCCAGCCAGCCGGGTGACGGCAGCCGGCAGGGACCCTCCTCAGGAGACCCGAGGCGGGGAGGAGGGTCTGAGCCATCGCTCAGAGCTCTCGTGGGGCTGTGTGTGGTTTTCTTGCGATCATATTTTCCCATGCCAACACTTGTAGCTGCCTCTGGGAGAGCTGACGACAGTCGGTGGCGGGGAGGAGGCGGCCGCGCGGCTGAACGGCCGTGTAGCGACCGCTCGAGTTAAGGTTACATGAGAATTTCTATGAGCTGAGCATTTTCCCAAACATTCACCTGCTGGGCTTAAATTTTCCATGCTTGTTGTTTGCCGGAAGGTGAATTGTTTTCAGGCTTGAGAAAAATTCCTTTGGCTGTGTCTGAGTTATGGGAGAAGAGAAAATACTCTCTTCCCACTGGAAAATCTTTAGCTACTTTCCCCCCCACCCCCCCTTCTTCTTCAGACAGGACTACAGAAAAAAGTCTGGAGTCTGAAAAGCCTCGGAACTTGGCCTGCGCGGCGCTCTGCCCCAAGCCAAGTACCTCAGCGGGAAGATTAAAGTGAAGGAAAAAAGGGGTAAGAAAATGGGAGTCTGGGCAAAAGGGGCTGGGGGAGGGCAGAGCGCGGCCTCAGCTCTGTGCTCTCCGCTTCCATCGCTGCTCCGCTCTCGTTTGAGTTTCCTCAGACAGCACCGTCAGCTGGGCTCCGGCTCTGCCCGGGTGCCCAGAGGCTGCTGGTGCAGGTGGGCAGCCGGGTCTGGTGCCCAGTGCTGCCACAGCAGCGCCAGCCCGGTCCCCTGGGGGCAGGGCTCTGAAGATGACCCCCCCGAAAGCCGGAGCTGCTGCTGCTTTCCACGTTTGTTGAGGTGCTCGTGTTTGTGTTTCCAAGCGAGGAGCTGGGAGCAGGATCTTTGCGGCTGAAGCTGCAGCACTGAGCGATGGAAACAGGGAAGAGGCGGACTCCTGCGGTGGCCGTCGCCTCCTGTGGACAGGTTCTTACTAGCCAAGGGGCAGAGCTGGGGTTGAAAGGGCCTGGCGCTCGGCTCCTGTGCCTCTGGGTGTCAGATGCCTTGCGCTTCGCCAGTCCTTTCTGCATCCCTCTCGTTTTCAGGGCTTTCAGCACTTCCAGGCCAGGAAGCCGGAGGATACCCCGGGCAAATGACTTTCCCCAGGAACAGACCGGCCGGGGAAAGGAGTGACAGACAGAGTGACCCTTTCTGTGCTGCTCCCAGCTCCGGCCTCTCTGCACGCCAGACAAACACGGGCAGGCTGCTGAGAGCCAGAGCTCTAACCGGCTGCGGTGCCTGGGCTGTGCGGGGCTTGGCTCCGTGTCAGGCTGGACAGTGGGCTCCGGTCCCCAGCTGTCTCTGGGAATCGGGTTCCTCAGCCCAAGCGCAGGGGGTTTGGCAGGGGGCTGCCTTACGCCGCGGTCTGCAAGCCAGCCCCGGCCTCAGCGACGGCCGCTTGGCTCACTCCTGGGGCTTCTCCCAGAGCCCCGGCAAGGACGCAGGGCTCTGCGCGGGGAGACCCAGGGGACGTTGGGGTGAGGTGCCCTCGCACCTGGGGCTGGCCCTCAGAACCCGATGGCACCTGAGAGCTGGCGACACTCTGCTCCTGCCCTCGCTGCCCCTCGCCCGCACACGGTGCCAGCCCTGCCGTTGCTGTAATGGCTGGGGCTGTGAGCAGGTGGGAGCTGCTGTTGTCGAGAAAAGGAACGATCCTTCACATGAGAGAGGTGCCCAGCCAGCGTCTGCCCGGGGAATGCCCTCCGCACGCACTCAGCACTGCTCGGCCAACGCCAGCGAGTGGAGGAAAAGCCTCCTTCAACAGTACCTGGAGCACTGGAACCAGCAGAGCGGGGCTGTTCCCCGCGCCCTGCGCTCAGGAAGCGGTGGAAATGTTTCTGGAGTGTTTACAAGTGGCAGCGAGACAGAGCTTTTCATCTGCTCTCCCCGCTCAGGTCTTTGGCTGCTGCTGCCAGGGTCTCCCTGTCCTCACTTTCATCCCTTTTAGCACCTTCGGAGAGCAGATGTGTGGAACAGGCGGGGGATGTGAACTCCTTGGCCCTGGAGCTCTTCTGCTTCTCTCAGAGGTGGAGGTCAGGCTCCTCACGGCTCAGCTGGGCTTGGTACCAGCCACTCACCAGGCACTCATGAGCTGGAGGTCCCCCGTGGGTTAGGAGGAGTCAGTCTTTGGCCCCGGTTATGCTGGAGTCGCCCATCCTCTGCTGGAGGAACCCCCGTCCCCGTCTCTCCCCTGCACAATCTGCTCCGGCTGCTCCCTCACCGGCAGATCCTCTTCAGCTGAAGCCAGGAAAGCTCCGAGGGCATGAGGAGTGCCAGGCAGGGCTGTGAGAGATGCGGGGGGTGGGCAGGGGAATCCTCGGCTCTGTCGGTGCCTTGCTGTGCCGTCGGGCTCCGTTTGGCAGCTGCAGCCCCGCTGCCCGGGGTTCAGCAGGTGGGTGACCAGCAGGCTCTTTGCTTCCCCCCGGCCCCTGGGCTTCAGACCCTTCTGGCCTCTCCTGCGCTCCTGATGGTCTGGAGATGCTGCCCCGGCCCCCCGTGCGCTGGCAGAGGAGCTGAGGAGCCGGCAGGGACCACGTGTGCCCATACGGACAGGGCAGAGGCCGCTCTGCGTCACGAGCCTGGCTGGGCGGCTTAGTGGCCACCAAGAAGCGAGGTCACAGACCTCGAGCTGAGCGGTGCCGCCTCAGCTGCTGCTGCTGCCTGGACATCCAGAGGGCCTGAGGAACCCGCCTTTGTGAATGTGGGCGAGGAGAGGCACCCTGCCCCGGGCGTCAGTGCAGCCTTTCTTCTGGCACTGGGTTCCTGCCGCTGGCCGGGTTCAGCCTGCCCCGGGTGGTTCATAGCCAGGCCCTGCCTGCGGTCACTGCCGCGGGGGCCGAGTGAGGGCTCTGCTTCTGCAGGGCTCAGCGGACGCAGTGCCGAGGGCTGTGCTGAGGGACCCATTCCTGCGAGAGTGGGGGCACCCACTGCCAGTGCGGGGGCACCTACTGCCAGCCTCTGGCCCCGCAGGGCTAGAGGGTGTTGGGCTGCAGGCAGGGGCATTGCGGGAGGCCAGGGCACCCCTCGGCATGCTGCCAGCGAGGAGCCGTGGGTGCAGGGGTCCGGGGGTGTCCTGTCACTGCCCAGGCAGCGGCAGCCCCCTCCTCTCGGCAGCTGAGGGGCTGCAGAGAAGGGCCCTTTGAGAGCCGGGGCGGTTTCCCTGTGAATAGCAGTTGCTGTAGCGCATGCAGTAACGTCCTGCTTGGGGCTTATGTCATGGGATGGAGGGGCTCCAGCGAGGGTCCGACCCCACCGCGAGGCACTCGGGCTGGCAGAAGGAGCCGGACTTTTCCAGGCTGTTTATTTATAACTCCCACCGTCTGGCCGGGGCGCTGCCAACGCAAACACGGCACGGGTTTTCCAGCGGGCTAGGAGCGCTCCTCTCACAGAGGGGTTTTGAGGGGGGCCCGGGATATTTGATAGGAGTTAAGCTGTAAAATTAGTTTCAGAGCAGCGGGTTGTCTCCTTCCCAGCACGCTTGGCTGGCGGCGGCGGAGCGTTAACCCCTCGCGCCCGACCGCTCCCACCCTGCGCCGCGGAGGCACCGCTGTGCCCCCCAGCCCAGTGGCCGAGGCCGTGTGCATGGGTGCCCACGCTGAGCTTATGGGGACAGTGGTGATGGCTGGGTGTGACTGTGCCTCACCCAGAGCGGGACGCCCCGAGCTGCGCCCCAGCCGCGGCGATGCACAGAGCCAGCCAGAGCATCTTTACCTGGGGTTCCTCACAGAGATCCAGGGCAGGGCAGGAATGCTGAACGCAGAGGACATCACGACCCGGTGTCCTGCATGCGTCTGCACCAGGAGCAAGAACCCAGTGAGATCAGGGGCTGGGTGAAGTGGTGAAGCAGGGGGTGGCAGAGTGGGGAGCTCAGCAAACACCGCTCCTCCCCTCGATGGTCTCTGATCACCGAGAGGTGAAGGGACAGCGGCAGGAACTCTTGGCCTCGAGCTTTGCCTGTGTGAACAAGCCTGGTCCCTCCTGGGTTCGGTCAGTCCTGGGGTGGATTTTCCCTCGAAGCTGCGAGAGGCAGGTCCTGCAGAGGAGAGGAGGAAGTCCTGGCGTGGGCAGAGGCACAGAGCCACCCGAGCTCCTCGGCACGGCACGGCACGGCACGGCGGGGATGTTTGCAGAGCCCCAGAGCCCTTCTTCTGCGCTCAGTTGTGAAACTAATGTTCTCTTTGTTTTCTGCTGAGTGATAATGAATGACTGGAAACTTGGAGCCACGTTAAGGACGAGTAAGTGGCACCTTCTGAGCTCCCTGTTTATCTACTACTCTGCTACCAGAGCGACTCCGTAGCAGAGCTATCAATGAGTTTAATTTCCATAATGGTTTATCATAGGCTTCAATATTTCAAACACACTTCATTAGGCACCAGCAGCAGCACTTACGCGCTCCCGTGTAGTTCCTGCAAACTTGGCTGTGAAACACGGCCTCTCCCACTGTCACTGGGGCTTTCAAAGAGACTCAGACTACCCAGCGCCTTCAATCGGCTTCTTCAGCTCCGCTTGCGCAGAAGGAGCTGCCCAGGGGTCAGCAGTGGGGGGACGGGGCTGCTCTGGCTGGGCAGTGGTGGAGGGGACCACTTGGCCTTCCCAAATTGAGAAGAAATCATTTCCCAGTACAATATGTGGAAAAGTAATCCTATGAACCTATCTATGCTTCTATCTACCTATCTATGCATCTATCTACCTATGTATCTATCTACCTATGCATCTATCTATCTATCTATCTATCATCTATCTATCTATCTATCTATCCCTCTATCTATCCTCTCTATCTATCTATCCATCATCTATCTATCCATCATCTCTCTACCTACCCACCTATGAGTGGCTGGGGAGGGAGGACAGGCTCTTTCTTTCTGCGTGTCAGACGATCGCACAGCACCGGCTGCTGCCTGCAGGGCGGTCAGAAGGCGCTGCCTGGTTCAGTGAGATGCTGGTGTTGATCTGAGTTTCTGGGGACGCACTGCGATGATATCCTGTGCCAGCCGCTCCTCCCCGCGACGCAGGAGCAGGCTGACAGGCTGTGAGCGTGTGTGTCACATTCTCAATAGCATCTTCGTCCATAATTTATAGCGGGGATAACATAAAGGTTATTTTAAAAAATAAAACAACCTCTCTACATTTATTAAATTTGCTGGAGCCTCCCAGACGCCCCTTTACAGCCGGCAGGATCACCCACAGGGGCCTGATCCGCGTGTCACGCCAGGCAGATGGAACAGTTTATTTATTCCACCTGGGCTCTAATGGGGAATTTAAACTATTTGCAGCAACATGTGCTCAGCTATCGGCGGCGATGCCGGAGCGGCTGGCTCGCTCGCGCGCCCTGCGTGCAGGAGGTGGCGGGGGATGTGCAGCTCAGGGCAGCATCTCCTTGGGAGGCACTTGTGCAGCTACACAAAGCAGCTTCAGTGCTGCCAAGCGCATGTGTGCGTGCAGTGCTGCCAGTGCATGGGTGTGCAGTGCTGCCAGGCCCTGCGCTGCTGCATCAGAAGGGGTTGTGCTCCGGACGAACCCCCGGGGTTCGGTTTGTTACGGGGGCGCTAAGCGGGGTTTCACGAGGCTGAGCGTTAAAAGCCCCCGCGGAGGATGGAAAGGAGGAAACTCTGGCTCGAACAGCATGTTCCTGCCTTTCAGGAGCTCGTCAGCCGAGTGTATTAAGGATGGGGCTGCGCGCCGATAAGGATCGCGAAGGATGTATGTGTTTGCATTGTTTTTGGCAAGAGACACCCACAAGATCTCTATTTATTGTATGAAGCGGATTGTTTTGGCATGCAGGCTGTTTTTCATGGGTCTTGGCCTCACACCAACACAAACAGGGTGATCTTGAGCAAAGCCACGCATCCCTCGGTCTCTATTTGGAGAAAGTTCAACAAGAACCCCGGGTCATGGGTTTGTCTGTGAGTTTACTCCTGCTGCAGGCAGCAGAAATGCTGCAGCCCCCCACTCGCAGCGAGGCTGCGAGCTGTCAGCTGTTGTACAGACCCCGTCCGTTGGGCTTTGCCAGGGAGGTTCTGCAGCTCTGGACACTCAGACGGGTGAGTTGGGCAGGAGAGGGAGCGGCAGGTAGGGTCGGGCAGGGGCAGAAGCCACCTCCAGTGCCGCTGCCTCATCTTGCTGCTGCCAAGAGGCAGAGCGAAGGGGTCGGATCGTTCAGGCTTGCCCGAGGAAGCCACCAGCGAAAGGAACCCAGCCTGGCCGGGGAAGGTGACTCCCCCAGCCCCGCACCCCAGGTGCTCAGTAGATGTAAAGTAGTGAAATCCCCCGAGGCCCGGGTCTCGCCCTCTGCCCGCAGCACCCCGGGGTTCCTTATCGAAGGCAGAGCCCCGCGCAGCGGAGATGATGCGGGGGCTCCCTGGGATCGAGCTGTGCGGGGAGGCAGCCAGGCTGGGGCGCAGCCCCGGTCCATTTGGAGCCCTCCCTCCCGGGAAGCACCTTCGCTTGGAATTCGTGGGGATGAACTTTCCCTCCCACGCGGAGAGCAGCTCGGGGGGAGCTGGGGAGCAGCCCCCCTGGAGACGGGGGAGCTCTCGCCTTCCGGAGCGGTGTTGGCGGAGATAAAAACATTGCTGCCGCACTTGTCAGCTGCATTTGAGAAATATATTAATCATTTAAACCAACATCGGCTCGGGAAGCCCGCAAATACCTTCTCGGGGGGTGGGGGACACGGGGGGGACGGCCCTTTGTTGCACCAGTACAATGGGAAATATGCTAATGAGGCCGCCTAATTGCTGGCGTTTGAGTAACCAACCCCTCCGGTGACAAGAGCCGCTGGTGGCAGCGTCACTCCAACGAGCAACCAGGAGCCGGTGCCAGCCAGGATTCCGAGCGGCCCTGCCTTCGCTCCCGACGGGAGGGGGCGGATGAGCCTGTGCCCGGTGCCTGGGGCTGCCGTGGACGGGAGCGGCAAACGGAGCCGGGCTGGCACCCGCCCTGGCACGGCAGGGACGGGGTGGGATGCCGGCCCTCCGCAGGCACCTGCTCTGTGGGGTGATCTGGGTGGGAGATGAGAATCGGGGGGAGGTCTGGAACCGCCCCCACAACCCCCCAAGGCTTTGGCACCCGGATCCTGCGGGTTTCCTCAGCACTGGCACCACTCCGGGTTGAGCCAAGCACGGCAGGGCAGCGAGTTCATGGTCTCGCTAGAAGAGAGCCCCGCACCCCTTTCCCGGAGGACCCCCACGCAGGAACCTGCTTTGTTCGGCTCCTGCACAGAGCCAGACCCGAAGCCCGGTGCTGTGGGGCTGTGCAGGCTCAGTGGGAACGGTGCCACCTCACAAAGCCCCTTTATGCTGCTGCTTCCCACGGCTCCTGGCTGTGGAGATAAGGATCTGGGCTCCGGTTACAGCTGGGGCTCTCAGCGCTGATCCCAGTGTCACCGCAGGGGCATTTTCCCTGGAGCTGAAATGGGCTGGGGAGCAGAAGAGCACCCCCCGGGAGCTGCCTGTCACAGCCTCCGGCCCCCATGCGCTGCACAGGCTGCTCTGAGGCTCTGGCACCGGTGCAGCCCCCGTGCACAGCCTCCCCTGCAGCAGAAGCAAGCAGGGGGTTTACGGAGCCTGGCACAAGGCAGCCCCCACAGCAGCCCCCTGTGAATGGGCACTGGGTCTTGGGGAGGGAGCCCAGCTCCTCAGGTACCATCTGCTGTTCCACGCCTGAGGATGAAGGGTCACTCCTCTGCCCCTCCTCTGCCATCAGCCACACAGGGAGAGGGGAAGAGTCAGCCCTAACGGCCCTCGGGGACAATATTGTGAAGTCCCTCTTGAAATCCCCATCAAACTCAATTAGCAGGGCAAGGATGCCCCTCAATAACTGCGGCGGGTCAACGTCTCATGCTCTGCTGGAGAGCTTCCAACCTGGTAATTAAATTGCACCGGGCTGCAAGAGAAGTGGCTACGAGTGTCTCTTGAGCAGAAGCTGATGGCCACTACATGGACGAGGGTTCCCTGGCCAGGAGCCTCACAGCTGCTTCTTCATGGCAGCAAACCGGGTACTGGCATCGTTCGCCCCACGGTCTCTGCCCCCCACACAGCCAGGTCCTCCCGGAGTCTTCTCAGGGAGCAAGTGCTTCTCACAGGGCTGATCTACTGGGTGGGGGCTGCAGGAGCCCCCAGAGAGCTGACCACAGCTGGGAGTCATGAGAGACACAGCTGTCACCAGTATGCACTCACCAGTAGGAGCCTGGGGAGATAAATAGCAGCCACTGGGGGAGCAGCAGGTGATGCCCTCTGGGGAGTGGATGGGCTGGGAGTGCTGGCCGGGGGCTGCTGGCTCAGGGAGGATGGACGGGGCTGAGCTCCAGATGGACGGTGAGTGGAGGCCTGGGAAGCTGCTGCTCTCTCTGTTGGTGTGAGTGACTGGCCGGAGCAGGGCGGCGTGTTTTTGAGGGGGAGTCTGCTTTCCAGAAGGGCAGCGCTGGGAGGGGTGGCAGTGTTTGCTAATTTGGGTTTGATCTGGTGAGCGGTGGCACAGGCTGAACAGGGGAAGGGGTATTTTTGGCAAGACAAAGGCTCAGCTTCATCTTTGTCAGAGTGAGGCGTGTGAGCCTTCTGTTGTGGAAGATGCTCTGCTTCCAGGCAGAGCTCGCTTGCAGTAACAGAAGAAGAGGGAAAGCGGTGTCCAGGCCTTCCAGAGCAGGTGAATCCCTCCAGCGGCTGGGGAGGAGGCCGTGAGTGGGACGCTGCCTGCCCCTGCCAGTGCAGAGGGCTGAATGCATGCATGTTAAAGGCAGAGAGCACCATGTGCAGAGCTATGGCAGCTGGGAGGCTGCAGCTGCTGGTCCCTGCCTGTGCTGAGCTGGGTGATGCTGGGACACGGGGATGCTCTGCCAGCAGCTGATGCTGGAGGGCAGTGGAGCTGGCATGGGACTGCTGAGAGCTAGTGAGGGCACCCGAGGGGTTGCTTATTCCAGACTTGGCCAGTGCCTCCCCTTGTCCTTCCAAAGCATTTCTGTCCGGGCAGAGTGCTGCTCCGCTGGTGCTGCAGCCAGGCTGCTGTCTCGGTGCCTTCCCGCAGCTCTGGTTTGCGCCTCGGTGCTCTGAGACCCCGCTGTTCCTTTCCTGCTCATCCTGCTCCCCACCCTGCTCCGTTCCCCTTTGCCTCCGAGACGCAGGGCTGAGCTCTGGCAGCGAGTGTTGTCGGAGTGTGGCGTCTCATCCCTGGCGTTTGGCTAAGCCAGCCGTGGAATTACCCCGTAATGTGGAAATCATACCATTTCTCTCTGATCTTGCCTGAGCTTAGCATTTCATCTCGCTTAGGCTAAATGCAGCATGACTAAGTAGGCAAGAAAGGGATTTGAGCCCTTTTGTTACTTAAAATGTGAATGAGATGTTCCTGAGGGAAGTTTGTGTCGCATTTGCCAGTTGAAAGTGCATCCCTTCTCTGGTCGCGGCCCCCTTCCCTCCTGATGGCCGAGGAGGAGCAGAGCCGGTGCCTGCGGGGGAGCCACCACCAGAAGAGGCTGCCTGCTCGCAGGTGGCACCATCGTCCCATGCTGAGCTGGACTGCCCTGCTCCCTGCTCGAGGGAGGGTGGGTGTTGCTGTTAGACCCAGTCTTAGGGCTAGAGCAGGCTGTCCTGGCCCTTCTCCAGAGGGGCTGTGAGTATTTCCCAGAAGGGGGACTCCACAGCCGTTGCTCCAGCATGGGACTGCCCTCACAGCAGAGGGCTGTCCCCTACATCCACCTGGAACCCTGCTCCTCCTGGGGAGGCTGGGCTCCTGGAGAAGCAGCTCATGTTTGAGGGGCAGATCTGTCCTGTGTGTCAGGAAAAAGGGGAGCGAGAGCCTCTGCTGCAGGGTCTGAGCAGCACCTGTGAGTCTGGGGAGGGGGTCACTAACAGCCGGCTCAGAGCTGTGCTGAGCTGCCCTGTGCCCTCATCCCCGTGGCAGTGGGAGCTCCTACTGGTGGCCAGTGCTCCTGCCGCACAAGCCAACTGTGAGCCCTGGTGCTGCGTGACAGAGCCGTGAGGGCTCTGGGCAGCCTCTCCTGGGCGTCACCACTGGTACCGTGGTTCTAGGACTGTGCAGCCCTGTTGCTGATGCTCATTCTTGCCAGAGGGCTGTCACTGGGGGGGTCTCTGACAAGGCCCCCCCTACTAATCAGGGCATAGGACCCACCATTGTGGGCTCTCTCCCGGCTGGGAGCTGGCTGCGCCGAGGCTCAGGCTCGCCGTGTAAATTGCGTGGCTGCATCGGAAAGGTCAGGCTGAGCGGCTTGATGAGAGGGACTGACCCTGGGAACAGCACTTGGGGTGTTTAAGGAGAGCCAGTCCGAGAGGGGCTGAGCTACCTGGGAGGGGGGTGTTGGCAGGGACCCACCAATTTCCTACTCCTGGCCGGGGCTCCAAACGCAGCCGGGGGGCACTGAGCCGCGTGGTGTTTGGCACCGCGGTGCCAGGGCTGGCTCTGTCCTTATGGGCTTCTGCCTGCGCTGCCTCAGGTCTCTGTGCAGAGCTGTGAGGGAGCCAGCTCTCGTTCTGTGTGTGGTGGTATCAGCAGAGGTGCCTGTGCTCTCCAGTGCCTGCGGGGCAGCGCATCAGTGCTGTGCATGATTTACTGCTCTCAGTGCCACATCGGGGACAGCCTGCCCTGCGGTGCCATGAGCTGGGAGTGTGGGACTGGGGCTGCCAGGGCAGGCGGTACTGGAGGCTGTGCAGTCGGGACCCTGTTTTCCTGGCAGCAAACCTGACCCTCGAGAAGTCACCGTGGCTCTCTGCTCCTTCCCTGGTGTAGTCGGGGTTATGAATTACCTTGTCCCTCTGGGCATCCAGGGAGCTCTGCGAATGGTTTGGGGCTACTGGGCTGGTGGCAGGTGCTGAGCATCCGCGCCCAGGGCAGCTGCCTTTGCCAGGGGTGCCCTGCACAGCCACATCCAGGGCTGAACCAGCGTCTGCCACAGCTCTGCTGCTGCCTGGTGCCTGTGCACCAGACCCCCTAAGGGGCTCGGCCTTAACTAAGGAGCTGGAGGAAGTGCTGGGTGCTGTAGCGGCTGGCAGCGTGGGTTGAAGAGCAGCTGAGAGCGGAGCCGGGGCGGTACTAACTGACTCGCGGGGATGGAACCCTGGGGACTGGGTTTTAGGTAGCAGGCACAAACACGAGGTTGGAGCCCGTTTTACTGAACTGGATGGATTTTTGCTCGCAGAAGCAGGCGAGGTCTGCGGTGACTGCTTCACATCCTGCGAGTGTAATAGCACAAGCTGTGGAGAAGCAAACCCCTGCTTAAGCTGGGCTTATGTTGATTTCTGATGTTCCCTCCCCGGATTACAGTCGCTACCCGCTGCTTCCAGGAGTTGTCGGCTGCCACTGCAGCTCCAGACGAGGGTGACCTGTGCTGCAGCTCAGAGGGCAGCAGGATGGGCATCTGTTCAGTGAGGATCTCTGCCGTAAAGCACAGTGCATTGCATCCTGTTTAAGACCCAAAAGGCGAGCTCTGGTGATGAGGAACCCCCTGCAGCTCCAGCCTGGGGGATGAGAGGCTGGAGAGCAGTCTGGCAGAGAGGGACTTGGCAGCACTGGGTGACACCCAGCTATACAGAAGCCAGTGGGGTGCCCAGGTGGCACAGAAGGCCAAGGGCATCCTGGCTGGGATCAGCACTAGTGTGGCCAGCAGGACTAGGGACATCATTCTCCCCCTGTCCTGGGCACTGGGGAGGTACTGAGGCATCAGGGCTCAATGCCACGGGGGCTGCGTGGGGGCAGTTTGCCTCCAGAGCGCATAGTTGTGCAGAAGTGATTAACTCTGGCTCTCGTTGGCCTCCGCTCACATCACACAGGACACCAATACCACCAATGGGTGTCTGTGTCCCCCTCCCCAGAGCTCTATCTGCAGCTTTCCTGAGGTCAGAGAGGGCTGCAAGAGGTCCCTGCATCAGGGGGAGCAGGGCACTGGCTCCTGGATCTCTGCAGGCACAAACTCCAGCACTGGAGCCCCTCGTCCCTGCTTCTCCGGGTGTCAGATCTCCTCTGTGCTCCGGCCCCTGCTGACATCTCTGGATAAATTATTCTGCTGCCCGATTGACCTCCTGCTTACGAATCTCTGCCCCAATGCTCCCCTCGAGTTT
Organism: Upupa epops; assembly: GCA_013397515.1. Taxonomy (NCBI): domain Eukaryota; kingdom Metazoa; phylum Chordata; class Aves; order Bucerotiformes; family Upupidae; genus Upupa; species Upupa epops. The sequence goes on along the minus strand of VZRI01010382.1, from coordinate 11,767 downwards.
TCCCTCTTCCATTTTAAGGCTTTCGCTCTTTGATGCCCAAATTCTCTGTCCCTTCCTATTTTGGGCAGCCCCCGGTCTCTGCTGCTGCTGCTGGGCTATTTCTGTGCGGGGCCTCCAGGTCACCAAACCTACTGCCTGCAGGCTCTGGCTCGGAGCGCTGGAGAAGGGGATGCTCTCCCGGTGCCCCCGGTGGGAGCAGCCAGATGTCTGGCAGGTAGAGCTGTGAGGATGTGAGAACCGCAGACAGCACCGGCAGCTGCCGAGGGAGCCTTCTCCCCACAAAGAGAGGCAGATCAGAAGCTGCTTCCTCAGCCTGACGTGAGGGGAGGCCGGCACAGAGCTGTAGCTCTGCCGTGGGGGAACCACGGAGCTCGTTTTGCAGCAGAGAGGAGTCAGCGGTGCTGAGCAGGAAAGGCTCCAGGAAGCAGAAGAGATGTGAAAGCAGCATCCAGCCCCTTCTGTCCTGGTGCCCCTGCCAGCTCCGTGGCCTCACTGTGCAGGAGTCCTGACTGTGTGCTGGGGGGGTCTGGTGCTGGTTCCCTGTCCACACCTCTCAGAACACTGGTGGTGCTTCGGGAGATGCTGGTGTTGGACCCCAACTTCTTCTCCTCAGCAGCACCTGCTTGGTGCCTCATGAGGTGCTTGGCTTGTGGGGGTGATGTGGGTGTCACCTACCCCCACGGAGGGACGAGGGTCCCAGCTGCCTGCGGAGCCTGGCAGCCAGATGCGGGGGGAAGCAGGGAGGTTCCTGTGCAGAGCTCAGCTGCTGGGGCTGCCGGAGCAGCTGAGGGAAGGGCTGCCTTTTCCCTCCAGCCCAGCTGTGGTGCTCGGCAGCCTTTGGGAAGGATCCCAGCTGCTGGAAATGACAACTTGACTCAACAGGCTGAACTGGGAGCTCTTTCCAGTTCCAAACACTCTTTCTGGAGATGGAAAAGGTTAAAGAAACCCAGCTGCGTTCTGAGTGCAGCGGCTTTGCTGGAGGGTGGGATCAGGGCTCTCTGGGATGGCAGGGGGATGCCAAAGCACCGTCTGCCCTGCGGAAGGGTCCCCGGGAGTGTTTACACAAACGAACGGTGTGGGAACAAGCGCCCTGGGCTCCCCTTGGCTCTTCCCCCCCAGCACCCTGGCGTCTCCGCTCTCCCCAAAGCCCGGAGGAGCTCCCAGCTCCTGGAAGCGATGGCTGTGAGAAGCTGCAGGTTTTCTTTAAAAGGAAGTTTCTAATCCCCCGGCTTAGAGAAGAGAAACTTGGCAAAGGAGACCTCGGCAGCGTGCGAGTAAACAAACTCCAGCTCGGTTACGTCGGAGGGCAGGGAGGGGTCTGACAGGGTGGGAGTCCCACTGGGATGGGAGCACGCTGGGTGCTGATGGAGGGGAGCCAGTGGGGAAGGAGCTGTTTGGGTACCAGCAGGGATGTGGCTCAGACCAGCCTGAGCTGTGGCCGTGGGGCTGCCCCGTGTGGCAGAGCTGGCACGGCTTCCATCTGCACCCAGATTCCTCTGAGGAGCTGTTGCTCCTCTCCGGGAGCAGCTCTTGCTGCTCTCCAGTCCCACGGTGGGGGTTTAAACCCACACGGGTTTTCATCGGGTCCCTTTAAACCTGATGGAGACAGAGCTGCACGGGGCACTCCTGGGACAGGATCGCTACCACCTAATTGATTGTGAGTTTGTTTTCGCTGCAGCAGGGTAATTAGGAGAGCCAGCCGTAATTATGGGAACACAAGCAGAAGTATTTCATTATTAAAATACCCCCATGACCATTATTAATTCATTAAATAAATTCGGATTATAGCCCTCAATAATTAATGCCTCCAAGTTTGTTCTGGGAACTCTTCCGTTGCTGGCAGCGTCTCAGCGGCTGGCGTTGCAGAGCCGAGATTCCTGCCGAAGTACTGGGGACACGGAGCACTCCCGGTGCAGTGGGATGGGGTCTGATAGCCCATGGGGCTGGGCTGGGCGGCCCTCGGCTCTGTCTGTGTTTGGAAGGCGCTCCCAGGGCTTCCCGAGGGATCGCTGGGTGCTTGACTCTGCACCGTGACCTGGGGCAGTGTGTTGGGGAGGGTGCCTGGGGCTCGGTGGGGAGAGGGGGCAGTGCTGGGAGGAAGGGAGCTGCTCTCCCGGGGGCAGAGGTGCTTGAGCATTGCTGCAGGGTCGGGTCTGAGGGGTGTTGTTTCGGCTGCACCCCCAACTCTGGTGGCAGAGTGAGGGTGGTGGTGGCCAGGCCTGTGTTTGGCTTTCAAAGACCTGAGCCCTCTGGGGGAATCCAGCAGGTGTTGGCTGCCCCTGAGAGGGTGGCCTGGGTGCTGGCTGTCCCCTGGGCAGGACACATGGGTTGCAGAGGGCCCTGTCTGTCCCAGGGTGGCTGCAGGCTCCCCGCCCGGGTGCCCCATGGCCACCAGTGCCAGCCGGGTGTTTCATCTCGGACAGCACTGGGATGCTCCCTGTGAGGATCTGCTCCCTCCAGCTGTGTGAGCGAGTTCCAGCGCCGGGTCAGGCTGGAGCAGCCCAAGGCTTTAGGAGTTTATTTGGGACCAGGCATGGGTCAGACTTCTGCCCCTGACCCCCTCGGGAGCCCCTGGGCGAGCACAGCTGTGACTGCTGCTCCCAGCTGCTCCGCAGGGAGCTTCCACCGCTTCCAGCAGAGCAGACAGGACTCTGCTTCCCCTCCCAGCGCCACTGGGTTCCCCACGCTCTGTCTGGGGCGAGTTTGTAGGGAAAAGCAGAGGCAAAGGTTGCCTGGAACAGGAATGTGTTGGTTACTGCAGAGCTTGAGCCATGAAGGGGAGAGAAAGAGCTCGGTGAAATCACCGAGTCCCGTTGCTGTGGCAACCGGAGTTTGGAGAGTAAACAGGTTCTGGGGAGAGGCTGCTCCTCTCCACGCCTCGCTTTTCCCCTGCTCCCATCCCGCCACCGCATCGGCCTTGCAGGAGGAGGAGGGAGGGGGAGACAATGGTGGCCACGGGCCCTCTGCTGGGAGCCAGCAAGGTGCCAGGAAGTTTCAGAGCAGAGTGGGAGGCTCAGGGTCCCAAAGCAGAGCCCAGCAACTGCCTATTCATCACCTAATGAGTGCTCCTGGCTCTGCTCCTGCCAGAACCAGCGCCCAGCCTGAGTGGGCTCTGGATAGAGTTTTGGGGATGCAGCAGCTTGGGCTGAAGGTGCAGCTTTGCCAGCTCAGCCTGGTGCCGGGGACCCTCTCTCAGTCCCCTCTGCCCAGGAGGCTGGTTTGCTGTGTGCGGGTCAAGCTTTTCCTGGGAGCTCGGGTGAGCTGGACCTTCCCGCAGGGGCAGAGGGTGTTGAGAGGGAGAAGGGTGAGAGCTCTGGGACTGCTCTGCTGGGATGCCCTGCTCGAGGGTGGGATTTGCAAAGGAGAGAGGCGGAGGTGCCGAGTGTCTGTGTGATTTAATCTGGGCTATCGCAGTGCTGGTGTGAGGCGATGTCGGTGCTCAGGACCCCTCTCCAGGCTTTATGGGCCATTTCCTATGCAATACAACTGCTAATTCAGAGAGCTCAGCTGGGTTTGTTGTTTGCTGTTGCCTGCCTGGATTGACCAGACCATCGGGCTGCCAGCTCTGTGTTTGAGGAAGATGCCCCGGGCAGGGGCACCATCTCTGCCTCCTGCCCTGCGGGTCCGCAGGTGCCTTCGGTGCGGGTGGGGGGCCTGGGATGGAGCTGGCAGCAGCTGAAGTGAAACTGGAAATAGTTGTGAAAACGAAGCCTGCTCTTTGTTCGCAAGGAAAACCTCGCCGGCCCCTGATCTGAGGAGCGGACCTGGCTCCCCCGGCCCGGCTCCCCTCTCCGGGCACCGGAAGGCGCAGCGCGGCGGCTCCGCGGTCCCCCCTCCAGAGCTCTCCTCTGCCGGCATCCTGCGATTCGCTCCGACCTCCGAGGGTAAAGCACTTAAATTGCCCTTGAAGACAAAAAGGGAAAGTCTCGTTGGAGGTGAAGTCAGTATCTATCCAATTTTCAGCTGCCGTCACATCGAAATGAGAAATCTGAGGCAGAGCCAGGCACAAATAGCTGATAACAGACTTTCAGGTGCACCTCTTCACTTATCACTTCTGGGGTCACCTCTGTTTCTAAAGACTTGTTTTCCTTAAAAAAAGATTGCTTAGGACATTTAACAGTGTGCTGCTGTGATAACGGAGCCCTCTGAGGCTTTAGTTTTACGCCTGGGCTCCTGCCGAGAGGCAGCCCCGGCTGCTGCTGCTGCTGTGGAATTGGCTTCGGAAGCGACTCCGCCGACGGGGTCGGGCAGAGCTCTGCCTGTCCCTGCCGAGCTGCTGCTCCGGGGGTGGAGGACGCTGGCAGAGTGACCAGCAGGTCCTTGCTTGTCTCCATGTCTGGGCCACGGGTCTCTCCCTCCCTGTGTCTGCCTTGATCCGCAGTCCCCGTGGGGAGGGTCTGTGGCAGAGCCCAGCTCAGCCCAGAAGGGAGTCTGTGCTGGCAGAGGCACCGGTTGTTTGAAAACGGGGCGCCTGGGGCAGAAGGGAGCCCTCACAGGCCGGAGCACAGATTTGTTTAGCAAACAATAACCTGTGTTTTGTGCCCGGAAAAATAATTAACCCTCCTTAGAAGAATTAAAGCCACCCCTCTGCTGTCTGCCCACACCCTCTGCCCTGCCCGCCGGGCACAGCAGCATCCCTGAGCCCCGCGGTGGGCGCCGGGTGGCACCCAGGGCGCTCTCCCCTGCCAGGACTCCTCGCCGATGGGCACAGAGCTCAGGGGAAGTCCCCTCCAAGGGCCTGCGGCAGGGTTCCAGCCAAGCTGAAGGCTGTGGGCTCCGGTGCTGGGGAGCGGGGGAGCTGACACCCCCCACCCTCGGCTCGCTCGGCTGCTGGCTCCGTTCTCACAGTGGAGCACAATGCTGTTCTGTGCTGCTTTTTCTCATGTCTGCCCCAGCCCAGATTTCAGTGGAACAAGCAAAGCCTCTCTCCCATCTGCTCATGAGATCATTCCTCCGTCTGAACAATCCTGCTCTGAGGGAGCTTTTGTGGGCCGCCAGCCTCCCAGCCCGCGGCCGAGCTCCATCCTTTCTGCTTCTGCACTTAATTAGGCTCCCAGAGCGCTGCACTCGGACGGGATGTGTCAAGGTGCTTGGTTGTGCTTGGCTGAGCGAGACGTTCCCCTCTGCTCCCCGAGACAGCCCAGCAAACCCGCTGCTCCCGCTCCAAGGGCTGCGTCCTCTCTCTCTCAGCCCAGCACCAGACAGGCTCACACTGCCTCTCTGTTCCTTCACCACTGCCTCAGCCTGCTGTCGTTCTGCTGCTATCTGGGGCTTCTGCCTCCCCGCCTCATCCTCCTGACGCTGAGGATGCTGCAGGTTGGGTGTTAGGGGTTTCTCCCCGTTTTCCTGCCCTCAAGATGAGCAGAGAGCTCTGGAGAAGAGAGAGGCCTTGAGCGTCCCTCTCTCCTCAACACCCCAGGAGTGTTTGTTTGCAGCGACCGGCACTGCAAAAGGACCAGGATCCCGAGGGGGACCACGACCGAGTGGGGCAGGAGGAGAAGGAGGGATTCAGGTTATGACTTCAGCAGAGAGACCAAGGCGTCTTCCTTGGAGAAGAGCCCTCAGGAGGGTTTTGAGTGCCCTTTCCCGTGTGCTTAGGGTACAGCAGCTCCTGCAGAGGCCTCCCCAGTTCCCAGCACATTCGACCAGTAGCTTGTCCTGAGCTCTTGACCCAGAGAGAACCCCTCGGTGCTTGCCGGGACCTGCTTCTGGGACCTCCTGGGTGGCTTCTGCAGCGCTCCAGCTCCTCCTGCCATTGTCACCTCGTTTCCTTGTTCCTGCTGCGCCAGTCCCACGCGGTCTTGGTCTTCTCCTGCTCTTTGTTGCGTGGAAGTCGGTTCTCACTTCATGGACAATAGAGGACCCGGGGGCAGGATGCCCCAGGCAGTCAAGGGCACAGTCCCCCCTGCTCTGGGAGGTTTGGGTGGCAGTGCTGTGTGTCACTGGGGAACAGTCCCAGGCAGGATGGCTCACGATGTGCCGGCCTGAGATGACCACCCCCAGCAGGCAGGGGGTCCCTGTGGTGTCTGACCCGGTGCCTCCAGGCACCTCTGTGGTTACTGGTGAGTCCTGAAGAGTGACCAGGCAGAGCTCTTCCCCTCCATCATCCCTGAGTTTCCAGGGCCAAATGTGAGGCGGAGAAAAGGATCCTCCATATGCACTTGCCAAACACTCGCAGATGCCAGCCCAGATGGCAGCTCCCACTCCACAGTACCTTCTCCCTGTTCTTTTCACGGTGTTGGGAGCCTTCCTCGGTATCAGATGCTGAGTGTGTGTTTGCTGCCTGTGTGCAGGGACTGGAGCTCCTATTTCAGCGCAGGGATGGGGATGGAGGAGCAATCATTCTCGCTGATTGCTAATGTGAGTGCATTTTTCAGCTCCAGCATCAGCAGATCAGCCCTTGCATGTGAATCGAGGGCAGGGCAGCGGCTCTGTGCAGTCTGACACCAGTGCCGCACCTTGGGTTGGACGAGTGAGCCCTGCTGGAGGCCAGTGTGGGCTGCAGCCGGTGCCCTGGTGGTCTGTGGCTGCCGCTATGCCTGCCCTCGCCTGCCCACAGGGATGTGGCAGAGCCTCTGTGTGCAGCTGGGGCTGAGCTCTGCCCGACCCAGCACCCCTGGGTGCTCAGCGCAGGGCACGCTGAGGCCCCCGGTAGCTATCTCACTAAGGCCGGGTGTGATGCTGGGCAGGCTGCTCTGCATTGTGCTTGTACCTGACAGAGCAGCACTAGTGACCCCCTGCCAGGGGCAGTGCTGGGCCAGGCTCACCCTTCCTGCAGCCGGGGACCTGCTGGAGCAGAGGAGCCCTCACAGCCCTCTTGGGCTGGGGACAGCTGTGACCCCCTTGCCTGCCCCGAGGGAAGGGGGTACCTGTCAGCCTGCCAGGGCCCTCAGATGTCTCTTTCTTGCAGAGAGGATCTGGGGATGAAAGCTTTGCTCTAATTTATTCCATCAGGGTAACAGTTCAGCATCCAATTACAATATTGGAAACAGCTTCGAGAAAGAAGAGGAGGAGAACCAGGCAGGAGCCGCTGCGCTGCCCCGTGAGCTGGTCCTGTGGGGCCTGCTGGCACAGCCTTCGGCATCGGGGTTCCCCCCAAAGCACAGAGGGGGTTGCTGTCACTGTTTCCATCAGAGAGGAAACCTCCCTCCTGCCTCTCCTTCCCTTTGAAGCATCTCCACAGGTTGCTCACTTCATTGTCTGAGCTCTTGCAGAGCTTTCCCAGCCTCTTATCCCAGTGCTCCAGGAACCTGGAGAAAACAGCTCCTGCTGGCTCTGGGTGGTGACGCCCTGAGCAAACACAGCGAAGGCTGGAGGCGACAGGGTTGCTGCTGGAGCTCTCACCCAGGCAGCTCTGGTGTCCAGGGAGGGAGAGGAGCTGGGGCTGGATCACTGGGCGTGAGAGAAAACGGAGGCACCGGAGGGTGGGGACCTGCATGGGGGAGGTCAGTGCCATCTTCTGGTTTGGGCCTCCCAGTGGCCCCCGTGGAGATGGGGGCGCTGGGATGTGACTGTGGGCTGCAGGCTCCGACTTTGAGGAGCAGCGAGTCCATCCAATTTAAATAAACAAATCCTGAGAGCAGGGGCTGTAATTGAAATGCTGAGGGATTCTTACGGGCAGCACGGGAGGGTGCAGGGCTGTAATGAGCAGCCCCTCTCAGGTGCTAGGAGTTATTGAGGTTGCGCCACATCTATGACAGTTTAATCAGACCTTGAAAATCAGGGACATTAGACTGTGCACCTGCTCGGGGAAAGGAAATGAGCGATGCGGCTCCTCGCCGCCGAGCTCGCGCGCGCCAGGCGGGCTACCCGGAGTCCATAACTCAGAGGGGAGAATGGAATTACACCTCGCACCACGACTGAGCCCACAGCGCGGCTGAATGTCACAGCGGGTGCCAGAGGAGCATCTCTCCTCTCCTCTCACCCAGCCCCGACACGTGAGATGCTGGTGGAAGTTATGAAGGGTCTTCTTCTCCCCGGGGAGGAGGGGGGCTCTGAGCACCAGCAGGCCTTAGGAGCACTCTGGAGGTCAGGTCAGGATGGCCGGACCCAGGGACAGATGCACTGGCCTCTCCGTTCCTCCCCGGCGCCGAGGCTGCGCGTCTGCCTGTCCTGAAGCGGGCGAGCAACGCGCGACCAGGAGGGTTAACTACACCCCCTTAACTTCGGGCTGTGCAAGGCTCCCAGCCCTTAGGCAGAGGGCGAGGGAGTGAATGTCCTTGTGATTTCTACAGCTGCCAGAGGCGAGGGGTGAAATCAGAACAGAGTGCTTTCGTTTTCCTGCAGAAGGGCCCAGACAGAGGCACCAGAGGCCATGGTGCCTGTGCGTCCTGTCCCACCTGGCACTGGGAGACCTCCCCAGGAAGGCTGTGGAGCCCTGTGTGGGAGGTTTGTGTCTCTACAGTGTCCCCTCTGCCATCGACCCAGGGACAGAGAATGGGCAGAGGCAGAGGCAGGCAGTGAACATGGCCCGTTCGAAGCTGGCGCTGGCGTCTCCGGTTAATCACGAACGGAGCAGCTAGTGATGCTGTTCTTCACTCACCCAAACCCCGGGTCCTGGGCCCTGCTCCTTTCCCATGGCAGGAGCAGCCAGGCCACAGCTCCCGGGTTCAGGTGGGTCCCTTGGTGCTGAGCCCGTCCCTAGCTCCCGGTGGAGCAGCACTCGCCACCTGCGCAGCCCGCGCTCTCGCAGAGCACGAGTCGCTGCCAACCCTAAAACGAGCTCGCAGAATGCTGCATAAACCCCGCTGAATAATGAGCTGAGCTGAGGAAGCCACAATCTGGTCATGGGAAGAAAGGATGAAATATTCATGGCAGATGATTTGCCGGCTCTGCCAGCAGAGATGGTCATGTCAAAACAGGCGCGGGCCTCGCTCGCCTCTCCCCCCTTTAATATTCTGGTGGCAGTTCTTCGCCCTCCCCTTTGCTCTGCCTTGGGCACCACGCAGAGGCAGAGGTGCGTGGCAGGAGGGAACCTTTGCAGCAGCTGCCCTGCCTTGTCTTTTGGCCCGTGAGGGTCTCCAGAGCAGTGAGAGGGCTCCCTGAGAGAGATCGGCTCAGCGTCGCCCCGTCTGCCACCATAGACCACCTCTGTTTGCAGAAGAGAGGAGCCCACGCAAGGTGCTCTGGGGACTGTCTGGAGGAGCTGTGTGATCTCGGGGCTGGATGCAGAAGGGAGGAGACCAGCAGTGATGCAGTGCAGGAATCAGAGTTCTCCTGTACAGGGGGTCCTGCGACCGGAGTTTTGAGCCCGAGGGAAGAAAAGGTCTCTGCTCCCTGCTGGTGTCCAGGTGGCTGTTGTGATCTGGGCTGTTCACCTGCTCTGTGTGGGCTCCTAACCACCAAGCCTGGGCAAGGAGGACCTACCCCGCCCAATCCCTCCACAGTGGCACTAGAGCCTAGTGGTTCTTTCTGGCCCCGGCTCCTCTCCTCAAGAAGCAGCATCTTGCAGGTGCTGCAGGGGCAGGAGCTGCAGCCAGAAAGCAGACTGTGGTGTCCTGACCCTCAGCACAGTCCTGGAGGCAGCAGCGTGGTGGGACAGAGCCTTTTCCCACACTCGGAGGCTGCAGGCTCCCTTTTCCTCTTCTGAAGCCCTTCAGATTTCCCCCCTCAGTTGGAGCCGGTTGTCATCCTCCCATCCATCCCACGGTGACTCCTGAGTCCTCTGAAAGCCTTTTCCTTCCCTCCCTGCCTTCCCGAAATAGCACACGCTCCTGCTGGCATCCTCCCCAGCTGCCACGTGGGAAGGGATCCTGCCCTTTGCGGAGCTTTCACACCTCGGGAGGAGGATGTGCTGCTTCCCAGCAGAGAGCAGCGCTGCTGGCAGGGATCCCCTCCCCTGCACGAGTCCGCAAGCCCAGAAGGGTTCTCATGGCAAAGCTTTTCCCTTGCTGCAGAGACGCGATAGCTCCTGGACGGGGTCTCTTCTAAAGCACTCCTCACAGGGGAGAGCTGCACTTTGAAGTCCTTAATCCTGCTCTTCCCTCTGAACCAGCTCCCCGGGACAGAGCCCTCCCTTCTCCACGCCACCGCGGCGCTGAAAGAGGGAGAAGGCTGGAGGGCTGGTGGAGGCTCCTGTGCTGGTTTTGAGGAGGCAGAGCGGAGCAGGAAGTGTTCTGGGAAGGCACCCCGGGCATGTGGTTGAGAGGAGGCCTCCAGACATCTGCTGCGACCCCGTAACCAGGGGCTCCAGCAGCTCTGCCTCCCCAGGGCTCTTTCTGCAGGGAGGTGGGGACAGGGGGCTCCGCTTGGCCTTTTCTTGGCACCGTCTGAGCCCCTCTGAATCCTGGAGGCTGTGCGGGGCAGAGCCCGCCCGCCCCTTGGTGCTGGAGCCCAGGGGTTGTCGGGATGTCCCGACAGAGCGGAGGCTGGGCAGGGGCTGGCAGCGAGTCAGGTTGGAGCGTCCCTGCTGGACTTGGCTCGAGAGGCGGTGGAGCCCGGTCAGATCAAGCCTTCCCTTGTCTCATGCGAGTGACAGCCAGCAGAGCCGAGAGCCTCGTTTGGTTCCTTAATCGAACTCAGTTGTCACT
>VZRI01010381.1:965-38757 GCA_013397515.1 Upupa epops | reverse complement strand
TGGATATGAGGAAGCCCTTCCTCACGGGAAAGATGATTAGACACTGGAATGGACTGCCCAGGGCAGTGGTGGAGTCCCCAACACTGGAGGTGTTGAAGGACAGACTGGCTGTGGCCCTTAGTGCCCTGGTCTGGCCTGGCTGGGCTAAATAACACAGAGGGCTTTTCCAGACTCAATATTTCTGTGATTCTCTGATTCTGCACAGGTGTTTCCTGGAAGAGGGTGATGCAGCATTTTGGCAGCCTCCTGACAGGTCACTGTGCATCCACACTTTCTCACAGGCACACATGGTCTACCCCATCACACAGATTCTCAAGCAGTATTTTCATTCACCTTTACAGTTCCGTCTCCCTGTGCCTGTATTTGATCATGATTTATCTGCTTGCTGTTCCCTATCAGAAGGACAGCTTCGCCTGGTTTGTTTCATTGGGCAAAGGACTGCTAAAAATAAGCAGCAGATCCATAGTCTGGACTGCATAAGGTGCAGACCAAGAATAGAATGAGAAATTATTAATTCATCTTTGTTTTCTTCCTAATTTTCTAGCTTGTGTGGCCACATTAGCCAGATGCATAGCTTGCTTAATTGCACTGTGGTTCTGTCATTAAAGGCTTCAAAGCATTCTTTGAAGGTACCTCAAGTATATAAGAGCCAGAAAGGCACACTGTAAAACCCTCCCAGAGAAGAGACAGTTCTTGCAGCCTACCGCAACAGCCCAGGCTCTCTGAAAGCTCCTGCTGTGGCTTGTTAGGGACTATAAAGGATGGCTAATAGGGCTAGGGGCTGGAGGATTCTGACTGGAAGTCACAGGAATTTCTAAGTAATTTTTTTGTACTTGTTCAAAGACTGTTGCCATGTATGCACATACAGTGATGTGACTACTGAGCTAGAGTATCTCTTCATCTACATGGTTTGTGATCACTTGTTAATATGCTAAATTCAGTCTCTTTGATAGCCAGTCCTTTCCTCCCACAGAAGCTGCAATCCCAAGAGCTGGAGTAGCCCAGCTCTTCAGTGACCCAGAGACAGTGGGAGAGAACCATGGAAATGGCACATGAATGGAGTCCACACATACCCAGGGATTTTATTTCTCTTTCTGCCTACAGTTGTCACTTCCCACATTCAGCACAGGGAAAAGAAGTCCTAGCAGCCATCTCTTGCCAAAGACGTCTTGCAGGTTCTCCTTCCAGGGCCGGGCTCTTACCACCATCCCTTTCCGTACCTGGTGTCGTGTCTGCCCACGCAGGATCAGCAGCATCTGGTGGCAGCAGAAGCCAGCGCAAGCCAGTCCAATCCCAAGCCAGAGGTAGAGCATGAGGATGACAAACATCTCATAGCTAAGTAGAGCACCTGCAGACCGAGAGTTGAGGGAGGACAATACAAGAAGAAGTTTAAACACACCTCATACACCAGTGTAACTCTCAGCCCAGAGAACAGACAAGCTGCTTCTATTTTCTGGCCACGAGTCAGGAGTTAAGAGCAAGACAGGCTGGTTTCTCTGACTACATAAAATTGCTTTCTTTGTAACATCTGATGCAATGAACCTCACTGGGGAAACACTTAAGTGATAACGGTGCCTGTACACGAACTGCTGTCAGTGTGAAGAACAAGATTACAGGAGCAGATTCAGCCACAAGTGAAACATGTCTGTAAGACTTCAGCTTGATTTTGAAGAATGCATAATGTGTTTAAGGATCTACCAGTTCATCACAGTGAACCTAAGATTTATAAGATCCTTTTGAAAAGAGATGTGGGTCCTACTGCATGCAGATGCTTCCAGAAGCATTACTGTGTGCATTAATGCTAGGCTGAAAGATTTGGGATATCTCTGTTATTTCTATGTACACAGAGGGCTTTTCCAAAAAAAAAGCTGCTCCTAAAACACTATGAATACTTTGTGTATCTAAATCTCCTAATTCAAGATGTTTTGTAGTACATATTTCTACTGAATATTTATATTTTGAAGTATTCGATGGGCCCTTTCCTCTATGATGATTTTAGAAATCCTTCGGGAAAATATTCGTGTGATAGCAGGTACCAGTGAGGGACCTTTCAGCGTGTAGGCAGATCAAAGCCTATTACAATAATATTGTGTGTCTGCACAGGAAAGTGTGCACACATACTGGGTGTGCATTGGTGTATTACTGAACACCTACACTTACACACAGGGATACAAAGAAGAGTAAATATGTGTCCATAATAGTATAAATAATATTGTCTCACTGGTTCCCATAAGATTTAGAAAGGAAAATGCTTTCACATGATTCTGTTGCTCTGGAAGACTGTGGGGCAGATAGCCTTGGGGAGTTGAAAGCTCTGGTTGCTTTGAGGCCCAGCAAGAGTGAGTCTGATGGAGCAGGGCCTGTGTGGACTGTGGAGCTGATGTAACAGGTACACGGCTGCTTCAGGGCTTAGGTCTGATGCAGGGGTAGCTGGGTGTGTGACTCTTGCTTTGCTTATACATAAAGCCAGATTAGCAGCCTGTGAGCCCCAGTTTCTCCACATGGCAGTGCTGTAATTAGGAGATGGGGGCTGACCCATGACAATCACAGAAAGCTCTGGGCTCATTTGAGGATGATTCGTAAGGACACTGACTAGAGCCTGAAGATTTACTTGAAAAAGGCATAGGTGTCATACAGTTTTCTTCCTAAATGCAATGTCATCTTTTCCTTCTTACTAGATCCTACTTAGTTCAGTGGGCTTTGCATGCAACACAGCAGGGGAATAGCAAGCCCCTTAGGATGATGACAAATCCTCAAACTAATTCTGTCAGAATAACTTAATCTATCAGGTAGGAAGCCCAGAGCTAAATATGGGTTTCACTGCCCCCCTCATACTGGACCAGGATGTGACAGATGTTTGTTCTTTCCTACAGCTGATACTCAGATGGGATATGAAGAAAGGCAATGATTTTCTTTGCAAGGCAGCAGCAAGCTTTATTGATATGAGCCTCTGAAATTCAACACGAAGAAAGTAATTACCTTTGTTTCCCCTTACAAATATGAAGCAGCTCTGCCTTGTGCTTTCCAAATACTTGATTTTTTTAACCTTTAATTAATGTTAACTACATAAAGTATTTTCTATAATTTCTTTTGTGTTTGTATAACTGCTTTCCACTTGTCCCTTATCACCAGTGCATTTTAGCCTCAGATTTGCTCTTGCTCTACCTGACCTGATGTGATCTCAAGCTTATTGTCATACATTATCTATGCCAGAAAAGCTGCATCACAAACTGAAATTAGAGTCTTTGGTTTAAATTCTGAAATCCAGGCCTGAGCACAGTCTGGGTAGAATGAGTAGAGTCAACTGAAAAATTTCCCAGCATGAAAGCAGGGAACACTCAGTTGACATAAGACCAGCAGATTCACCCTTCACCCTCCTTTACTTTGTCTCCAGTGAAGATGGCATGATGAAATGTGAAGTTCTTACCCTGCTATATCAGTGCTGTGTTTGTACCCTACAACAATCTCAAGCAATAGCTATATCAGCTAAAAAATACTGAGTGGACAACCCTTCCAGGTAACTATTATAGGCTGTGTTTTTCTTTCCTCATCTGGAGGTCAAATGTGCTGGTAGAAATACAGTAGGCCATTCCTCCTAAGTAACCAAGACACCATATGGCTGTGGGAGACAGGAGTTCTCATCCCAGCTGAGCTAGAGGTTCAGTGGGAACTACTGGAAGTTGATGCCTCACAAGGGTGCTCTGGCTCTCTGTACACAGCCCCATTGTGCCCCAGTCAAATGCTGCCCACACGCTGTCTCTGGAGCTGCAGTTACTGACACCAGAGCTCAAACACTTCAGTGGCTCTTCAAACATCTGCCAGGCCCCAGCTCAGTGCAGATGAGTCCTCAGAGTCAGAGAGAGAGAATTAATTCCTTGATACTCTCCTCCCACATCCCTGCTCCCCTTCCCAGGCTGCTGTGCTGAGCTGAGCTTAGGCACAGAGGAAAATCATTCCCAGTGTTTTTAATGCTAGTGAAGCTTTTACAACATTATTCACAAAAATTCTTCTACTTGGAAAAATAACTCCATTAAAATGTCACAGCAGGATTTCATGCTTATTGTCTTTCTTTGATGACCATGACAACCTACTCATTTGCCAGGTAAAGAGATAGTTGTTTGTTTTCAGATAGCAACCCTGTAAACCTAGCATGTAGTCCAAAATGCAAGCTGGGGTCTCTTTGGCTCTTGTATCTCCAGCAGCAGGACTCCATACTCAGATCATAATCAGCACTTCTGGTGATGGTGCATAAGCCAGAATAGATTCTAGGCCCTTCTTACTGAGTTCAGCTGAATCTGCAAAGCTAAAATGTATGGGATGGCTATTTTAGTCTAACGAAAGCTGATCTAAGTGTGCAAGGCATGAGGTGTGTAGGGGGAATTGACATTTTCTTACAGTCTCTTTCAGAGCAGAGTAACAGTCTAGGCTCTCAGCATAGTCCTTTCTCTGAAACCAGGTTTCATCTAGTTCTCAGGTCTGGACAGAGAAATCATTGGATAGTTTGAAAGGATGTTGATAGCTAAAGAGGCAAAGCTGGAAAAGCAGAGGAAGAATTATGGGAGCACAATTAGAAGAGTTGATGAGATCTGGCAAGGAGGAGGATAAGGAAGAGTAAGGAGTGGGGACGAGAAAGGAGCTCTTGCAAAAAGCAGGCACAGATAGTTTCTCCTGGTTCTCTTTGGACCTGTGTCTTACACTGCAGTCACAAGAGAACTGGCTAATCATGTCTTTAATCTCTTTATTTCTGTTGCTCAAACCCCAATTTTCCTGTGCTGAAATGATGGCAAGAACTCAGTAAGATTGTGCTGCCAGGAGACAGGAGGTGGGTGACAGTGGAGGGGGTGAGTGAACCTGGATGAAGAAAATGAGAATATGTCTGCTGAGATCTGGGCAACCTGCAGACTTGCAGGGTACAAAACCTACAGATGCATCCACGTCAGTCAGTAGGACAGGCAAAAGATTCCCCTCACAATGGATGAAATACCTTTCCTCCCTGTGACTGGATAACACCCTGTGTGATGGATAGCCCTGTTTTATCACTGGCAAACTGGCTATAGAGCTGTTAACTGTAGCCTGAAATGGGTCCCAGCTTCTATTTCAGGTGAATTACCATCATTTGCAAAGGCTGTCTCTAGCCTCTCAAACTGATGTTGTTAAACACAGCCAATTCTGCCTCTTGCCCATTTCCTCACTGCTGCTCCCCATACATAGCTATCTGAGGAAGATCATGTGTCCTCTGACCGCGGGAGCCCTGAAGAAGAAAGATGCTCCTCATCTTACCTGAGAAGAACTGGCTGATGGAGTGAGGCAGAAGAGTGAAGAAGGCCAGTGGGTTTGCAAAGGACATGGAGAGAGCAACAGAAATGTAAGCCATGCCTGCCACCAGAGAGTCAAGGCAAGCCAAGGAGGTGTAGAGGCAGAACATGATGAAGTTTCGCATATTTCTGTTTCCAATGCAGTTCCCAGTGAAGAAACAATGATGGTCATGCCTCTGGGTGACTCTGGCACACAGTCTACAGAAGTGAGTGCTGGGCAAAGCTGAGTCAGGGGACTTGCTTCCATCCAGCCACTCTGCCATCACTTTGGATCCTTTGCCCAAGTTTAAGCCTTTGCTCAAGTCTTCGGGGGAACTCTGGATCACAAGGATGTAGTTGCCCAGAACATTAGCTGAGAGGAAGAGGAAGAGGGCCCCATGCAGCAGAGCAGGAGAGAAAAGTGGAGCGGCAGAAGGGTCTCTGAACATGCTGGGGATGAAGAGAAAGATCTGTAGGACGAAGGTCACTAGGGAAATGCACAAGAAGTAGGCTGGAGCGACAACATTGAGTAACCTGAGAACTAGCATTGCGGATTACGTTCCTGCAGGGGAAAAGGAGAGAAGGAACATCACCACTCTGGCTGCACACTTCATTCTTCCATTTTCTGTTGGGTCCCGACCCCGCTGTCTCCCAGAAATGCCCTCCAGGGGCCGCTCTCCCCTGCCGCCGCCCCACGGTCCCGGCCGGACTGGGGTAAAGGGAGAGCCCGTGGACTCAGCCGCTCCTGGGTTTTTGGAGAAAGCTCCACCGTCTCTGCCTCTGGCCAACTTGCAGCAGCGACGTCCTCGAGTAGCTGCGGAGGCTGAAGGGAAGAGCCGGCTCCCGCGCTGTATTGGAGATGTGACCACCGGTTTGCTCGCCTAGCAAAATCCCTCTGCCAGGCAGGGTCAGTTTTGATTTTCCATGAGAGGAAAAAAGGTGGTGCTGGAGAAAGGGGAGTGAATTGAAAGGAGGGAGGGGAGGGCGGGAAGGGAGAAGGGGAGGGGGGACTCTAATCCACTGCAATACGGATGAAATCCAGTGTTCTCATTTATCTTTTAAACCCGCGGATCTACAGATTACCAGTACGATCGCTGCCCTGCTCTGCGCGGAATCAGAAAATGCGCAAAACAGCTGGTCAAGTGCTGACCAGATGCAACCTGCGGCTCGGAGCTTCCGGGATGGGCGGCCCCGGCCAGGCACGGCACATCCTCCGCGCCCGGGTGGGCACCGCCAGCCCCTCTCACCCTGCAGCGCCAGAGGACAGGGCAGCCGGGAGAATAAACGCAGCGGGGAGCTATTGGGGTGGGTGTCTCGGCGCCCCGAGAATCCCTCTTCCGGCAGACCGATGTCTGCAGAGCCCCGGCGGCCCGGAGGGGTAGACCTCGCCTAGATCCCTTGTTACTGAAGGCTACCGCCGCCACCATGCAGCCTCCTGGTCCCCGGGTGCCGCCCGGTACTGACGTGTCTGGCGCCGGCGGAGCCGCTGCTGTCGCCTGGAGTGGCGACCGCCCATGGCCATTGCAATACCTCCACAGCAGGCGCTGCAGAGCGCATCCCGGCTCCTGCCCTCCCTCTCCCCTTCTGCCCTTTTCCTGTCCTTGTCCCTGCCCTTCTCTCTGTGCCCCTACTCCGTGTCTTTGGATCTGTTGCCATGTGCCTTTCCTTGTCCCTGTGCTTTTCAGCCCTTGTCCTCTCTTCTTCCTTCATCCGTCACCTTCTCCAGCCCTGTTCTTGTCCGATCCTCACCTTTCCTCTGTTAGTGTTCGGGAGCTGCCCCTACCGTTGCCCCTGTCCTCACTCCTGCCCTTGCCCCGGCCCAGTCCGATCGGTCGGCCCTGTAGCGGCCCCTTGAGCAGCACCGGGAACTGTCTCTTCAGCACCACCCGCTCCACCTGCGCTTCCTTCCCCTCCTTCGGAGTGGACAAGGGTGTCCTTGTGTCTCTGGGGCCCTGACAAGTCCCGTGGTGAAAACAGGGAGTGAGAATGAAACTCGTGCCCACTTCGGCCCACAGTACATCCTTCCTTCCTGCAGTGTGGGTGGGGAAGGCCAGGTGAGGCTTCAGTCTCCCTACTACAAGCTGCCCTTGCTGGAACCAGCAAGGAGAAATTTTGGGAAGAGTATATGCAGGTTCAATGCCTCCCTGGGTTTGCAAGACAGGTAGGTAGGAAGATCTTTGAAGTGAGCAGGTGATGCCTAAGCAATTATGCACACTAGTAGAAGCTTTGCACACTTGCAACCCTCACCCCTGTCTCGCCATTCATGCAGTCTTTGTACTGTCTCCAAAGGCACTATGCACAGCATCTAATTCTCCACCACACCTACATGCTGCACTCTCCTGGCTCTGATGGGAAGCATCCCTGTCTCCCTCCACAGATGAATCATGTAGGACAGAAGGTCTGCTGGGATGCA
This sequence comes from Upupa epops, assembly GCA_013397515.1. Taxonomy (NCBI): domain Eukaryota; kingdom Metazoa; phylum Chordata; class Aves; order Bucerotiformes; family Upupidae; genus Upupa; species Upupa epops. The sequence goes on along the minus strand of VZRI01010381.1, from coordinate 31,050 downwards.
GGTTTGCACCTGCATAGAATCAAACTGTCCTTCTCCAAAACTCAAATTCAATTAATGTATTCTTAGGTCATAGACTTACTGGCCAGCACCCCAGCACAGACTGTTCTTCAACAAAAGAAGCTACCCATTTGCCAGAAGGTTCAGAGCAAAATGAACCTGTGTTTCACATCTCAGTTCCCAGGGAGTGAGGCTGGGAGGAGACAGTGGCTGCGTTTGTCTCCTGTATGTGTACTAACTTGGAGGGTGGTGACAGCAACCAAGTGTTCAAGGGTTCTTTGTCAGAAAAAAATTTTTCCTCCTAGATAACATTCATGATTCAACATTTCTGAGAAAAACAGTGCCAATAATAAAACCAATCTGAAACCAAGCCTGTAGACACTGGGTCTGCAGTGACAACTAAGAGACACCTTCAGCAGAACTGGAGGGAAAGCTGCTCAGAACCAAGTGAGCAATCACTTTCACCTCCATCATTCTCCTGTCACAACTACTGAGAATAAAAATCCTCCAATATTCCCTCCATTCATCAATTTAAAGTAGACTGAGGCTTGCAACAGAGATGCATGACCCAGCCTGTATTTTATCTTTAAATAATCAGACAGTGTTTTATCCATATTGTAACAGCTTACATTAAAAGAATAAAAATTACAGAGAAACCTTTTCATGTCATGGAAGATTCCTGACTGAAGGGTCTGCATCTCATGAAAGACATTAATCCTTCTGTAAGCTGTACACACAGAGAGTGGTGAGGGAAAGAAGGAAGGCAGGAAGGCAGGAAGGCAGGAAGGCAGGAAGGAAGGAAGGAAGGAAGGAAGGAAGGAAGGAAGGGAAGAGGAAAGGGGGAAGGAAAACTCCTTTCCACTGAGATGGAAGAATAGTGCAACAGATTGTCTCCTACATTCTCGTTAAAATGCTTCAGCAAATTGATACTTATGTTTTGTCACTGTTAAAACACTGGCTTCATATTTTAGAATATAGTTTAAAATCTCTTCTTTCAGTGTTGTATTGGTATGGGGAGCTGTTGGCAAGATGGGGGAGAAGTTGTCTGATGATGAATTTGCCTATGTGTGTGCAATTGCATAAAAAAGAGACATGGGTAAATAATGAAATTAGGACAGGCAGTAACTGAATAGCAAAACTAATTGTGAATTTGGAGCAATGTGGTTTTATCCTGCTGCAAAATCAGTATCACAACAGAACTAGGATGTGTGGTACTCAGAAATATTACTTCCCTTTTCTTTTTTGAAGGAGATAGACTTTCCCTGGACAGTCTGACTAGGAGTCAGGAGATGGAGTACTTCCTCGTCTTGCTTTTCACCATAGGTAAACCACCTCACCCATGTGTTGAGATTTTCCTGTCTCTTACACAGATATTATGCCTTTCTTTGGAAGATCTTGACAGCTGAGCATGAGGAACACCAGTAAGAGGAAATTTTGGTTGTTACTACCAGCTGTGCAGACATTCTCCGGAATTTTGCTGAGTGTATCACAGCCAGATCCACTCTCTGACCCCAGCCTTGGTGTCATTGAATTCCATCACTCCTCTCTCCCCCACTGGCCAGTTGTGTGGAGGTGCTTTTTCTGTATGGACCCCTTTACAATAGATCCCTTTAACAAGCAGAATGGGAACTCACTGGCATGATCTGCACAGTTGTCAGCCAGATGATATTTTCATCCTCTGGTTCAAGAAATTGGGCTATGCTTGATGATGACTGACAGATGACAGTTTTGGTAGTCTGGTCCCTGGATTTCCTAGTTCCTCATGTTCAGATATTTTAAGCAAAAGAAATCTGCTCAATATCTTTCAAGGTCTTACTTTAAATTGCATCCCAAATGATGTATAATTTCCTTCAACTCAAAATGTGCATTGATTCAAGCATTCGAGATACAGGCTGATGGTTATTTTTGTCTGACATAAATGAGTTTGGATGAAATCAGTGCTCTCTGCAATAAATCTGATGGTGCTTGCCTTAAATTATCACTGACTTAAATACAAGCCTGTTTTTGTGGGCTTTTTGGGGTTTCTTTTTCTTTTTGTCCCTTTTCTTTATTTTCAAAATTTGAACCCGCAATGTCTAGAGAGGTTTCCTGTTTGGTTAAGTAAAGTTGAATAGCTATAAAAAGCAGGAGGGAAGGCCTGATGTCTTCAATTTAGCAAATAAAGTAATAAACCTTTAATTTAGAATATATAATTTATCAATACATTTAAATAAATAAGTAAACGAACAAATCTGTTTTCAACAAAACAAATAAAGCATGACTGGCAACACAGCTGCACGCCTTTAAGCTGACCAGCTTCTGATTTGCTGAAGTAAAGATAATGAACACTGAAAGGAAAAGGAAGCTAATGCCTTTCCTCATTTAACTTTGAGTTTAGCTACAGAGGTTTTTGGGATGGACCTGATGTTCTGAAATAGCAAACTAAGGCTGACTAGTCAGAGTGAGAAATCATCATCAGAGGCCAGCTCAACCAGCTTTCCCAGATCGTCCATGTCCTTGCCCTTGCCTCAGTATCTAATCAGGTCCTGAAGATCTTTGGTAATTGAGATTATTCAGCAGCCCAGGCAATCATTGCTATCTTTTCAGATTTTTCCTCATGCCTAATTTGACATTCCATCATCAAAGGCCTCAGTCCACATGTTCAGTGGATACAGAGAACAGATGAAGCCCTTCCTCTCTGCATTCTTTTTCATACTTGAAAATGTCTACCATATCTTCTCTAGATGAAGCTATCCCATTCACCCAGTCTTTCTGCTTAGGTTCTGTTTTGGAAACCTCTGAAAGATGAAAGGACATGGGGTATTGTATTTGTTGTGCAATGATCGATTAGCTGAGGGCCACACAGCACCAAGGTCAGGCAGACTGACAGCATGGTTCTAGGTAGTCAAGTTTTAATCATTTTGACCTTTATTACCAGTTGTGCTGGGGCTTGCAGTGAAGCGATAACAGTTGGCAGGTGGTCATAACTTTAGTACTCTGTCAAGCACATGCTGCATCTGAATTTATGACTTAAGACACTGAAACTCTTTCTCAGCTCCCATCTGGATAATCTTCATCTGCTCTCCCTTTCCTTCAAGGGCAGTGTTGAGAAAGAGATGGATTTCATACAGCCCTACCTCATACTTTCCCCAAGCTGGTACAGCTGCTCTTTTCTCATTACGAACTTCACAGTTTGTCATTCAAACTCCCTCTCTCCTTCCTAGCCTAACTCCCTTATTCTTAGATTCTTATATATTTCATACTCATATAAACATCTTTCTGAAGTAGAGGAGAAAGACTAAATGGCCAGCATGTTTTCAGGCAGTTGAAATATCATGTTGATGATGCTCCGGGCTGCTCCAGCTGACCTGTGCAATGCAGCCCCGGGCTTGGTTGAAACAAATGCATGAAGTCACAATTTATGACATGCCCTGCTGTGTTAGGAAAACTGTAGTAATAATTAAAACTTAACTCATATGCCGCTTGCTGGCAATGTTGGGAAACAAACTGTTGCAATCAAGTAAAGTTCAATGTGTCAGTGCATAACAGCAGAAATGATGCCACGTGGGATGGGAGTGTTGCAGGAGAGAAGGCACTTACGGACCTGAGCTCAGTCTGAGGCTGTTGTCCCTGGCTGTGGTGTACCCACTCCTCCACACCCCAGATCTGCATATGTTCCTGGGCCCTGTCCCTACAATGGGAAGCATCCCTTTATGGGACTGAAGATCCTTCCCTTCAAGTGCCTACAACTGCCCCTTCCCCAAACTCTGCCCACAACACCTGCTCAGCACCAGAAGAATGGCTGAACTGCTGTGGCAAAGAAAAGCTCAGGCAGTATAAACATAAGGAAGAAGAACTGAAGAGGGAACTGCAACAGGCATCCACTGCAGGTGTCTGGTTGCTCTTGAATTCTCATCATCTCCAGTACGCTTCAGTATCAGATGTTATACCCTGATAACAAGGTTTCATCCTGGAAATTGATGGGACTTTTCTCCTTGCTTTCAAAATACTTCTGCTGTCAGTAGAAGTGCACAATACATCTTTTTTTGTTGCTTTTTTTTGTTTTGATTTTATTTTTTTGTTTCGGCTGACTGATTTGAGTATCCCAAGCCATAAAGCTCAAGCTAACTGAGCAGTCCCATCACCCAAAATAAATACCACAATAAGGAAAGGTTTTGGACCAAGGTTCTTTTTGTTCTACATCATTTCTAGGAAGGATACTGTGGGAGCAGAGCTCTTAGGGAACAGAGAATTAAATGAAATAAATGTAAATGGTGTCTTTTTGCAGGGGAGGATTAAACCCCAAAATAATGAGCATGAATATGTGAGGGTGGTCATGTAAAGCAATCTGCTTTCATCAGGAGCCACTACTGCTCCAGAAGCTGTGCACTGACATTTTTCACAGGGGTGGCAACTTCCTCACTAGCTATTTGTTCATCTGCCATACTCTGTTGTTGTGGAGAGTTGTGTCTGATTTATATTGGGCACATCAAGGTGTAAGTGCCCTGGTCTTTCTTTATGCTTGTGAAGTGTCATGCGTTCTAGGGAATCCTATAAATAATAAATAACAGTACCACACACACATATTCATAAGCAAGTCACAGTTTACCTAGTGAATATTCAACAGCCACCAGATGGTTCTTCTTTCACTGCCTCCAAAATGGAAATAACCGATTACTAAAGGTAAAATATTCCTTCCCTTCTTCTGCTTCCCTAGGGCTCCTACTTGTTCTCTTGCAGAACTTCTGCTCCTTAGAGAGGTAAGCCTTTCAGCCTCAGAAACAGATCTGAAATACAAAACGTTTCAGCAGGAGCTTCAGATAAATGAACACAGCGTTAGATCAATTCCAAAAAACTGACTTGGAATAATCCTTCTGCCTGGCACAGCCACCATGAAATGGCTGCTGTTCCTGCCACCAAGGTGCTCCTCCAGTGGCTCTGTAAAAGCAGTTCCTAAATTACTTTGGTTCTGCAAAAATTCAGCATCCTTATTGGTGATGAAGTGTCTTTTCCTGCCTTGCCTTAACAGAAGAAATGCAAAGCCTTGTTCAAGAAAAGGATGAGAGGCAGAGTCAGGGCAAGAGGAACCCTGCTTTCACTTATTTTCAGTCACATGAGGCCTAGCCCTCCCAGAGGAGTCAACTTTTTATTGTGTTGGCAGAGTCATGAGAACTGGAGACAACCCTGCAGATGCTAGGAGCCAGCACCAGGTCCATGAGGCCAATACAGCATCTGGGATGGGAGAGCTTAAGGATGAACAGTAGTCCGGTAGTATCCTCTCTTGGAAGGGGAGGCAAGAGATTGGAGGAAAAAGGAAAACCAGAGGAAATGTGAGTTCATGACTGAATGAGTTGGGTGCCCTGGTGCCAAAGAATAGAGAAAATGTGGTATTACTGAATGATGCCTTTTCTTCAGCCTTTACAGCTAAGGTCAGGAGTCCAAGACCTTAAAGATCACAGAGGAAGGCAAGAGAAACACTGACTTTGCCTTAGTTGAAAAGCATTGGGTCAATTAAGAAAACCTAGCATCCACAGATCCAGGACCCTGATAGGATGCACCCACAAATGCTAAGGTAGCTGGCATGAGTCATTGCTAGGCCAGTCTCCACCACCTTTGAAAAGTCCTGGAGAACAGGACAGGTGCCAGGGGACTGGAGGAAAGTCAAAGTAATTTGAATCTCCAAAAAGAGCAAGAAGGAAAACTCAGGTAACTACAAGTCAATCAGCCTCTCCTCCATCCCTGGAAAGGTGATGGAATGCATTATACTTGGCACCATGTCAAAGAGTGAAGAGGAAAAGAGGGTTATCAGGAGCAGTATTCACCAAAGGCAAGTCTTGCTTGACAAATCCTATAGCCTTTTAAGATGCCATAACTGGATGAACAGAAGAAGAGAGGACAGTGAATGTGATCTACCTTGACTTCAGCAAGGCTTTCAACATCATCTTCCATGGCATCTTCACAGCCAAACTTAAGAAATGCAGAATGGATGATTGGATAGTGAGGTGGATTGGGAATGGGCTGAAGGACAGAACTCAGAGTGTTGTGGTCAGTGGGACAATCTGGTTGGAGGCCTGTGGCTACCAGTGCTCTGAAGAGGTCAGTACTGGGTCTAGCCCCATTCAATACCAGTGACCTGGATGAGGGGACAGAGTGCACCCTCATCAGTTTTGCTGATGGTATGAAACTGAGAGGAGTGGCTGACATGCCAGGGGGTTGTGCTGTCATTCAGTGTGATCTGGATAAGCTGGAGAACTGGGTGGAGAGAAACCTTACAAAATTCAATACAGGCAAATGTCAATTAGTGCATATGGGGAAGAACAACCCATGTATCAGTACTGGTTGAGGACTGATCTGTTGGAAAGCAGCTCTGGGGAAAAGGACCTATGAGTCCTGGTGGACAAGAGGTGACCATGAGCCAGCAATGTGCCAAGAAGGCCAATGGTATCCTGGGATACATTAAGAAGAGTGTGGCTGGCAGGTCAAGGGAAGTTCTCCTCTCCCTCTATTCTGCTGTAGTGTGGCCATGTGTAGTACTGTGTCCTGTCCTGGGGTCCCCAGTTCAAGAGAGGGATCACTGAAGTGACTAAAGGACTAGAACATGTACTGTACAAGTAAAGATTGAGAGAGCTGGGCCTATTTAACCTGGAGAAGAGACTAAGGAGAGTACATACAAATATTTACAATGTACATGCAACAGGATGGAGCCAGACCCTTCTCAGTGGTGTCCAATGACAGGACAAGGGATAATGACCACAAACTGTAAAACTGGAGATTCCACCTAAACGCAAGGGAATACTTTTAAACTGTGAAGGTAGTAGAGCACCAGAATGGGCTGCCCAGAGATGTTGTGTAATCTCATCAAGATCCATCTGGACATGTTCCTGTGTGATCTGCTCTAAATGATCCTGCTCTGACAGGGGGATTGGACTAGATACTCTTCAGATGTTCCTTCCAACCCCTACTGTTCTGCATGATACTGTGATGTCATGATCTCCTTAAATGAGCCAAGGTAAAATAGCTGAGATTCTGTTATCTTTTCTCTGCTGAAGAACAAGGCCTTGATTTGATCATAGGTCAGATTTTGCCAAATTCCAGGAACCACTTGATGTATTTGGAGGACAGCCAATACCCAGGCTTCCCAAACGCCTGTCAGGAGCAGAAGCCAGGATCTGCTCTGTTCACAACTGGAGAAAGAGGTCGGTTCCATGGAGCTGAGGAGGGTAGCGGATATGCTGTGTCCAGGAAGTGGAGGGGGCAGCTGCTGTGCAATGGGGACAGGGGGCACTCTTCAGATGTCGAGGGGACCGGGGCCAGGTGGAACCCTGGAGAGGGCTCAGGCAGGAGGCGCCCTGGCATGGTGTGGAGGGCAGGAGTGAAAGGAGCTGGGAAACAGGAAAGGAAGAGGTGAAGGTGCGGGGAAGCTGAGTACTGCGGTGGAAAGAGAAAGCTGGAAAGAACGAGAGTGGTCGAGGTCGGAAAGAGCCAGAGGAGCTGATGGGGTGATAGCTGGGACCAAAGCAGCTTCTGTGCAGGAGCACCGGCTGCCCGAGCACCCACCCGGCACAGAACTTACCGTCAGACCTCCCCGGGCACCAGGTACCGCTCCGTTCCCGATTTTCTAGGGTCGCCGCTGGTCCATCTCCGGCAGCTTCTCAGCCGAGAAATTGCTGCAGGTTCGTCAGGGTCGAGCGAACCCGTCACTCCCAGAGGAGCGGCCCCGCAGGGTGCCAGGGTGGGCTGACACCGGGGGACGGGAGAGAGCACAGATATCCCTGGCCCTTGAGGATGCCTGGACGAGCTGGCAGGTGGCGCTGGAACCCGCCAGGAGCGGCAGGGACAGGACGGGACAGGACGGGACGGGAGTGCAGCGCTGGCCTCAGGCGCGGCACGAGAAGGCCCCTGAGCCGCCTCCACAGGTCGCTCCTACCCGAGGAGGTCCTCCCCGGGTGGCTGCGGGAGAGGGGCCAGGCTTTCTGTGCTCCCTGGGCAACTCCCACCGGGACACGGTTAAACAGGATCTGCTTCAGAAAAGCGTAAACCTTCCTGTACTTTCCCTTAGTGGAGCAGCATCTGAAGGCAGTAGAGCAACTACCTGGAGGACAGGTCTGATGGGGAGCAGCTGAGGGAACTGGGGTTGTTTAGTTTGAAAAAAGGAGGCTGAGGGGCCACCTCATTGCTCTCTACAGCTACCTGAGGGAGGTTGTAGAGAGCTGGGGGTTGTTTTGTTCTAGAAATAGGACAAGAGAAAACAGATCTCACACTAACATGTCCAGATGGGTCTTGGATGTCTCCAGAGAAAGAGACTCCACAGCATCTTGGTGCAGCCTGCTGCAGTGCTCTGCCACTCTTGAAATAAAAAGGTTTTAGCATTTGTGTGCAGCTAACGTGGCTGCCCTTGGTTAAATTTCTGTGCAAGTATTTCTTTTCTCATGTTACAGCTGAGAAGACTAAACTATCTTCTTCAAGGTGAAACAAAGAACAGAGCCTGGGGCAGTCTCAGTTACAACCTTATGTTATTGTTTAAATTATTTTATGCAGCAGCACCAGCGATGCTGTTTCTTTTGAGCGAGTGTTTTGACAAGGCTGTAACACAGCCAAAGGAGTACAGCCAAGCAGAAACTTCACAATTGGACTCTGGACATTGTAGGGATGAGTTTATATAACTTACAACACAACTCAGGACCGCAGAGGCAAAACAGACTACCTCAGATTAGAAATACCCAGAAAGAAAACCCATAGTTAATGAGAAAGTAATAATTTTTACTTATTTTGGAAAATCCATCTGAATCTGCTATATATTAAACTTACAGTCTACCAGCCAAAGTCCACTACTGGCCACAGCTTGTCCACGGAGAGGAAGACTCCTGCTGAGACAGGCAGCATAACTCCACCTCCCACTCAAAGGACCTCTGCAAGCAGCTTGTCTCTTATACTGTGCTACAGCTTCAACAATTTCCTCCTGAAGCAAAACACCAGTTGCCATTTAAAGCAGCGGTCTCTCACAGGCAAAAGGTATCATCCATGTGCCAACCTCAGTTCTTAGCGCTTCAGCAGGGTATGATTTGCAGGATTAAAGTCAGAAACTTAAACCTACTGCATTCTTTTGAGCTGGAGGGAAGAGGAGGGGAAAAGAGCAAGAACTCAAAAACTCCTGTTTGCCTGCTCCAGGTCACTGTGCTCCCTAGAAGCTCCCAGTACCAGTATAGGTTGGGGAGTGACCTGTTGGAGAGCAGTGTAGAAGAAAGGGACCCTGGGGTTCTAGTGGACAGCAAGATGACTGTGAGCCAGCAATGTACTCTTGTGGCCCAGAGGGCCACCACCACCCTGGGGTGCATCAGAAGGGAGGTGGTTAGCAGATCAAGAGAGGTTCTTCTCCCCCTCTACTCTGTGTTAGTGAGGCCGCATCTGGAGTTCAGTTCTAGGCTCCTCAGTTGAAGGACACAGAGCTGCTGGAGAGTGTCCAGCATAATGCAACAAAGATGATGAAGGAAGTAGAGCACCTCACTTATGAGGAGAGGCTGAGGGAGCTGGATCTCTTTACCTTGGAAGCTGAGGAGTGACCTCATTAATGTCTATAAATATGTGAGGGGTGGGTGTCAGGAGGATGGAGCCAGGCTCAAGGTCATCTAGTGATAGGACAAGTGGCACTGGGTGCAAGCTGGAACATAGGAGGTTCCCTGTAAGTATCAGAAGGAACTTCTTCACAGTTAGAATAATGGAGCATTGGAACAGGCTGCCCAGGGGTCGTGGAGTCTCCTTCTCCAGAAATGTTCAAGACCTGCCTGGATGTGTTCCTGTGTGACTCAGTCTAGGTGATTGTGTTATAGCAGGGGGATTGGACTAGATGACCTTTTGAGGTCCCTTCGACTCCTAATGAGTCTATGATTCTATGTTTTTTAATAGATATTGGTATGTAGTTCAGAAATCATAGCCTGTTTCTGATGGAAACGTTATTATGTTTAACATTTTAATAATAGTATTAATAACAAAAATATGTATATAATAGTATATATATTTATATATCTACACTACCTTTAAAATCTAAAGGTGTAAGAGTTTTGGAGGAGGGAAGGCAAGGTTTCTAATGAATATAACTGACCGTTTAGAAATAGTTTATTTTGCTTTGTAGTGGCAAATTGCCTTAAAAGGAGTGCAAAAACACACATAAAGATTGAGTGCTCACGAACCATAGAGGCAACAGGTCCAAAGATGCATTAGACTTCGAGCTGATACCACAGTCAAGGGTGATATAAAAGTGAGGCACACAAGCAGTAGGGGGAGGTGATGTAGTAAGCCTTTTTCAGCACTTCTGCTTTACTCTTAAAAACTTAATTTTTAATTGAAACACTAAATCAAAACAGGATCCTTCCTCTATAAACATCTCTTAGTTGAAACATGAATTTGAGGTGGTTTTGGTAAATGCTTTACTAGACTCTTTCCCTGTGCCTTCTGAATCAAGGTTATGCTGGAACTGTTAAGTTTGTCTCATGAACATAGCTCGGAGTACAGATGTAAGAGGGGAAGTCTCGAGTATTTTGGATGCTCTGAATCATGCAAGACAATCTGGCTTATAAGGCTGCATTACACCACAGCCTGAAAAAAGGCATCACCTAGACAAGGTAAAAGCATAAAATTGCGTAGCTAGGGACCCTACATTCCCAGGCATTACAAGAGTGAACGCAGTAACAGCATGCCATGTTCAACTGAAGGGATGCCAGAAATTCTGCATGCCTGGAGATTTCAAGAGACAGGGGTGGGCTACTGTTCCTTTTAGACTGCGTATCATGACAAGTGAAAACAAGACATGTGCAGTACACCTGAAAGAAGCCATTCACCTTTTCAGCTTTGGTAAAATAAAGACAAACAAGCCTGAAACCCAGCAGACAGTATTTCACAAACACAAAATTCGCAAACACTGACTCTCATTTTTGGGGTATTACACTTACTTCAAAACTACTGCATCTTTATGATGGAAAGTGATGTGATTCAAGTCATCGCCTTGCCTGGAGATACATAAGAATTTCTTGTACCATACAACAGGATCTCATGCCACAAGGCTACTGGATGTTCTGGGCATGACTGTTTAGTTTTGCAAGAAGTCACCTGTCACTATATGAGTCTTGCTTCCAAGTTTCATCTTTGAACACAGAAGACTGTGGATAAAGTTGGCCTCATTTTGAAAAATGTGTTACAGTGAAACACATTTCTGGTACACAGACCTGATAGCAGAAGATTCTTCAAAAGAGAGAGCAGAATTTTTAATCTATTTTTTTCTTTCAGTAGCCAAGATCCTTACTTCGTAATTCACAACAGAATGAAAAACTGACAGGATTAAGATGCAGTGTAGTTCACCCTGCACAGATTGTGAACACAATGTAGACATCACACAGAGATTAACAGTTCAGAAATGGAAAAATCCTTCCAAGTTGTGATGACAGATCTATGACAATGGTCACTCATGACTGCATTTTTAGTTCTGCACAGCCCACTTTGACTCATGCTCCTCTCAGAGGCCCCTGCATTCATAATTACTGTTAAAGCTTACATGTCCCTTTTCACAGATACATCATAGTACCACTTTTGGATCACACATGGGTAGCATGCTATTGCAGAGGTGAACATACAACATGCTTTGGAATAAAGAACTTTGCATCATAAAAGCTTTAAAATAATCCACAAACTTTTCAAATATACTTTATTTCAGTCATATGTCACAGTCTATTTTAGCAGAAAAGTCATGTTCCAATGCAGATATCTTAAGCTACTGTATTCAGAACTGGCAACAGACTTCAGAAGTACACAAGATGCTTACATTCCCACCATAGCAGTAGAATTTGGAAAACACATAGCAAAAGTAATCAAAAATACAAACATCTAATAAAACAATACAAAAGCAGCAGTCTGTCCAATTCATCAAGCTACTTCACCTGCTAGTCGTCAGTTGCAACTGGAACCAAACAAGCCATCTGACTTTTTAGACTGGATTAACAAGTTCACTGAAAACCGCTGTCCCAGTGTCTTGCCACTCCAGAAGTCAAAAAAAATCTGTAAGCTCATTGCTCACAGTCTTCCAATTAGGAAGGTTAATGTTTCTGCTCAAATCTATTCAACCTCCTCCTGATTCTGACCTACTCTGGCCCTAACGTAGTCAAGTAATTTTCTCAACACAGTTCCAAGCTAACCTATTTCATTAAATTGCAGCCGAGAAAGAAAAGCCTTTATTTTTTAAAGGTTTATCAAGGCTTTGAGGAATAAAGGCAGCTAAGAGAACAGTACTCGATGACATACCTATCACTATGAGACTTAAACATTCTGCCTTACAGATATGTCAAGATTCAGTTATGTAGGGTTATGATTCCTAATGAGCCCTGGATTGACATACTGTAGTTTCACAGTGGATTCTTCTAGTTCAGCACATACTGTTTAAGTCTGGACTGATGCCCTGTAAGATTTCTAGCCAACTGATGGACTTCATTCACTGATTTACTGAATACATACTCATACAAATTACACCATCAGCTATAAGGACACCCAATTATCACACCCTCAGTGCTGTCTGGGGAAAAAACACACATGGTACCCTGGACTGTAAGCGATTGCTACTAGTTAGAGGCTCCTAAAGTCAGAGGGCAATACCCTGCAAGGGAAATTTTTCCATCTTTTTACATCTGAGCATTCTGCACTAAAATTCTTCTTTTCATTTGATGGGTAGAATTAGAATTCTAGTAAGATTAGAAAGATATCCTATATATTTTGTTACTCCTTATCTCTAGGCCTATTACACAGATCCGATGAGTGGAGTCTTCCCATACAAAGCTCAGAAGAAACAAGCCTACCTTTTGGGATTCTTTCACAAATGGCCTAAGATCTATCCTACCATATCTCACTTGGTGCAGACATCACAACAGACTCACAAAAGAGCTAGATTGGACCCATCCTGCATTTGTACACTATACTGTGCTGAGCTGCAATAGTGCTCTGCCACAAGTTATGAGCCATCCTGGTCTGCACAATTCTTGCATGGATATTTAAAACACATGTGACAGAACACATTCTATGAACACTATTCATCGGTTATCACACACCGCACTAGTCTTCAGCCAGTGGGCAGAACATCTGGAAAGGCAGGGCCACTCATTTTTTACAGCTCTACTAGGGAGAATCTTGTAATGGAATTTCTTTCTAAGCCTATGACTTGAGTCAGGTCTTTCTTCTTTGTGAGGTACATGCAGCATTTACCTTCCTCGGTGTATAAAGAGGGTACCCATTGCAGGAGAGAAGGTGTTTTCTCTAATGCACATATTGGAGGAAGACTACAAAAGCATTCTCTACAGTCTTCTGCAATGTTGATTCCCAGAGGCATCAGTAAGAGACAATGTCTTGCCACAAATTAGCAAGACATTCTCTCTACTTTCAAGTTTCTTTAAGAATCAGAGGTACTAGAACTGATCATCTAAACAATTTAAAAAAAAACATGGTCATGCAGAAAGGAATATTTGCTCTTAGACAAAGCCATTCTCCACACAGACTGCATCTGAAAAAAACCCTTTCCAACTGGAGGGAAGTCAAGTCAAGTACCTCAATAAATTGAAATCAAATAAATGTCTCTAGAACAGCTTTTGTAAGATGACTGCTGAGGATATCTACTAGTAAGGCCTACGGTAGGCAAGCACACTATGAGTACTATAAATTTCTGTGAAGGAAAAAAGGTTTGAGGGTTTGTTTTATCAATCTGAGTTGTTTTTTTATGTTCGGTTGAGGTTCTTTTGTGGTTGTTTTTTAGTTCAAACTCACATGGATCAGATTTTTGGGGAGATTATCCAAATTGACATCTCTGTTCCCCATCCCTCTTCTCCAGGTACACTAGTCTGATTTTCTCTAAATAAAAAGTGAGAGGCAAAGTGGATGAGAGGAGGATTTGTTTCATTACAAATCATAATGCTCCCTTTTCCTTTCATTTTGACCACCTCCTGCTTTTTTTTGTAAATGCCTAGCAGTCTGATTTCACAGAAAACAAATTTAGGATTTGTGACTAAAGACACACATATCAAATGATATGAAACTAGTCTTGCCAAATTAATCCTGCTGAATTAATTGTGGTTAAGAAACTTGTACTGTTTTAAGAAAAAGTCCCTGCAGCCTTTAATAACTATTTTTTCTTTGTTAGCTTCTGAGAAAATTAAAAGCCACTTGCTTTGTAATTTTGTTAGCCATTAATCAACATGGCTTTGGAACAAACACTTCCAGAACAAGCCTCACTCCCTCAACAGTACAGATCAAAATCAAAAGTACACTCATCAAAACATGACGTTTAGGGTTTGGGTCCTAGGACTCCTGTCGCTTTAACCAAAACCTGCAGTAACACAGAAGTGCTGTTTCAGCACAAGCAGATCTCCACTTATTCAAACTTGTTAAAATCCCAAATGAAAAAGGACAGTGACAGCCTAAAGATACAATCCCACCAACTTCAGTTTCCTCTCCTTACACCAATTCCCTTCATCAGCTTGCAGCTGATGATGGTCCAGTGTTGGCACCTGTCCTGCTATTCCATTCTGGGAATTATCTGAAGATGGGAAGTGGAAGATGCTTGCTTAAAGAACACTGCAAATAACTGTTGTTCTCACTGCAAGGACTGAAACATGCCAGCAGAGCACTTCTGAGCTTCTCACATCCAAGTACACATACAGAGTTACCAGGGAGTTCCAGGGCACACCAGAGTACTAAGTACCCATTCTGTCAAGATCCCACCATACTATTCCAGTCCCACAACTGTTTCTGAAAACAAGTTATTACTGGCATGCCACTCTGCAAGTGTTTGACTCATAAAACACTCAAGCAAAAGCCTGAGATGGGAAATTGGAGGCACAGAAATAACTTGAGTAACAGCTAGGTACTTTTTTGCTACATGTTGGGATAAATGGGGTCTTCAAGGTTGCCACTAGCTTTATCAGATCCCATTAGAGATGCTTCTAGCTCTGCCCATGACTGTGGTGCATTGTTCTTCATTGCCTCTACAAATAGTTGTGTTTGGTGTTTCAGCCGGTCCAGTTCAGCCTGAGTCACCTGGTTCTGATGAATGAGCTCCTTGGTTTTTAAAGTGATCTCCAGCAATCCTGACCTTCGTAGCACAATGAGTGTATTCTGAAAGCGCCTGCACTTGCTTTGTTGTTGCAAGAGCAGCTCAGGAGGAGTACAAACCTCTTCCGGTAACAATGCAGGGTTCCACACGGCAGACTGCACTGTAGTCTGTGCTGCACTCTCACTTTCATGAGAGTTGCACTTTGTTGTCTGCAGAGTTCCAAAAGGCAAAAGCGGAGTTAGACCTAGCACTTTTGGAGTGTCACTGGAAACAGGAAAACCAGGAGGAGGTGGTAGTTTTCCACTGGCAACCAGAGTTGAAGATCTTTGCTGGTTAGAATCCTGAGTCTTAAAGCTAACTGGAAGGTGAGAGCAGGGACTAGCAGGCACGCCTGTACCCCTCAATACACAAGTCTCCATCTTCGGTGCTTCTGTGCAGAGTCTTTTATGGCAATCTGTTTCTTGATTTTCATCTAGATCAAACGAATGGTTCCTCTTGCAGGGCTGCGGAGCAATTTTGGGATAAGAATTTAGGATGGGAAGGTAATGAGTGGAGTCATTTATCTTTTTCCCAACAGGGTGTGTGTTAATGGGAGGTGGGACTGATGGACGAAGAAACACTAGCTGTGGCTGAGATGGAACCACTTCAAAAGATGGCTGCACAGTCCAAGACTGGAGCTCTGACGAACTCCCCTGAGAAGCACAAAAGGATACAAAACAGAAGTCTTACAACACTGTAAAAGAGGATCAAAAAACCTTAAATAAAACAGGTGAACTGTGCCATTTATCCATTTGTTATACACAGTCCAACTAGTATGTTCTGTTTTCTATCAAATCCACCCTTCTCCTCTGACAACAAAGCATAGCAGTAGAATCAATAACCCTTTGTTGTGGAACAGCAGGTATGTTTAAAACCAATCCAACTTGAATTTATACATGCTTTCTTAAGCGAGGATAAGAATGCATGCTTCTGTTGTACAATGCTTATGCAGAAGTTTGACCCAGACTTGGGGTTAAACAAGTGTATAGAAAATTTGAAATATAATTAAGCACTGTGGTTATGACACATTTCAAGAGTCAAAGCTTTCTGCATAGATATTTTAGTAACAATTCAGGCTCCCTCTGTTCAAAGGCAGCAATTCTAATCTCACCAATTCTATTTGTATAGCAAACTTCTGAAATGGTTATTTAAAACAGACAACAGCTGTTCAGTAAGACTTGCAATCCTAAGTACAATACACAATAGTTTCAGTAAATTTAAAACTACAAAGCAGGATAAAATGCTGACTATCAATCAATGCAAGGAAAAAAGTCTGTGGAGAGAGTTTAATTCTCCGCCTCTTGTGAAACAACACACACTAAGAAACCTTATATATATCATGATTGAAGAAGTGCTTGAGTTTTAACTCCCCTCCACAAGCCATATTCTGCAATATAGGGACATACACCCATTTTTACAAAACACTACCTCTTCCTCCTCCAACACATTAGTAGAGATCTTCATGAGATGTTCTGGCTAAAAAGCATGCCTGTTTTTCTCTAAACATATCAAATAGTCTAGTAGAAGATACTATTTCTGAAGAGGAAAAGCCTCTGGGGGGCCTTAGAGGAACCTTCCAATCACTGAAAGGGGCCTCTAAGGCGGCCAGGGAAGACTGTTCATAAGAGTAGGGACCAACAGGACCAGGGGTCACGGCTTGAAGTTGGAAAACGGCA
Organism: Upupa epops; assembly: GCA_013397515.1. Lineage (NCBI taxonomy): Eukaryota > Metazoa > Chordata > Aves > Bucerotiformes > Upupidae > Upupa > Upupa epops. The sequence continues at coordinate 14,280 of VZRI01010381.1, read as the reverse complement.
GACTGAGGCTGGAAAGGAGTTGAATCTGAAGGTGGGAAATCCCTGGAACAGTCTGCCTAGAATGGTGGTAAAGGACCCATCCATGGAGACACTCAGGATCAGGCTGGATGGGACTCTGGGCAATTTGTTCTAGTTAAGAGATAGCCCTGCTTGTGGTAGGGTGGTCAAATTAGATGACATTTAGAGGTCACTTCTAACCCAAATCATTCTTTCTGATGCAAAATCTAACTTCTTAACATACTTAAGTCATCATCACCACAATTATATGAATAGTAATATGTCAGCTGCTCTTTCAATTCTTCATGAAGAAGATTCTTGTTAGATTCAATTACCTACTCTGACCCAGAATTTATCAGGTTTGACCAGCAAGTTGCTTATGAAAATGGGTTATAAAACAACTATCTGTAAAAAAAGAAGTATTACAACAGTGTGACAGAAGAGAGGACAAACACATCCAAAACAGAAGTATTTGGAGGAAGTATATAAATACCATGGCTATATGCTGAGAGGACAAAATGTGCAGCCTTAAGCAGCACAGTTTTGAGACCAGAAGTAACTTACTGCATAGTACCTAACACAACAGAGTACTCACATCACTGAAGATGAAAAAGCTATGGAAACTGCTTGATTGTCTTGTTTTTCTCTTTTTGTCTCCTTTCCATTCATGTTGCATTCTGTTCTTGTTCTCCTCCCTAAAATCCCATTTTTTGTATAGATGGGACATACTGATTCTATTAATTCTTCAAAGTATGGTGTTCGGGGTTGTTTTTATTAAATGAAGGCCAGGTTACATCTTACTTATATAAGTGGTAACTGTCTAAAAAAAAAAACTTTCTACTTTTATAAGGCTTGAAGAAATCCTGCCACAACCAACACTGCTTCAGAGATTTACACTCCGCTTTACTTTTTCTGTAAACTTACTGTCAACTGCTCACACTGTTGAAACTGTGACAGCAGATACCATCACTGTGCAGAAGTAGTGTACTTAAATGACTCTTAGAATCAGTGGATCTCTGCATGCAGGATCTTAGTGGACCTAAGACAGAAGAATGATGCTGACTAAAACAGGAAAAAATGAACAACAGCAACCGGATGCTGGTTGCATTCTTTCTGTGGTCCAAAGAGCCCAACTAAGTGCTGCACTGAAAAGCTGATTTTAACATGACTAGTATGGCTATCTGAGGTAAGTAGGCATAATGGAAAGACGCAGAAAAACACTTCATTATTATTATAACCTAGATGCTGCTTTTGTTTCTTGCAGTGAACATTTTTCAATTTTATATTATTGTGCTTCACTATACATAATTAGACCTACGTTATGACACTATTTTATGACACAGTACTTAAGAGAATTTTATCCACCTCTAGCTCTTCCTCTCTGTGTTTTTGCTATGCTATTTAACTACTAAAAAAAATGTATTTCTACTTCCTACTGTATAAGAACTTCAGCATGTTAAGACAGTATTTTGTCCACAAAACAAGCAGTATTACTATAAAATTGTTTCTTGTATGCATAAGGTACAATGCTGAGATCAGAACCATCCTCCCCACAAAAGCATAATCTTCCAAAAAATAAGAAAACCCTGTGTCTGTATCAACATCAATACAATATTTAACAGGTTTTGCTTGTTCTGAAAAAGGAAAAATAACCCAAACAGTATCCATATTATTTTTCCTTTTCACTGTATCCTCAGAGGAATTCCAATAAAGATGACTGAAGTATTTTTGCTCTGATCAGAAAACATGAGCAGAGAGCAAGTGGTCTAATAATATATTCATATTTGAACTTGGAGCATTCCTATCTCACAGATTTGCTGGAAGAACAACTCAATAGGACCCTGGAACATATAAGTAAATGTAACTGTTGTGATGTGAGGCACCACATTCAATTAAGTGAAAGAACTCTTATAGTAAAAATACCAACACTAACTTAAGATTAAAATTTAAATTTTTTCATTCATAACATTTAGGATTAGTGTTTTCCATTGCAAATAAAGCACTTCTAGGACCCAAGAGACAAAACCTGTAACCCTACTTTACAGTATTTACCGAATAAAAGAGAAAGTATCAGATTTCTATAGGAAAACTACTCTTTTTTGTTTTGATCTTTAAGGCTATTTATGTTATGTTGCTAAACATCTATTTTTGGAGGACATCCTTTGAGACAGAGGTTTAGCAGATGTCGCGCAGCTTCTCCATTTCACAGTTTTTCTATTTTAGTAATTCTAGCTGCCCCTCAAAAGAATAGGCTGACAAAGTAAAAGTTCTGGTGTTATCAGCAACTTCTGAAACTGCAACAACTTTGTAAAATATCTTGGAAAGGAAAGTACTTAAAAAAATAAATTCAATAATGTGTAATATGTTTCAATAAATTATTTCTTTCCTACCTGCTTAACTAACACATTTTTCATTACAACCATAGGAGAAAGTGTAGGAAAGGAGTTGCTTGTGGTCACTGGGCACTGCCAAGGCCTATTCTCTGTGTTCCAACACAAGGCATTCAGCACGTCCTCCGAGTCAGTCTGCTCCATAACACTTAGGCACTCTGAACTTCCATCTGCCAGATGTAGAGTTCAGCTGTTAGTTGTTTCACAAGCACCATGCTTGTACTTCCATTCAGTTCTACTGTTCCACTTCCTTTCAACCAGCCCCAAGGAATAATAAAGTTCAGTTCTGGAATACTAATAAAATTAGCCCTGTAGTTACCAATTATATTTCAGGCCAATTCTCACACAGACATTGTTTCATAAAAAATTGATTTACATTTTGTTCTTTTGTATTTATTCTCCAGGAAACTGCATACTACCATGCAGACTGTTCTAAGCCCTGGTGCAGGAAAGAACTATGTGCTACAGCACTGCTACAACCACGGTCTGTGGCAACAAAATACTGCAGGTATTTTGTATCTTGAAGTCTGCTCTGTACAAACTCAGTAAAGAGGGATCTCTCACAAAAAACGCTTTTTTTGTTTTTATTTAAAGACCATCTTTGCATTTTTGTTCAGTATTAAAATTACAGTAGTGTCTACTGCTGCTACAAGAACTGACTGTTCTAGCAATTATTCTGTAGTTTATTCTCTGGTTTATCAAACCTGCTGACAACCTGATCAAATCTTAAGTAACATTGGACAGCATAACCCAACAGTTCATCACTGTAAAGAGCAAAAAGTAATTCTGAGATCCACACATCTATTCTCTGAAGTGCTTCCATGAGTTTCCTTATTAGGCACATTTTTAATTCTTATACCATTCATATTCACAGCTTAAAATGTATAAAGCTCCACTCCAAAAATGCTTTGATGTTAGTGTGATTGCAGATGCTACCTGACTTACATATAAAGGCCTCCACAGCTAATGAGACACTACATGTAAGGGTTTAGAGTCAGATTTGTCAAACATCGCCAATAAAAGCAAACTCTGAGCAAGCAAAACAGCAGTATTTGTAAACCTGAATATCCAGAGTCCTTGTCAGATTCAGCTGCTGCCATGCTGAAGCGATGGTTTAAGTTCTTCATTTCTGTCACTTTGCCCAACAGTTCCTTGAGTGTCTCAACACAGGACTATTTTGTCTCCATGACTTCATAATGCCACACGCAGCTTTTAACACCTTTTCCATTGAGAAACTACAAAAATAGATAAGAACAAAGAGATATTTTCTCTGAATCTAAAGAAAATTCCATCAGTATAACACAACAAAGAAAGTGACATCTGTCCTTATGGAAATCTGGTTAGCAGCTGTTTGCTGAATCTGCTAAGCAACCTGTAGAACTCTGCTCAACCTCCACTTTCCCATTTGCTATCTTTATTACCCATTCAGACTAGCAAAGGCTTGACAATCAGGCAAGGATTCGCAGACAAGGTAATAATTCCTTAATGTACACACAAAATTTTGGAAATAGGAAAGTGGTTTCTTCTTGCTAAAAATGTAATGCACAGTCCTATTGAGTTCAGCCACATGGTTAGCCAATATAAAATATTAGATACAAATTGTTTGGCTATCTGTGATTAAATCAGTGGTACTGAGTCAAGTGGGATAGTTGTGTATCTCTTTTTACACTGTTAGTGAGCTATCCAGAGACATTCAGAAAGAATGATACCGAACTATTCAAAGAATGAAATGTAAATAGAAAATTAAAGTATTACATGCTTTTCCATCCAAAAAAAAAATAAAAAGGCAAAACAAACTAAAAGCTAAAGGCTAATCTTAAAATGATTTTTGTACAAGTATTAGAAGTCATTCAGGTCATATTTACCTCACAAACAAGTGAGCTATCCAAGGGACTGAAACAAAAAACAAATCAGTTGTGCTGCATGAAGCCTATATAACTAATGCGTAAACTTTGGTTTCATTAATACAATCTGTTTCACTCTGAAAGGTAAGTTATCAGAGAAAAAACACAAAGTAAATGATCATAGAATATACTAAGGCTAAAGAACTCCAAACCACTGAAATGCAACAACACACTATACCTGCAGCGCACTCCTAGGGGAGACACAGACTTAGAAATGCCACCTTCTTCCCGCACCCAGAATGAGAACTAGAAAGTTGACACTAAAAGCTGGGAAAAATGAGAAAAAAGTACAGTTATATTGTGACCTCCCGCACTACACATTTGTCACAATCTCTAGCTGCTAGGGTAGGCAGATGGTAACAAAACAGCAAAGTTCCTGCTTCTGTTAAAGAAGGTTGCTGAGAACTTGACTAATACAAAGACAACAGGATCAAGTGCAGAAATTACATCTAACATTATTAATATAAATCTTTTTTTTTCCTGTAAAGCAACTATTTTAAGTTGTGCCTCATGTTAGAACTGTATAACATGGCCAGCAGCCCATTAATGGCAAACTGCTTCAGATGACACTGCAACACACGTTCTAGAATAATCTACCATAAAAGACCCTTTAAGGTTCTCACAAGTGATCGTTAGAATTCTGCTCCAAAATCTAAAGGTTTGACACCTCCAGTAATGAATGCTATGTTAAATAAAAGTGCTGAGATGGTGGGGTAACCGTCTATAAACTAAGACGGAACAATGGTCAACAGAAGAGAATTTCCTCAGTAAATACCTGCATAACTTTTACCTTCAGTCTTCAGCGGCACCTGCCAACCAGTTAACAGACATGGAGCAAACAGAACTATCTAAAAGTAAACTTGGTGCTAAACTTCACTTTTTACTCCAGTGACAAGTCCCCAGTCACACTTTCATCGGCCTTTTCCTTTTAACAATGCGAATGTTTTAGAAAAACAAGGACTGGAACCTAAGACAACACCATACCATCTGCTAGCTTTGCATTAAGGAAGTTCTGGGAAGGGCTGGCGCATTTTCATCTCTTCCCTTTACAGAAAGAAACAAAATGGTAACAACAAACTACCACTCAAAATCACAAACCACACACAGCCGCGGCCCAGAAATTCCCCCAGCCCCGCAAGCCCCAGTTCCGTCGCGCACTGGCCCAACCAAACTCGGCGCCCAGGGCCCTCCTTGCGGCCGCAGCGCCCAGAGCCGATACCGCCCGCCCCTTCGGCCACGAGCTGGTCCAGTGCGGCGGAAGCGCCGGAGCTCTGCTCGCCAGATGGGGCCTCTAAGCAGCATTTCCTGGCCACTCGGCTCCGGCTTCGGCCCCGGCCCTGGTCCCATCCAACTGTCCTCACCTGGGCACGGGCCTCCCCACCGCAACTCTGGGCCGGTCGCGCATGCACAGCTGGCCCCTGGGCCAGCCCACCCGGAAGCGGAAGCTCGAGGTACAGGCGGAGGCCCGAGAGCAGGGCCTCAGGGCGGGGCGGCGAGATGAGCAGCGCGGGGCAGGGCCGTGAGAAGCAGACTGCAAAGCGAGCCGCGCCCGGCCGTGGGTTCGCACAGGCGCTGTGAGGGAGATGTGCCCTCCAGCGTGTTGGGTTTGAAAGATTATGGAGCCCTGACTGCCTGTGATGGTTGAAAGGAGCATATGTCGTAATTGCAAGCAGCAACCAGAAGTCTGACAGAACATTTTACATTTTGCATTTGAAGATGAACTTCTAACCTGAAATTCCTAACATGAAGGCAGCATGGATGGGCTGAGTGAAGGCACCCTCTGGATGGAGGAAGCGCTTTAGTTGTTACGGCCTTGTTAGAGAGTGTGAAACTCTCTAGAGTTTCACAGAACAATTTATAAGAAGACAGTCTAATAGTTCTGCCTGGAAACAATAAGGACCTTAAATCTGAGTGTAGTTTCATACATAACCTGTTAAGTGCAAAACAAATATGTCCAGGATGAGGTGAGATTCCAGTCGTGCCAGCCCAAAGTGCAGAGAGAATACTAGTGATACATTCTTATAAATACTTTTTTTGTATTTAAATACCAGAGTTTCCTGAGTTGACATTAGGAAAAGGTTTTTCACTGTAAGAGTGACCCCATTTTGGAATAGGCTGCCCACAGAGGTGGTCAAGTCTCCACCTCTGAAGGTGTTCAAGGTTAGTCTGGATGAAGTGTGAGTGGCATGATCTAGATGTTAGGATGGACTGGATGATCTTTAAGGTCTTTTCCAGCCTCATCATTACTGTGATACTGTGTGATTTCTAGACTGGGGATTTGGATCTCTTGGTGTTCAGGAGGTTTCAGAAGAAAAGGAACCTAAGGATGCTTACTGAGGCATGTTCCTGGTTGCCACTTCCCAGAGCCAATCCTTACTGAAGTCCACAGAAACCAGATTTCTCAGGATATGGAGTATGCTTCTTCACCATAAACCCAACAGAGGCCAAGCAGTCTGTATTTAGGAAGGCTACTAGCTATTCCATTTGGGTGTTTCAGATCAAATTTATAATGTGTGACACCAGATCTTCATCCAAAGAGCAGCAAGTCAGAGAACTCAAATACTAAACTGTTTAATAGAGAACTTTTCTTGGACACAGAATATTACATGATACTCAAGGTAAACTTATGTGTTAAATAAACTAAATCTTAACACCTGAATTCTCCCAGTTGAATTAAGCTTTAGGTTTATATTGAGCACTATCACCTGAATTCTGCTTGCTGAAAACCATAGAAACAGAGAATCATTTGGGTAGAAGAGACACCCATGATCATCAAGTCTAGCCATCAACCCAATGCCACCCTGCCCACTAAACGTGTTCCTAGTGCCGCATCTACCTGTTGTTTGAACACCTCCAGGGTTGGTGACTCTACCACTTCCCTAGACACACTTTTTTTGTGATTTTAATAATATTTTTGCCACTGTTCATTGTCTATCTGTTATTGGATTCTTTGTTGGGACAAGATTTCATTACACTGTGCTTTCAGTGGTTTCTGTCAGTAGTAACAAGATGTTTTCCTTGCTTTATACATTCTGTCATGGTTTGTTCATTTATCCTGAAGGTGAGCATTTGGCAAATAAGTTTTGGTTCTTTGTTCAATTCTCTGTTTATTCTGGTCGTGGAACAGGTGAGGAGGGAAAGTATGACTGAGTATGAGGTGAAGTCTGACTGCATGTTTTCTCAGTTTAGGTGTTTCAAAACTTTAGAAATAACTGTTAAATCTCTTCTTCCAGGAAAAAATACAGATAGCATTTTTCATGGCTTAAAAGAGACAAAAGCAAGTATTATCCAATGAGGTGGATAGATAATCAGTCTTGTGTGGTACAGAACAATTTATAAAGCTGTTGATGCACAGACTTTATGGATGCTTATGCAATAAAGAATCTTTTGTCCTAACACAGTGGTAGACAGAAACCTTTGGCAAACTTCAGAAGGAAGCCATAGCTGGGTCAAAAGAAGGTGGTTTTGTAATACACTTTTAACAGTGGAGGTTAGGTGTTTGTCTGAAAACACTGTAAACAATATTTCCTTCTCATGTAGTCACCAATGTGTTATCACAGATGAAATACAATTTAGCAGAAGTTATGTATGAAGTTATTCTGCAAACAAATAGCTTCATTCATCTCACTTTATGCAATTAAAGTCTCATTATTACAAAACTTTGGTAGATATTTTTATTCCTTCTATTATAGATGCTAATCTGTTTAAAACAACATTTCATGTGTACATGTTGTTAATAATCGCAGAATCATAGAACATTAAGACTGGAAGAGACAACTGAGATCATCAAATTTGACTGTCAACCCAACCCCAGACTGCCCACTAAACCATGCTTGTTAGTGCTATGTTTACTTGTTTTTTGAACACCTCCAGGGATGGTTATTTTACCTCCCCAGGCAAGCTGTTCCTATACTTGACCACTCGGTCAGTGAAAAAATTTTCCCTAATGTCCAATGTGAACCTCCCCTGGCACAAACTGGGGCCATTTCATCTTGTCCTATCACCACTGACTTAGTAGATGAGACTAACCACCACCTCTCTACAACCTCCTTTCAGGTAAAGAGCAATAAGGTCTCCCCTCAAGAGATTTACAAATGGTTTGAAACATTTCCAATGTCCTCATTTTTCAGATTGCATCTTCCTCTTGTGAACCTGAGAATAATAAGTATCTTAACATCACTATAGCTCCTGCATTCGTGCATGATTTCTAACAACCATTAGGTGTCATGTAATGTTTGAATTACAGTATATAGAGAATGTCAAACATGGACCAGTCAAGGACTGCCCATGGACTTATTTCAGGATGAGAATGAGTATTTAATTTGCATAAAATGACAATAGTCCCAAATCTTACTTTAAAACATGCCTTAATTATATACCAGGGGCAGCAGTTTAATTGTCTACATCATTTATTCTTAATGTGACTTACCCAGTCAACTGAATGACACAGTGGATGGGAAAACATCCAAGATGTCAGTAGGTAATTTCAGGTAGCCTGATAGCTTCAATGTGTAACATAGCTGCACTGAAGTTCTCAAATCTGTATTTCCCTAGTTTATGGGAACTGTATTTGACATGACTGTACTTCAGAATTTTATTTTGATGAGGATTTTGACTTGTTATTCCCTGTAATTTTTAAAAGCAAATGAATAGACAAAAAGACATTACTTTATGGCAAGGATAACAAATGTACTTCATACAGAAGAGAATTTGAACCCCTGTACAGACCTCTGTTAGAGAAGATTAAGGACTAGTCATAGTAGTTGGACATAGAAGGATTATATTTTCTACAGGCCAGTCATTAGAGAGATCATATGATTCAGTAATATTGATATAACCATGTGCTGTGCCATAATGACCCCAGGAGGCAGACTGTATATAGGCTGTGTGTATATGCCTACTGTGATTCAGTTGCTTTCCTTGCAAACTTGTGATGTACTAAAGGAGCTAGTAGATGTCATTGCTAGTGCACTCTTCATCATCTTTGAAAGGTCATGGAAAGCAGGATCAGGGTTTGGGGACTGTAAAAAAGCCAGTCTTCAAAAAGAGGGAGGAGGATCCAGAAAAATACAGGCAAGTCAATCTCACCTCTATCCCTGGAAAGGTGATGCAGTGTCTCATTCTGGATATTATCACTAAACAAGTAGAGGAAAATAAGATTATTACAAGTAATCAGCATGGATTCACCAAGGGGAAATCGTGCTTGACAAATCTGATAGCCTGCTATGATGGCATGACTGAATGAATAAATGAAGGTTGGGCAATGGATCTTGACTATCTTGACTTCAGGAAGGCTTTTGACATTGTCTCCCATAACAGCCTTATAAGAGCTCAGTAAGTATGTGTTAGGTAAGTGGACAGTGAAGTAGATTGAGCTGAATGGCATAGCTCAGAGGGTTGTGATCAGCAGTGCAGACTTCAGCTGGAGGCATGTAGCTAGTGGTGTTCCCCAGCAGTAAGTACTGGGTCCAGTCTCATTCAACATATTCATCAATGACCTGGATGAAGAGACAGAGCGTACCCTCAGCACGTTTGTTGATGATACAAAACTGGGAGAAGTGGCTGGCAGGCTGGCACACCAGAGGGGTGCACTACCATTCAGGAAGACCTTAAAAGCCTGGAGAGCTGGGCAGAGAGAAATCGCAAGAAATTCATTGAGACCAAGTGTAGATTAGTGCATCTGGGGAAGAACAAACCCATGCATCAGTACTGACTGGGGACTGACCTATTGGAAAGCAGAACCTGGTGGGCAACTATTTAACCGTAATAGTAATGTGCCCTTGTGGCCAAGAAGGCAAAAGGTATCTTTAGGACCAGTAGGCCAAGAATGATTCTTAACCCCATCTACTCTGTCCTGGTGAGGCCCTATCTAGAGTACTAAGTTCATTTCTGGGCTGCCCAGTGTAAGAAGGTGTGGAGTGACCATTGGAGGAGCCTTGGAAATCAAACATGTATTAAAGGTAAGACATTGTTTACACATTAAGGAAGAGTATAGTATTGAAGAGGCTTTCAGGGCAAAGTGGTATAGCTGGTATGCAAAGAATCCATTCATAGAGTGAAGACACCACAGACAGGCTTTCTGTGATGTTACTGACAGAGATGGGAACTTGATGGACTGCAGTGGGAATATGATGATATGTCAGACCAGTTTCGAGCTGATAAACTGCATAATTCTAACCCTGGGCCAACAGTCCATTGACAAAATTATGTCATCTGTCTGAACTTAGCTCATTTTAACTTCATTATAATATCAAAACACACCTCCATCCCAAAAGTTACCTGACTCCTTGGTTTGACCATGCCTTCTCGATTTTGAGCTCAGAAAATTTTGCAATTTATACCTTTAAAAGCAAAGCAAGAGAATTTTATACCAATCATAATGAAAGTATGTATGACTAGAGTCACTCAAGCTCCACCTGGAAGCTAAAAAATTGTATAAATATAGCTGAAGACAGGGGCAATGTTAGGGAAGATTACTTCTAAGTTAGGGAAATTAGAAAAGATTACTTCCAAAATGTGGTGCAACTGGAGTTCCCAGTTTGAACCTGCTGAGTGATCAGTGTGATCCACTTAGTCCACAGAGCATCAGTTGCATGATGTGTGGAGGGAGTCTGCTGGTGCTGAACTTGGTGTTTAAAGGGAAATCATGGCAGGCGCCAAGAGGAGCTGCACCAGTTATATCTGAAGCAGCTCAAACTCCATCATACGCTGACAATGCCTCTTTTTCTGTGACAGTGTAGAGGATCCTGATCCTCTCTCTATATCCTCAACTCTAAAATCCCCAGGATCAATCTCAAAGTGTCCCTTGATGCCTTTTGGAAAAGACTCGAGAAAGACCCATTTACCCTAGCTGAAATGCGAAGCACAATTAAACTGTCTGGACTGGCCTAAGGGCAACCACGTGAACAATCTGGTGCTTGATTAATTCAAAGTTTGCTCAGGGCCCCGTTAAAAAAAACATTCTTTTTCCAAGTCACTTAATAAACAGAGCTCACAGTCTGACTGGAGTTTGAAATACACGTGTACCATAAACCCACAACCTCTAACAAACTTGTGTCTCCTTTTTATTTGTTGCTGGAGACATTGCTGTTACTTTGTTAACCACATATACTGGCATCTGGTGACACCTTTCCTGCCATATAGTTCGTAAAACCTCAATATCTTATGTAGATTCTAGTAGTGGGTAATACTGGAGGGCTGTACCAGATGAGCGAGCTTCCTCATAACATTGCTAACTTGGGCCCCAGGGTGGTACCATATTTCCCTGTGGGACGGGTCTGACTGGTGTACTGGCCCTTCTGTCCCCCTCAGGAGGATTCTCCTACCACAGTCACTCTCCCATTTTTATCAGCAGCAGTCCTAATATGTGCAGCTGACTGACTCACCCTTGGCAACCCCCTGGCTGAAGCTTCTACATCCTCAGTTGCCTGACCCTCAAGTTCCAGAGCCCCATACCTAATATAATAATTAATATAGTAAAAAACAGTATCGGTAAAAATAATATCATCACTGAAGACATATTTTCAGTTTTTCAGGAAATTCTCCACTTGATGGCAGTAAAAAACCTCTGGAATGCAGAGGTGGTTTATATTTCACCTTAAAACACCAAAAGGAAAAAACAATGCACAGTGAGCATGTGACCGAACTTTTAGATTTACCAATTTTTATCGTGATTGTCCTTAAATTCTGTAGATAGTTTTCCAGAAAGGAAGACTAAGTGCATCCTGATACAAGTAGAATAGGTCACCTGTCACGTTAATATAGGGCATAGTCTCACTCAGATGCACAACTTTAAAAGGTATTTTTGATTATTAATGTTGTGTATTAATGTGCAGAGGCAGACGATAAGCGAAAAATAGCCAGAGGATAAGGAAAATAAAGGCTGTTTTTAACCTTAATCTGGAAACTTGTTCCTGCCCAAATTACTTTGAGACTGTAGCTCATCGCTTCAAGACACATAGCAGAGGGCACTTGAATAAGGACCCAGGTTGCCCCAACTGGGCATTTGACCACCTTGGTTTGATTGCTGTAGCAAAGCTGAGTAGAGATTAGTTGTGGAATCATAGAATCATAAGGGATCGGAGGGAACCTCAAAAGATCATCTTGTGAGATGTTATATTTTGATTTGTGTCAAGGTATAAACAATATCTGCCCTTGTCATTGTGGAAAACTATTGAACGAACAAAGTAAGCAGTGAAGCTCAGCAGGACAAACGGTAAACAGGATGGGGAGGGGGGAGGCTGAGCACTCTAAGACCTGCAAAGTGTAGCAAAATGTATAGGGAGCTAATCACTGTTAATTACGATTAGGCCAAGAACATTTTCTCCCCCCTTATCTTTGGATCTGGGGTCTCACCAAGATGTGTAGACGTAAACAAAGAGGAGACTGATAGGAGGGGATCCTTTGAAGTGATAACATGTATGAAATAGGGTATAAAATGTTGCTGCCTTTAACTGTAAGTGTGTGTGTTGGTGGAGTGACTAACTTCCCACCTACCCAGCACTGCTTGCTCACTCTTTATTATCACAACCAATAAATCTTTTGTATTTTATCAAAGATTTGGGTGGTCCGTTGGATCATTTCTAACAAATTGGTGACCCTGACATGATTTTTCAGCTTCTTGAAGGGGGAATGCCTGATCCTGGTAAGGCATGCCCCACCTCTGGTGGTCTCAGATGAGGGTGAAAGCCTACTGAAAGGGAGAAATCATACAATAAGGCATGAGCAAGGAATTTTGAGCTCCCTGGAAAAACTGCAGTGAAATTTTACTTCTAATTCTAGTGCATGAAGAACCCAGGCAAGAACAGCAGACTGTGAGTATCGTTTGGTTGGGTGGTGTCTGGCTGATGCATGATTGAGATGTGTTCTAATCACAGAGCAAGTGTGGAGTCCTTCCACAAGGAGACTGGCAGGTGATGGGATAAAACATCAGATGAAGGGATTTCTTGTCTGAAATCGGGGGCCGGTGGCAAAAGAAAGGCATCAGTCAGGGGAACAATGGGTCTGAGTTTGGGAAAACATAAA
>VZRI01010380.1:18120-33721 GCA_013397515.1 Upupa epops | reverse complement strand
AGGAGATGGGGGTCTTCATGACTCGTTAAAGATACTTAAAGAAAAAATATAATTCCTTTTTACTGAGTCCAGTATGTGCCTGGCAGGCACGGGCACAATCAGCTCCCTTCCCACTTCCCGATACCAGGTAAATTTTTTCACAATGGGAGGAGATGGGGTCATCAGGGGGGTACTTAACGATATTTAACCCCGCCTGGTTTTAACAATTGAGCCGGTACCGAGGCATTCATTCCCCCACCCTCCTGAAGTTACCAAAATAAAACCATACAGCTTCCCAGTTGCTTTCCAACAGATGAAACTAGAATACAAACTTCTTGCTTCTATAACCCAGGACACATGTTCAAGGTCATTTTATTTTACTTGCATGAATATCCATTCACCAAGATGATGAAGGAAGTAGAACACCTGTCTTATAAGGAAAGGCTGAGGGAACTGGGTCTCAAGCTTGGAGAAGGCTGAGGGGTGACCTCATTAATGTCTATAAATATGTGAGGGGTAGGTGTCAGGAGGATGAAGCTAGGCTCTTCTCAAGGTCATCTAGTGATAGGACAAGGGGCAATGGGTGCAAGCTGGAACACAGGAGGTTTTATACAAGTATCAGAAGAAACTTCTTCACAGTGAGGGTAACGGAGCATTGGAACAGGCTGCCCCAGAGGGTTGTGGGGGCTACTTCTCTGGAGAGATTGAAGACCCGCCTGGATGTGTTCCTGTGCAGCTTGGTCTAGGTGATCCTGCTGTGGCAGGGGGATTGGTCTAGATGATCTTTCGACGTCCCTTCTGATCCCTAATGATTCTCTTCAGACCTGCGCTTTCCATATCCAGTTACGTAGAATCATAGAATAAATGACTGGTGGAAGCTGGAAAATTGGGGGGACTTATCTGACATACTGTTGTGTTGATAAACATGAAAGCCTTAAGTACTTCTTAGTTCCTTCATCTTGTAATTTTCAATTAATGTTCACTGTAGAATCAACTGAAATCATTGTCTGTCGGTGTGACAGCACTGTTGTAAACAAAAAAAAAAATCATTTTTAAGTGATCAGTTTTGCTGTTGTTTTGTTATCAATCAGAAGCATAGCTTCTTATCCACTTTGGTCTAATACCAGAAACATCTTAACTATGAAGAAACAGAGGAAAAATATCATTCTCATAGTTAATTATGGCTACTAAATATAGTAGCCATAGGTTAATTACAGCTACTAAATAAAGTAGCTAGTTTAGTGTGAGATTTTCCCCAAACACATCAGAGACCAAGAGACTCTTTTCTATCAATTGGCAACAAACTCTTGAATGGTTCTGCTCCAATTAGCTTTGCAGATTTTTGTCTCATGCAGTCCTTTTGTTCATCTCCCAGTGTTATTTTAGTGATGAGAGGGTCATGACCCCTCTGCACTGTTCAAATCCTTCTTTTTATACCTGCTGTCAGCAGGTGTTTTTCTTCACCCACAACACTATGGGGAACTTTGTAAATGAAGCACTGCTAAGCAAGTCCTTGTGAAAATGAAAACTCACTGTGTTCTCACCACTTAGGCATAATTCTGCAGATAGAACGACAGAGTTTCAGGGCCTGCCTGTTATGCTTTCACTGCAGAGAGCTTATCTCTCTGTCAGTTGCAAGGCTTTTCCTGCTAATCGTGTTTGAGCCATTCCACTTGTTGTTAATCAAAATCTAACTACATCATTTATTGTCTGGGTTTCATAATTTGAGACATCATACTTTCAAACTCCTTTTGCAAGCTTAATGAGAATCTTTAAGACAACAAGGCTGAAATTTAAATCATGACCTTTATGATATCTGCAATAAGTTTGATGACAACAGTGTGTGGCAAAACGAGGTGGTATCTTAATTCACCAAGTATATCACTGATAAAGCTGTAAGTGTAATTCAGAAAGAAATCCTAGAAAATGAAATTGCTTTTGCTTTGCTGTGAGCTTTGAGATCATAGATTTAATAATAATAATGTGCAGGACAAACTTTGCCCTGCATTGGCAAGTACAAGGTCATTCTGTGAGAAAAATTTTATACATTCATAATTCAAAAAATGAGACTATAATAAAGCATTGTTGGAATTGGTTCTTGATACCATAATTTCTGGAAGTATAAAATGAGTGAAACCAAGTCCATGTCTCATGGTTCTGAACTTAAGTTATCCTACTGTCATGGGTTAAAAACCCCAAATATATTTTAAACCAATTAATTTAGCTAAATTGCTAAACACAAAGGGAGGGTTTGAAGAAATCACTTATAAGCTGTAAGTAAGGAAGAAGTAAACTTACTCAATTTAGGGAAAAATGGCAACAAGACATTTAATTCACCCCCTACTCCAAAAAAACCCAAACAACCCACATAAAAGACGTATATGAAAAGATCTACAGAAATACATCACAATGTTGTTATGTAACTGATCCCAAACCTTAATGTCCAAACCCTAAAAAGGGAAAAGAGCCTTACAACACTTTGTGCTTCTGTAGAACCCTGGTGTGTCTGAGGTTAAACTCATTTCTTTCTGCATCAGTGGACATTTTAAAGACAGTCTTCTGTTTAGGTGCTCTCCTCTAAAATGTTGATTCCTAAAGTCACAAAAAAGGACTCTCTCTGTTTCAGTAGAATATGAAAAACCAGATGAAGCTTTCCTTCTGTCGATCTCCTTCTATTGTGTCCAGTTCAGTGATACCGCTCCTCTGACAAAAGAAACTAAGTTGGAGTTCAGGAAGAAAAAGAGAGGGGGGAAAAGGGGAGGAAGAAACCCAAAGCCAGAACTCCTGGGTTTCTCTAAACTCCAAACTTTGCAGAAAATACAGATGTTAAAATTACATATTTTACTTAGTTTCCATAAACATAAGATCTATAGACTAAACTGCTCCTATTCAAAACACATTTTCAAGAATTTGCTTCATTTATTTTGTTATTTTTAGTAGGTATGTTTATCATAGATGATTAATTAATTAACTAATAATTCTGTGTCTTATGTTATAAAATTGTAGCCAGTCTGAGATACATCTATATCACCTGCAGTAGGGCCAAAACTAGGAATGCTGATTTTTAAATTCTGAGAAAAAAAAAAAGGCATTCTAAAGAATTTTACATTTTCCCTTCACAATTTTGCTGATTTTCATACAAATTATTCTGTTTAATTTTCTGATATGGTGACTGAACAGAAGTGGATACAGATTTGAATGGTCTATGCAAGTATTTTAGCAATGTGTCACATCTACAAGTATCAGTGTAAAAGATTTTTAATTTAAAAGGATCCATGGAATCTGCTCTAGTGACCTAGGTATACAAAGCCGCAGGGATAAGAGAAAACTCTGAGCATACTGAATTTGATAAACTGCCTACTGTTTTTTCTTTTTGTCTGTAATGTAGGATACAAACAGAAAAGCAAAAAAACTGGAATTGTTCTTAGATTGGTGTGGGGGGGTGTTGGACAATATAATGTTATATATCTTAATTAATAATCTGAGGAAAAAATTATTTGTCAAGATAATGAAGTTTCTAATAAAGGCAAGGAGAATGAGGAAGATCAAACTAAATTTCTAAATAGGAAATCTACATTTTGTTTACAACTTTGATTTCTTAACTGTTTTGTGAATTTAGCAATGATGATCAGTTCTGTAGGACTGTTCAGATAACTCTATCTTGAACTGAATAGCTCAGTGGTCTCTGTAGCACCCTTCATCTCTTGTATAGGTGAATACAAATGTAACGGTCTTCTATTGCCATGCTCAAAATTGTGCCTCCTGATATAATATTGCATTAATATCTATTGCCGTGGTTGTAAAAATGTTGTTCTCAGAGGACAGAATATTAACTGAATATACTGTGAAGGGTAAAGCTATGTCTAGACTTTGACTTCGAAATTATGATAACTATCCATGACACAAGAAATCTGACAATTAAAACTTTTCACTTCTTCCCTTAGCACAAGTCTTTGGCCCAAGACCAGTATCTTAACTTTCCTCCTCTCCATACCACGATGGCATGTATTGATTGCACCACTGATAAAAAACAAAACAAGTTTGGATCCATTGGTGATAAAAACTAATGTATTTCTCTAAGAGCGCAAATGTCTGTCATTCTCTAAAGAAAAACTGGTTTAGCTAAGGCTTTCACTTGAGAAAGTATAATTTATAGTGTTTAGATTAATTTCTATCTTGCAATATTTAACTAATGGGGATCCAAATCCAGCCTCATTATAATTTCTGTTTTGTGCGGATTTTGGTCAGTATTAAAACAGTAAATAAGGGCAAATGATGAATGATTGAATTGATTGGTTAATCTGCACAACTCTCTGCTGTTTGATAGTTTTTGAGCTACCCAAAAGATGTCTTCCATACCAAAGAATAGCTCTTGAACTGACTTCCTTTAACAAGGGCTGCAGAACATAGGATTGTATCTAGTGTGGTATACCTTGTTATATAGTTTAACACTATATATTTTTTTTAAAAAAATGAGCTCATCACTAAAAATTTATTTAATACCTTTAAATTTTATATCAGTTAATTTGGAATGGCAATGCTGATGTTTCTTTCCATAATTTCTTCTTAAATTGTTGCTTCCTAAATTTTTAATCCTTCTCACCTGAATTCTTATTAAAAAGTGCTGGTTTTAACTAAAAGTTCACATTCCTCCAGTCTCCTGGATTATGTCAAGAGCATGACAGCTGATAGTGCTCCTGTATGGCAAAAACACACAATAACTGCAAATATGATTCTGTCTCAATGTGTAAGATGTGGTGCTGCAGGTAAAGTAGTTCAATAAAATATTTTCTACACTGTGTTGGAAAAGTTACATTTGAAATCACATCTGATAAATGATTATTCTTTATAAAGAGTAAAAAAACCATTTACAATAGGAAGTGACCTGAACTGAAATTGCATTGCAAAGATGTCTGTATGGTGTAGCAGTTTGGTGATAAGTTATTTCCTGACAGTGTTTATGCATTCATAAGTTTTGTTTGTAATAGGATTTTAAAACCTTTTTATTCTCCAAACTTCAGCTGGCAGTGTAGACCACTAAGTGAAGTTCATTATTGTTGTTTATTTGACGTTTTTTAATTATTATTAAATCAATAGTTATGTAAGTGTGTGTAGATTAAATAAACCTGCTAAACAGGTTTTGTGAATTCCATTTTGGTCACTGCTTAAGCTAAATTCACAGAAAGTTCCTCAGTCATTTCTGTGACTTGCCAAATATATTTTCTGTTCACTCCTGACAATTAAATGTTTCAGCAAAATTCACTCTTACTTCTGAGAGTGTGGATAAAATACCTTACAGGACTTTGTACCGCAAAGTCACATCACACATGCACAGACATTTTAAGGAAAAAATAACTTGAACTATTAGTAATTGATGTGGTGACAACCCCTGCAAGAAAGATAAAATTTTAAGTATCATTTTATGTAACATTGCATTGACACATAAAAAATTTGTGCTGGCATCATGATAAAAAAGATTATTTCCCACAGAGCACACAAGGACAGCTTCCTATATTTTCAAGCAGTGATCTGTTGCTTGTTAATTTTTTTTTACCCTACAATTGCCCAGACATTCTTTTCCCTGAGTATCCTAAATTATAAGCAACAAATGAGTTATGAGATACATGTTCTCTAAGCCCTTGTTATACATTTGCAAAACTCTGACCCTAAGACATGGATACTGAGCCATTGGCATAGAATGCTGATTTTTTTTTCAATCTGGAAAGTGCTTGCAAAAAGTAGCCATGAGGCTTTGACATAACAGACTAAGGCATTTCCTGCTCAACAAAAAGATGGCTGCCAGGTCTGACTGATCTGAGTAGTGTAATTAAATGTTTCATGAGTGAATGAAAATTTCAAAGCTGATGACTGGCTCCCTTTTATTTCCATTAGCAACTTACTAAAACTCCTACCATAGGCTTATTTGGTTATGCTAATGGTATGAGAGAGGCATAATGAGCTCAAATAATATAAAGACACCAGTACTGACTGAAGTCAGAAAAAAACAGCCACATATTCATTTCTAAATCTTTTCATGGGTCTTTGTGATTATGGTTTTTACGGAAGGTTTAATATGGCAAAGTTGGTCCTTGACTTCTTGGAGTTTGCTATAAAATTGTTAATGATTTTATTTTCAAAAAATGATACAATCAGTCAGCACAACACATACACTTTACACACAGTTCATTAGGGTTGGAAGAGTTCTTCAAAGGCCATTAGTTCCAACCCTCCTGCTCAAGCAGGATGCATACTACTGAAATGCATAAAAGCCTGAATCAACGACACAAAAATGCATCAAGGTGAGTCTTAAACACCTCCAGAGAAATGAACTCCATAACCTCCCTAGGCAACCTGTGACAATGTTTAAAAACCCTTACTGTAAGGAAGATTTTCCTTATATTGAAGTGAAACTTCCTGTGTTCAAGATTGCATCCATTACCCCTTGTTCAGTCGGATACAATTGAAAACAGAGTATTCCTTTCTTCTTGACTCACAGCCTTCATGTATTTATAGACAATAATTAAATCCCCTTTTATCCTACTTTTTGTCCAAGTTAAAACGTCCCAATTTTCTCAATCTCTCTTCATAAAACAGTTGTTCCAGACCTCTATCATCCTTGTAGCTCTGCATTGAACTCTCTCAACAAAAGATAACTTTTGAATCACCCTACAATAAGTTTTCATTTTGAGAGGTAGGATAATGAATATATTTCTGAGTATTGCTCAGAAATATTTTTACTAAGAATTACTTTTACTAATCAAGGGTAAATTAAACAGGAAAGATTGTGGATGGAAATTATCCTTGCCATGTTCTTCCTTCTATTCACCTGAGAATAATTACCAAAGCCTTGATAATATAGACAAATATTACTCTTGCTTTTTGATCCTCTTTTTCCAGTGAAATGAAAAGACATCTTGCACTTTCAATATATGATGTCTGTCTGGAAACACAAAAAATAATAGTAGTAAAAATATTTATATTGTTTCCAGCTAAGTTTCGACTTTTCAAGTCAACAAAGGAAATTAACCAAATACTGATGGACCTAATTTACCACTGACAACACTAAAAGTATTCCCTATTTAGATTGTTCTACCATTCTCTTGATAACTCATTAGTGAGCTCTAGCTTTGCTTAATGCCTGCAACAAAAAGAGTAAATTGGTTTACATAAATCATTCACTACCTTCAGGGCAGAAGATATTTTGGCACACTTTACATTTCCTTGATTTTCTGTTCAATGGTTTTAGAGACCAATTTTAGATTTTCCCCACAGACGGACCCTGTCTCTAGTCTGGTCCAGCAAACACTGAATTTTTGTGAAAATAAGGCCATACCACTAAGTAAGGAGTTTAGTCTGTCATGAAATAGAATTACACCAATGGAATTTAGTGTTGACTGATGCAGCCTCTTTACCAATGCATTTGACTGTAACAAATAGTTATTATGATAACAACTCTTAATGGGACATCCTGCATTTCCTTCTGGAAATTATCAGCTACTTAGAAAAATGTCTCTTTCTATTTCAACCTACAGCTGTTTCTAATATATAAATGTAAGTAAATCTTGAATAATACAGGCTGATGTTAAATGTTATGCCAAAGAATGGATATAAATCCCAGTGAAAATTATGGGGGATTCTTTGAGAGTGTAATTAATATATGTGTAAGAAATTTCAAAATGTCTTGCCATCACTGAGCAGAAGTTAAATATGCAAATAGATGTTCATGCATGATAAAATCTTTATTCTATTAGTTCCTTTCCAAAAATGCAGTATGTCTTTTCTTTCCTATAATACTCATCTTGGTTTTGGCTTTGTTAGTAATTTTTCTGGTGTATTTGGGATTAAGTTCTGCCTATTTATAGTTCCTTATTCTTAAATTGTCCTTTTTACGAAAACTTCTTTTAAAAACATTTTTTATTTTAATTCTGGCATGTAACTCTGTCTATCCTTTTTGTGTCTTTAGCCATCGCATTACTTACATACTTAGGTAAAATACTTACATTTTAATCCAGTGCAAGACAATATTAACAACAAATTTATATATATTTCAGAGGTGTCATGTGCCTCAAATTTGTTCATATTTCAAAAATATTTTCTAAAAGAAAAACACATATGGGAGACTTGGTGTAGTGTAGTGATTAGGAATTTCCAGCTGTATGATTATTACTGTCATTTTCCAGATTCCCTCATGACATCCCTATGACACTTTTTGATGTCTCTGTAAGATGCATACAGACCTACTGTACTGTACCTACTGTACTGGAGCATGTTTAGAAACACTGGATTTATTATAGATGAGATCCACAGAATACACATGCAACTTTCTGTCCACAATCTAAGAAAAACATCACAGCATCTGTCAGTTGACTTCTTACTGTCCCATTGACATAGATTTTTTTGAATTTGAATTACAGCGATCACATGACTTAACTCTTCTCCATAGACATAGGTGTCATATGATGTAGGTATACTAAGTAGGTATGCTGCCTAACACAGTTTGGTTTACTGAAGATTCTCATTCATTTATGTACAATTTTTTTATTCAAAATAAATTAAAAGCTCAAGAACTGAGGAAACAAACTTGAAACAAGAGTGCATAGAGTAATGTGATATAAAAACTTAAGTATAAATGCCATCTATGATTAAATATACTGAGATTCACATGGCACTGCAGTGACAGCACTACCATTGTAAATTAAAGCACTAAACCAGTCATAGAATCTCTTGGGAAAAAGATATAAAATTGGAGTAGTCTATCAGCAGGAAAACCCTTACTCAGGACAGTCTAAAGAAATGCCACAGGCAAGTAAATTGTATATCCTCCTAAGATATATATGTTTGTCCACTAGAGCTAGTGAATTCCTTCACTTTTAGTGTTGCATTCTGAGTCAAATACACAGCCTTTGTTTTGCTGCTGTGTTTGTTGTTATTTATCTCAAGGCTGAAGGGAGTGGAAGCACATTAGCAGCTAGAGCTCTAAACAGCAAGTGGAATTTTCTATGAAAATATATAAAGGAAAAAAAGTCCAAGCAATTCCAAAGCAAATAAAAATAATGAACGAGTTATACTTCCCCATCAGAAGTCTTTTGTAAGCTAAATAACAAGTTTATGCTTTACTGTTTCTGTTTACTTTTACTTCCTCCCAGCCCATCAAGAAATCTGCTGAGGAAAGGGAAGACATTTTTCTTTCTTCCTCAGACATGTGGCATAAGTCTTAAAGGGAGCATAAACAAGCTTCTAAATAATTTCTTAGAAATATCTTGTACAGTATTAAAGACAGTAAAATATTAATTTCTCTTGACTAAAGTGGGCCTGTTCCTGTTTTCTACCTGCAAAATAAACAACTTGTTAAAAACAAAGCTCAAGAGATTTATGTGTCAGTTGCCTCTCATGTCATTCCTGTGAGCATCTGCCTGCACAAGGAAGGCCATATTGATAACCACAGTGAACCACAGTGATTCTGAATAGATAGTAAGCTTGAATATCAGGTAAATTCTTTCAACCATCTAAATGTTTTTTTTTTAAATTGAGACTCAATTTTGAAGATTGTAAGGATCATGAATTTCTGTCTGAAAGGCAGACTATAAAGAAAAGTCACTGTATGGTCAGGATATTTAGCAAAATAAAGGAAGAGGCAGAATGAAAAATGTATATTTTCTATTTTTTTTCTCACTCAGGATGAAGTTAAAAAAGTGAACAAATATTTTCCTGTGAGGGTGTAGGGGAAGGTGGCTCCATAAAGAGGGGATAAATTTAACAGAAGAGCAAAAAAAAAGGCCTCCACATGTTAGAGAAACTGTTAGAAGATGGGAAGGATCATAGAATCATTAGGGATCGAAAGAGACCTCGAAAGATCATCTCATCCAATCCCCCTGCCATAGCAGGATCACCCAGACCAAGTTTCACAGGAACACATTCAGGCAGGTCTTGAACCCCTCCAGAGAAGGAGACTCCACCACCCCTCCAGGTAGCCTGTTCCAATGCTCTGTTATACTCACTGTGAAGAAGTTTCTTCTTTTCTGTCCTCCAAGCTTGGTGAGGTATTTTGAAGGTGCTAAGGAGGCTGAGAGAGCAAATTCAAACTTTCCCTCAGCATTAATTTGAACATATGTATCTTATAGCATGCAGAGCAGAATAGGCATTTTTAGAATATTTGACCTCAAGTTCTTAAACCTGAACAAATGTAAAGACATAACATCTGTTTACCACAGTGGCTGTAATAGCTCTGGAGGAAACAGTTTCAACTGAGACAATCTGAAGAAATTTTATTATTTTATGAAAAACTTAGACTATAGTAAAAATCTATATAAAAGAAGCAAAGTGACAATGGCTTCTTTCACATGTAATAAAAGCCATGCTGTCGCACTGTCCCTGCTACCAGATTCATATGCCAGCCAAAATTTAATGTATTCCTTTTCTAACATTTCCCCTAATCAGCATGAAGCTTTAAATAAAAACTATAACTGTTGAAGAATGGCCTCAGGGGAAAGGACATGACATAGGTGAACTGGTACCGAGAGCGTGAGTCCTAGAAGGCCTTGCAAGAGAGCCTGAGAACCTGAGCCTGAGAACTTGAGCTCCAAGGACACTGTGATATTGAAGCTAAATGCTGACAAGGTCCTTTTTGTAGTAGTGCTGACCAGGTCCCTTGTTGTAGTAGCAATATGTAGCAAACGGGAATCCTGTTGCAGTTACAGGCTGTAACTGCAATGTTTATATAAACAGAAGATAACTTAGGGTTGCTAGGGAAGAACTGAATTATGTAACCTAACCAATCATGAGCTTGGCTTTTGTAATATGTATGAACCTTATTAAGAACTGTATAAAAGAGCTAATAGTTTGTAATAAAGTTGGATCTGCTTGATCACATTGATCGTTGTGCAGCCCCTTCTTGCGGCATATATCTCCTTTCCTTGTCATGTCTCTGGCATTACTTTAGAATGTTTAAATACAGATTAATAGAAAGAAGGCAAGTGTATCCACTGCTATCATGTAGGTATTAGAAAAGCAAATATCTTAACAGCACAAACAGAAATGAAATGCAAGAGAGACAAGTTTTAACTTCAGAAGACTGTAGTTTTCATTTTAGATGAAAACAGGATGTGACTACTACCTCATTGTTTATTTTGCTGAAGATTTGTAGTAGTAATTAAATGATGACTTCCAAGTAGTGCTGAGTATCTGTGAAAATAAACAGAACCTGTCTTTATAGACAAAAGATGAAATGAAGGTATTTGTAGAGCAAGAATTTATTTATTTATTAGTTTAGCTTGCAATACATCTGAGAATATCTGTCTTAGTTTAAAATATTTGTTTACTTGCAACTGCTGTGTTTTCATTTTTGTTTCTGTAAGGGGAATAAATCAGACTTTCAGGTGTTTAAGAAAACAAAAAAACTAAGAACTTTATTGCATTGTACAGTGTCTTCATGGGATACTTTGAGCAGACTTCAGTCCAGAGGCAATTTTAGACTAAAATTATCAAGATACTTGCAAATTTTGGGCTAAGCTTTGAAAAATTATCCTTGACTCTGGTGTCCATGAGTTTTCAGTACATTATTGTGGTAGGATTATTTTCTTGCAACTGAAGAACTGCAACTTTTTCATAGAATCACAGTATCATACAATGGTTTAGATCAGAGGCATCCTTAAATATCATCTAGTTCCAAACCCCCTGCCATGTGCAGAGACACCTTTCACTAGACCAGTTTTGTCAAGGCCCCATGCAACCTGGCCTTGAACACTTCCAGGGATGGAGCAGGCACAGCTTCTCTAGGCAACCTATTTGAGTATTCCAAAATATCTCTGGGGATGGCAACTCCACCACCTCCCTAGGCATGCTGTTCCAATGCCTTCCAACTCTTTCAGCAAAGAATTACTTCATAATATATAATCTAATCCTCCCCTGCCACAACTTTAACCATTTCCTGACATTATTCACTTGGGAGAAGAGGTCAACACCAACCTCTTTAAAACCTTCTTTCAGAGAGTTATAGGGAGCAATGAGGTATCCTCTCAGCCTCCTCTTCTCCAAACTAAACATCTCCAGCTCCCTACACTTCTCCTCATATGACTTGTTCTTTAGACCCCTCATGAGTTTGGTATCTATCCTCTGCACACATTCCAATAACTCAGTGTCCTTCTTATAGTGAAGGGCCCAGAACTGAACACAGTACTTGAGTTGAGGCCTCACCAGTGCTGAGTACAAGGGCACAACAGCTTGCCTACTCCTGCTGTTCAATTACTTTCTATCCTCTAGTTCTATGTCCCATTCTTTGACTATCATAATAATAGGCATAGTGCTTGGATAGTTTCATGCTCAGTTCAGTAGTATAAAGTGGGAATTTTCATTGACTCGATACCTTTCATTTTTCATTAAAATTCTGTTAGTTTTAACTGGAGAAGACTGATCAGAAAATAGGACATGTTTCCATTTTATCCTAAAAAAACAAATTAAATAGCAACAAAACCCAAAACCACTGGGAGAAACATTAGCTTATGTTCAGACCTAAATTCTATGCCTACTTTCTGTCATTGTTAGTGCCTCCAATTGCCTATGGAATACTCAAGAGAAAATCCATTCTCTTCCTCAAATTAGCAAAGGGACAAATTGAGCAGGTGGTTTGTTTTTCTGGTTGTCATCTGAATGTAAAGCTTCCAAAGCTTGTTGAACCTATTCTTATGTGATTGCTGTCCTACCTATTTTCGTTTCTTGTAATGAATACATATCAAAGAGTGTTTCCAGATTTCTGGATAAATTCCTGGTTGGAAACTGATTTCTTTTTTTCTCTTCATGTTAAGGCTGAATTGGTAATATCTTTAAAATCATTTGTAGGAGACATCTCTCTTTACAATACTATCAAGGTTTGAGTTAAATAGAATTAAAGCAGAAAATGTGATGCTAAAACTTAATAAAGAATGTCTACATTGCTTACACTTCCACATGGGTACAAGTTTTGCTTGTAATATCAGGCAATCTCTTTTGTTTCTTCTTTTTTCTCCATTTCTTTTTAAAGTAAGTTCCCTAATGTCTCCTGCTCCTTCAATATGTATGAAAGGCTAAAAGAATTCAGAAGTATTCTAGGAGTCAAGTAAAAGAGGGCCTGGACAAGTGTACCTTGGTTGGAAAACAGTGCCAAATGTTGTATATCTTTTCACGGATAATACAAACTATAGAATGTCTTAATTTTAAGGCCTACCTCTTAACTCATTCCCATAATCTAATTTCATTTACTAACAATCATTTTTGGATAAGACACATCCAAAAGGTGGTGAGATCAACATTTCAACTGTAGAGCATACATGTCAATGCATGTAGCTTGGGTGACAAAGAGAAGGAACAGATAGCCATTGTGTATCAGGAGAACTCTGTGCAGTGCGTATGGTGCAGTGGCTTGTACGTTAGGGAATACTTCTATTATTTCAAGCGTGGTGATGGCAATGATGGGTTTGAGTGCTTATAGGTAAGAACAAGGGGAAAGTCACCAAGGCAAATATGGTGTAAGCCTGTTACAGACAACACAAACAGGATAAAGACGGATGTAATATTCTATAAGCAATTGGGAAAATTCTTCTCAATCTCTAGCCCTTGTTCCCACAGGGGACTGCAGGATAACAGATGTTTGCTGGAAATACAAGAGAGGAAATTGAGTACAGCCTAGGAGGTCCTTGAATGTCTGAAAGTTAATGTCCTGACACAGCTGGTGAAAAATCCAACTAGGCTTCATGCTAGATGTGCTAGATCAACTGTAGAAAGCTCCCTGATAAATCCCAACATCAAGTTTGGAGAGTATATCAAGTCTTATGGTATGAGTTTTAACAAAACCTGGTACAAGTCCTGCACTGGATCACAATAACCCAAAGCAATGTTACAGGCTTATTGTCAATCACTTAAGGTGAGCCAGCAGTGTGCTCAGATGGCAAAGGCCAACAGCATGCTGGTTTCCATCAGAAACAGTGTATCCAGCAGGAGTAGTACAGTTATTGGTCCCCTGTGCTTGGCACTGGTAAAGCTACATCTTTAATGCTGTGTTCAGTTCTGTGCCACTCTCTACAAGGATACTGATGTGCTCAAATATGTCCAAAGGCGGGCAACAAGGCTCATGAAGGGTCTAAAGCACAAGTTGTATGAGGCATATTGAAGAAACTGGTGTTTATCCTGGGGGAAAGCAGGCTGAGAGGAGACCTTATCACACTCCACCATTACCTGAAAGGAGTCTGTAGCAAGGTGTCAGTCAGTCTTTTCTCCCTGATGGCAAGCAATAGGACAATAGGAAAAAGCTGCAATTTATCCCAGGGGAGGTTTACTTTGCATATTAGGTAAAATTTGTTCACTGGAAACATTACCACACATTGTGACTGGCTGCCCAGTGAAGTGGTGGAGTCACTATCCTTGGAGGTATTTAAAACACATGCAGATGTGTTGTTTAGGGACATGATTTAGTGGAGACCTGGCAGTGCTAGGTCAATGGTTAAACTTCATGATCTTAAAGGCCTCTTCCAACCAAATCAAATCTGTCATTTTGTGATTCTGTGACTCCTTTTGTGTTTCACATTTTTTTATTATATGATTGTTGCTGTTGCTAGACCTGCAATATCATAGCTGAAATGTTTTTAATTTAGCTATCCACTCTTAGTTATTTTCATTTGCTGATGATCATCTATGGCTGGTTAAACAATTTAACTAAATGCAAAAATAATTTAACGTTTCTGTTTTTATCATAGAGTGTTATTCTATATTGTTATTCTCTTCTAGATGTTAGATGTTAAGTTTTCTGGCTGATTGTATCTGTCTACTAATATAAATCAATTAACTTTCTCTATTTTGTCAAATAAAGAAAAAAATCAACAAAGTAGACCAATAAGATAAATATTGTGCACATTGTAGCTACAACTATTTCACAGTGTGCTTCTTTAATGAGATTATGAGACAAATGCCAATTCAGCTGGTTGCTTGCTTTCTATTGTGGACTATTCATTTTGTTCATATTTTGTCTATATAGCAAGCCCTTAGCTAAACCACAGCTGATCCTATACTGTAAGCTGCTTCTATTGTGTCACCTACTCCTTTCTTCTCATATGATATGTTTGGTCAGCCATTCTGTACTCCACAAGCTGTTCTTTGCTATGGCTTCCCAAATCACATCTCACTCAATAACATCTTCTGACTACTGTAGTTTTACTATTAATTTCTATTAATTCAGCTATTCAGCTAATTTCAGCAGAAACATTGCTGGGTATTGGAGAAGCCCCTAACATCACTGTAATGCTTTAGCAAGGGAGTCTAAATCAGTTTGGGTTGGTGCCTGCAATTCAAGCACAACAAACAGCTCTCACTGAGAGTTCAACAGGCAATGAAGAAACTTGTCTAGAAAGACAACAGTTTATTGAACCCATCACCAAGAAGGAAAAGAAAAAACAACTCCAAATAAGTAAAAGAATCAAAAAGGTAAAACAGAAACTGTATCACAATGCCCTTACACACACTCTGAGAGAAATAGGAGACAGCTAACACATAGGGTTTTGGCCTTAGATGAGAGCTCTGGGATAAGAGACTTACACAACACTCATAATCAGCAGCCACTACACACTCGCACCCCACTTTCCAGAAGGGGGTGGGGGGG
>VZRI01010380.1:0-17552 GCA_013397515.1 Upupa epops | reverse complement strand
GGGGTGGGGGGTGCGGAGGGCTCCTCTCCTAAAGGAGCAACCTGTCTCTGAAAATATGTTGCAGCCAAAGATGATGGAGATGGCAATGAGAAAAGAAGGAAGAAAGAAGGAGGAGGTACCTTCCCCTTATGGAGTCTGTCCACCAATCACCTGTAGAGTCCACACACTGATGCAGGAGGTCTGCTAGAAAAGCTACCTCCAGTTTCAAAACAAAATGCTTTTTCAGCAAAAAAGCACCACAACTAATATTTGAAAATTTGGTAATTTTCAAACTAGAAAAATCACTTATACAACTTCAGCTGTTTTACTAGAAACTCTTGAGTAAAAGTTCTTTTGTCATAGCCCTTAACTTCCACAATCACAGGAGAAGGCTAGAAAGAAACAATTATAGCTCTTCCTAAGTAGAAGACTTAAATATGTTCTGTGATATTCAGATATCATGTTCTATTCAGCCAACTCCAGGAAAACAGGGCTCTAACACATGTAACAGTGACTTGTGAAATCCAAATGCCATCCATGACTCCCAACATCTCCCCCTCCCTTTTTCTCCCAGTATGATATGATACTATGATGTCATATGGTATGGAACATACCTTTGGTTCAGCTGTCCTATCTGTGTCCATTCCCAACCACTTGTGCAACCCCAGCCTACTTGATGAGGTGGTATAAAAAAACAGAAAAGGCCTTGACTCTGTGAAAGCACTGTTCAACAACAGCTAAAATTTCCCTATATTATCAATGCTGTTTTCAGCAAAAATGAAAAACACAATACATTCAACTACGAAGAAAATTAACTCTAGCCCACTCAAAACCAGAACACTGTTGTATGGTATTTATTCAGAACATACTGCTTCTGTATTTCTTCAAATCACTAGAGGAAATATACTTTCACTCAAGGAGAGTCCACTGGGCATTGAAATTACGGACTTCTTCAGGTCTGGGTTATGTAACTAAGATACAAGTCTATTGAAGTTGATTTCCCAAACTAAAGTGATATTCTCTGAAGTGACTACTTAAATAAAAATGCTGCAATTTCTCTTGGTATGTTCCACTATTGAATCTAGTATTGTCTTACTAAATTAAAATAAGAATAAAAGAAATTATGTAATTCTGTTAAATGTAGGAGAAAATAGCTTGCCTCTTAATTAGAGAGATATCTGCACATAGAACAGAATTTGCTTATTAAGTTAACTGCACAGAAACTATCAGAAATGTGTCCTAAGATCCTACAAAATACCAATGAGCTAATATTTCCTAGACTTACTAGTGTAAGTTCACATAGAGAAATTACCTAAAACAACTTTTTCAATATTAGAAGCAACTCAAGTGTTGTTTCATTATATGTTTAGCCAACACTAGTAGCCAGCATGGCAAAATCAGGCTGTGTTGGGGAGTAATAAACTATTTTGAGGGGTGTGGTATCATTAGTGATATTTGTAGCATAGTTCTGGACATTCTGGTTTGAAATTTTTGAGTCTTCTGCTATTAGCTGCAATGGAACAAGAGATGGGTAGTTGTTCAATGTCTCCTTATTACAAAAATTCCCTTGCTTTTTCCTTTCTCTATTCTCTTTTCCCTATTAGTTTTCTCTATGCTTATTATGATGTGTCAACTCACTCTAAATAAACTTTGCTCCTCTCTATGTATATTTGTTTGTTTTATCACCTTTTCTGTTTCTAATTACTACAAGACTATATGCTGCTCTGAAGAAGTAAGTATCAAAAAATTATGAAAGACCTCAAGTCAGTATTTTCTGAATCTTTCTTGTCCATGTCTTTAACCTTGAACCTACCTTATCTTAGTACAGTTACCAACACAAGAAGTGTAATCTCTTCATGGTGGGAATTTTTCACATGCTATGTTTGTTGAGTTTCAAAAATGATCAAATTTTCAAGGTTAAATTTTGTGCTTTTATGCTGAAAGAGCATTTTATTTTGAAGCTAGATATAGCTTTCCCACCAGACCTCTGGTTCAGTATCCTGATTCTGCAGGTGATTGGTGGACAGTCTATAAAAGAGAATGTACTTCCTGCTTTATCTCATTCTTCTCCTGTGTTTTATAAGACAGAGAGTTCTTCTGCAAGAGGGCTTCCCCTGCTGTCCCCACCCAGGGTAGGAGGGAGTTGGGGCAGAGAGAGAAGAGGCTCTCATAAGGGTGGAACACAGAAGAATGTCAGCCTGTCTGCAGCTCTGCCATGAGTACAACTATGGCCCTATTTTACCTGAGAGCTCAAATGCAGAAAGCTAGCACCAGCTCATCCCAGTTCCTGGCAGCAGGTCGAAGAGAGGAGCAGTTCCAACACACCACTTCTCCAGCCTGATCATCTTTAAAGATGCCAGATAGTGGTGAGTTCTAAACCTGCTCCCTCCCATGGACCCTTAAGCATAAGGGAGAGAAAGAGAGAGGAGCAGGACTTGTAGCAGGCTCCTGACGAAGACCTGCTTACCACAACAGGCGTGATCCCACGTGATCAGCGTCATGTTTCCTCTGTCCCCACCAAGATGCTGTATGCTGTGCCACTGAGAGACTGAGAGAAGCCTCTGATAAAGAGAGACATAATAAGTACCAATCTCCTAAGCCTGTGGCATACAAAAAGAGATGGTGGATCTGTTATAATCTTATATCTGATGCTGTTATTGTGTCAAAGAATAGCTCCCAAGCCAAGGGGAGATAGAAGCAAGCCTAGGACTTTAGGGAGGGCTGACATCTGTAAGAGGACTGGAAAAGGAACTTTTCCACAAGCATCGAATGTGTATTTTATGCTGTATGTCTGTCATCACCACCACCCCTAAATTTTTCTTTCTGGAAGTGAGGTGCAATTCTATGTGTGTGTGGTGGCTTTATGGTTATGAGTGTTGGTGTACACTCTTTTTTTTCCAAGGCTCTCATCTAAACCCAAAACCCAATGTGTGAGGTGTCTCCCACTTCTCTCAGTGTGTGTAAAGGCATTGTGATACAAATTTTGTTTTACCTTTTTGATTCTTTTACTTATTTGGGGATTTTTTTCCTTTTCTTACTGGTGATGATTTCAATAAATTCTTTTCTTTTTAGCAAAGTTGCTTCATGGTCTGTTGAATTCTCACCAAGACTATGCTATGCTTGAATTGCAGGCACAAACCTAAACCGATTTAAACCTTCACTCTAACCCATTAGATGATTGTGTAGCTATGTCAAGTGTATCTTGTTCCTTTTTAGGAGGAAGTCAGACTGATTTGGTTAAAATAGTTTTTTTTCTAAAGAAAACAGGTAAGCAAAACATCAATACCATTTAGGCTTCCAAGTATACCTTATGGAATTCATTTTCTATGATAAATTAACCTTCTGTTCTCTCAGATGAAAGTAAACTTGAATAAGATGGGGTTCCTTAAGTACAATTGTATATACATGTAGAAATATGATTACTAGGGCAGATTCAAGAACACTATCCAAACAGTGTGTTTCCTAGATGGAAGTGCAGGAATGGTAATTTTAGTTTTACTTATTAAGCAAAGCTGAGAGAGGAAAGAATGCAGAGGAAAACAATTTTGGTCACATAATGTTATTGTATAGACAGGTATTTCAGAATATCGTCCCCACATAGTGTGGCCCACAAGATTATGCTATTTTTTTCTTTGTCAGATTACTGGTTACCATTGCACAGGTCAGTGTTTAAATAATGCATTTCTTCAGGGGTTTCTCTTCCTGCTTTACTTCTCATGAAGATTAAGTTCTAGTATCGTGGGAATTATTTGTTTATGCTATTACTTTTATTATTATTTATTTATGCTATTGCTTTCAATTCTCTGCTGAAAATGGTGGACAATCCTGTACTGTGAAGACATAAAAAGTCTCAACTGTTTTTAAGTATTTTTCTTGGTTACAGATATCTTTCAGCACTTTTTCTTTGCAAAATCTCTGTACTGTGTATTTACTAGACTCCTCATATCTGATTACTTCATTCTGCACCTTCTACAGTCTTATTCTTTGATACTCAACTCTGCAAACAACTCAGTGTGCTTACAAGTATTAAGATCTTATTATATTGCCATCAACATGTACTAGGCACACCGAAGTGTGCACTTGTCTCTTTGTTTTTATATCTGTCATCACTGACAGTCTCATACTTAACCTTGAGTATTTTATAGCAAGAAAGCTCTTGTTCTGAATTTGTACAGTATTTGCTACAATGGTGTCCTGTCCAATTATTACAATGCAAAGCACTATAGAAATAGAGGTAATTGTTAAAACTAATAAAACAACCATTCCCAGAAATAAGTACCTCTTCCACAATCACAGGAGAAGGCTAGAAAGAAACAATTATAGCTCTTCCTAAGTAGAAGACTTAAATATGTTCTGTGATATTCAGATATCATGTTCTATATAAAAAAAGCAGTATAGATTGTGTTATATTGCCAAGCTACACTAAAGCAGGTTACTATCACTTTAACATACAGAACATAACCACTGAGAGCCTTGAGTTTCTTAGCAAGCTGCATTTATTGCCTGATCAAATATTGCTATGATGAGAGGTCATGCTCTTTTCTGAAATCCCATTATTAACTCGTGTAGTGGCACAGGGGAAGTTCTAGCATTAAACTTGGCAACTTCAGAATTTCTTAGCTTAGATATCTATAAATAATACATATCTCCAGCTCAGCTTAAAAACATCAACTTTTCTCTGAGCTGCTGGTCTTCATTAAAAACAGACTGTGAATGGTGGAGGAGGTTCCCTTTTTAAAGAAGACTCAAAAATGTGAATTCACCAATTCATTATTTCCTTAATTCATTAATTCTTTTATGAGTTCTCTGATTCCTAACATGCACATCTATGAGCAAAATGGTTCTCTAGGTGATAGTGAGAGTGCTCATTCTTCCTTTTCCTTCCCTGTATTGTTTCAGGAAGTATGAAAGCTTCAGCAGTCTTGCTACTGTTGGATCTACTGCAAAAGATTTGGAGGTAAGCTGATGTAACATCAGCTAAATTACCTAAACCTACCTTCTTTCAGTTTAAAAATATTACTCCCATCCTATCACTTCAAGACTGTAAAAATTCCTTCCCCGGCTTTCCTGTAGGCCCCCTTCAGGTGCTGGAATGCCTGTCCCCCACATACTTCTCCTCTCTGAACAATCCTGACTCCCCCACTCTATTTTCATAGGGGAGATGCTCCAGGATCCATGTGTTTGATCCTCTGATCAAACACATGGTCCTGCTCAGAACTTCATCAAACAGCTACATTTTCTTCATATATTTGGGACTCCAGAACTGAGGTCCTCATGAGGGCAAAGGAGGAGACTAATTTCCCCTAACCTGATGATCACACTTCTTTTGATGCAGCCCAGTCTAAGTAATGTCTAAGTACTGCAGGGAGAAAGAATATTCAGTCAGGAAATAAGACTAACAAAAAAACCCAAAACACATTAGGTAAAGAAAAAGAAGGACCATATTTCTTTGGGAAAATAAGATTGCATTTTAATAGAGACAGAACTGGTGAAAACCTTTGGTGAAAACTAAAACAATCGAAGTGAAAAGCATGCTGCATTTGGTTTAGCTGGGGTGGAATTGATTGTCCCATGACATCCCTTATGGTGATATGTTTTTGGTGGTAGCTGGAAGGGTGTTGATAACATACCAGTGTTTTGGCTACTGCTAAGCAGTGCTCATACAGTACCAAGGCTATAGGGTGTTTGTTTTGTTTTTCCTAACAGTCTCCCCAGTATTAGTCTGAGGGATGAGCCAGGACAGGTAACCAACCCAAACTGACCAACGAGATACCTCATACTAAATGTTGTCAGCCCAGGTATTGAAGCAAGGGGAAAGAAGGAAGTGTTGCGGAGAGCATTCATTGATGGCATTTTGTCCTCCAGAGCAACCACTACACATATTTGGGCCCTGCTTCCTAGAACAGCAACAAACATCATCTGATGATGGAAAGTAGAGAATAACCTTTATTATTTGTCTTTGCTTCAACACATAGCTTTTGCTTCTGCTTTATTAAACTGTTGCTGTCTTTATTCATTAGCCTGTAGCTATATATTTTTTCTCCCCTGTTAATCCAAGAAGGGAGAGTTACAGAGTGAGCACTTGGCCCCAGCCAGGGTCAAACCACCACACATGCAAAATCCAGGGTCCTATCACACTGAAAACCTGACTGAAATGTGAAGGTAGATTGAAGTCAAAGAATCGGTCATACAATTGTTTAGATTGGAAAGGCCTTTAAGGTCATACAGTCTGACTGTTAACCTAACATTTCCAAGATATCAAATCACATTGCTCATTCCCACTGCACATAGTTTTAATACCAGATGGAAGGCATATTCTTTTTTATATTCTGTGCACTATTGTGCATTTTTGTAGTGTTTATTATTTCTTATGCCTTGTACAATATTTTTGTGTGTATCTGTAGTGACATGAAGGAAAAAGATAAATTTAGATGAAGCTTGACAACAATAAAGGGTTTTTATTATCTCAGTCAAGCCCCACATTGTAGTGCAGAAGTCTTAATCTAAGTTAGAGGAAATTAAAACCAAAAACTCAACAAAAACAAAACAAGCACAAATCTATTGGATTAGTGGACATCACCATACACAGAGAGTTCAAAAAGATAAAAATCTTCTTCTTATATCTCAGAGGTCAATGTATCTTTGGTCCCTTTTTTTTGCAGTGGATAAGAGTTTATTTTCCTAGTATAATTCCTGACTGGCATTAGCAGAGTAGTAGGGAAAGATGAGAAAGTCATAAAATACCTGAACATTACCAAGAATGCCAGCTTAAACTTAGCCTAAAATCTGTTTGACGGTCATCAGATACATGTTGTTCACATGTTACACAAATCTTACTAAATCTTACTTGCCGCGATTGAGAGACGGAGACACAGCTTGATGCAAGCAAGTTGTCCAGTTTATTACAGAATCACCACATATTTATATAGTTAAGGCATACACGTATTGTACTGATTGGTTAAACATTTTTTCAAACATTTAAGTGTGCTGCTAAGGCAGAGCATCGTCCACATAATGGTCAGATAGTTATCTCGTGGCCACAAGCTGTTCTTTGCCTCAGGGCATAGACATCGTTATCGATCACAAGTTACTTATCTCCCATGCTAGTCTGAGGTATGTCCCTTAACAAGTATGCAACGCCTTGCAGCACTTAATCTCATTCACACAGTAAATATTCAACAATCTAACTAAAACAAAGAGCTGACTCCTCAGCACTAAATTCAGGTTACACTACACTTACTAAATCTACATAAACCTAAATTTTGCTATTTCTGTTCAGTGACAGGAAAACTTTGGTTCCATGAGCCATCACTATTAGTGATATTACCCATCCACTTGGATATCTGTAAATATAGAAAATCTTATGAGACCTAATTTCTATGAATATAGATACTGCTGCCATTGAAGTTCATCAGGCTATTAATACTGGTGTGCTAGCTTGAGTGCTCTTCTTATAAAGATGTCTCTAAAGAATCAATAGCTAAAGAGACTCTGCAGGCTCTACAGCATTAGTGCACTTCTGTTTATGCAGTCATTGTATTTACAGAAAAAACTTGTGGAGCAGCTGAGGAAAAAGAAATCTTACATTCTCAAGCTGGTAGACAGTGTTAAATTTGTAATTAATGGGAAAATGCCCACCCAGCACCCTTTGGGTTTTGAGATATTTGGCAAGCATGTATCCCAGAAGGTATATAATATCCTCCATTATTTTACATGAAACATAGGTAATTGGATAGCTCCAATAGGTAAAAGGATAGCTCCATCATCACCACAGTCTGAGTGCCTGAAATAGTGGTTCCTGATAGAATGTCATAGTCCCCAAAATCTAATGGAAAAAATAGTTTATCTTATGTAATTCCATTTACTATGCCCATGGATTGAAAACCAAAATTTAATTAAAACTTACAAAAACAATTGAAGATATTTTTAGCTGTTACTATAGGTAATGCTAACATATCTTTTCTTCATAGTCTGATTACTTACCTTTTTAAGATAAGCCCATTTTTGCCATCTCTTGTATATTTTTGGAAAAGTCTCTCAAAAAGTATGTTTATACTTGTTACATTTTTCTGTTAATTTTAGTGTATACATATTCATAAGTATTTTGTAAACGTTTCCATATGTATGGATCAAAGATTGGGGTTTTTTTCCTGCAATGACCACAGGCAGATTAGAGTAGCCCTGCAAGAAGTCTTTGATCAGAGGTGATGAAGACTTGAAGTGCTTCATTGGATGATCTTAGCAGGGTTAGATGAAAAGAAGGGTGGTAAAGTCTTCCCAACTGAAATAGTGCCTCTTAAGTAGGGGAAATGTGAAGTAATGTCCTTTTTTCCAGTCTGAGCTGATTAATTCTTGTCAATTCATTACTGACTGTACATGCTAAATCTTCTCTTTGAAATTATAGAATCATAGAATCATTATGCTTGTAAGAGACCTCCAAGATCATCAAGTACAATTATCGACCCAACCCCACCTTGTCATCTAAACCATGGTTTCAAGTGCCAGATCCACAAATTTCTTGAAAACCTCCAGGGATGGTGACTCCACCGCTTGGACAGCCTGTTCCATTACCTAAGTGCTCTTTCAGTAAGAAATGTTTCCTGATGTCCAATCTAAACGTCCTCTGCACAACTTGAGGTCATTTCCTCAAACATAAAAAAGATAAGTTGAAGGTATATGAAACTTCAAAAAAATTTATGTATGCTACTGGAACTTACAGTAATATCAGCAGATTCCACTTGCCTTCATTGCAAGAAAAATTGAACCCTAAATTGAAACAGGGCTGAAATGATAGTAGACTGAGTAAGAAACCACAAACACATCCATAAATTACAGAGGTGCTCTTTATAAACTGATAGTAACGTAATTTAGCAATTAAAATAAACAAACAATATAGAACTATCAGTTTACAAACAGATAATCCTTATTCTTTTTTGAAACTACAAGTCTTTCCACAGGACAGATCTCACTCTGTTGTGTCCAAGAAGAGTGATCTTCATAGAAATCTCCACTGTCATATTACCACAGCTCTGAGCTTGGTTGGACTTTGTTACAAATCCTGTAAAGAAGACAACTTCATTAAATTGTGCATAAAATCACCACACTGAAGATGTTACCATCTTAGAAAGCCTTTTAAGGCATTTCTTATATTTCAACAAGATTTACATAAATAACTAATTTTCAAGCTTTTTTTCCCCCTAGCATTAATTTTCACCCTCAGTACTGCACAATTACATGAGACAAGTATTTCTTAGATTCTGCTTTACCACTGCCTAGGTAAGTATTGCTCTTTTATCAACTTCAAACGTGGCAAGCGGGGTACAGTGGATTCTATTAACTCTGGTTTTCCACATTGAAAAATAAAGCTTGAAAACTTTCTTATTATTTCAGTTTTGTGTAGTTCAGGCTGAGATCTATCTATTTTCTACCAAAGTTACATAGATTCAATATAGTATAAACCATGGTTTAACTTCCTGTAAACCATGTGTATATAATGTATACCTGCTTACCTACCAAGTAATCACACTGAGAACACAGTTCACTGCAGGAACGTTTCAGTGTGTTTTCTCTACTCTAAGCTGTCACTGCAACACTAAGAACAGCAGTAAAGGTGCTGTTTTCAGAGCTGCACCGTGAAACACGGATTTTTATGCTTGTCGGTGTTTTCTTCAAATAGTGGTGGAAAAAAGTATATTGTTGAAGAGCAGCAGTGCCCTCGTGTGGTCAGATTTATCCTTCACAGAGGTAAGGCTCGTTTTCAGCTTCGTGAAAAGCTCTAATTAAAAAAGCAGAGCGGTACTGCCAGCAAAACAGAGTCTGACTATAAATGATGTACATCCTTTTATTCTTCTCGTTTGAGGTTGGGTTAGGTTGTGGGGTTTTTTTTAACAGAAATCTGTAAAATACTTCTAGGTAAGACAGTAAGTCACTGCAAAATAAAAGTAGAGTAAATTTGTCTTTGGTAATCTATAAACAGTGTCACTAAAATTGATTTCACTTGCTTCATACCTCATTCACAGTTTCATAAGTTTTATTCATTGTCTCTCAAGAGCTTTCAACTCAAACAGGAAATATCGAATGAGAACTTTCCAGTATTCATATTACAATAAAATAGTCATATTTTTGAGATCTTGAATATTTTAATGACTGGATTAGACGCAGTAGAAAATAGCTCAGATAAATAGTAAAATTATTCCCATTTGAAGATAAACAGAAACAAGATAATAAAATTGTATGTTAAACTTTGTGTCTATACAACTGTGTTTACATAAAAATACTATCTTTAAGCAACAGTTGCTTAAATGTACCCTGTAGAAAAACCCTTCACAGGCATTCTTATAGCTACCTGATCACTGATGGGCAGCCTTCTGAGAATGAATTTTTCAACAGCTTTGAATCCACCTAGCAAAATGTTATTATGAGACATTTTCTTATAAAACAGAACCAGAAGTCATCCTAAGTCAAGATGTTTCACTGGCTCTATTTACTACTATCTGCTGTCCTAGGGAAAAAAATAAAATTTAATTATATGGAATTGTCTTGAAATGTCTGTATTCTAACATCTTCGTTTTCTCAACATCTGTTCAATTAGGATGTTACTGAGACATATTTCCATTGTTGTTTTGATGTCTGTTCTGGGCATTAAGCTTGCTTTGATAGTTTTGTGTATTTTAGAGATTTTTTTCTTCATTGTTATAAATATATTACACAGTAGTCCTTTTGCCATCATTTAGCATTTGTTTTTTTACAATTTCTTTGAGAGAAGTTGCAGGTTATTTTATGTACCTGAAGAAAAATCTCCTCAGATCCAGTTAGTTGAAAACATCAAAACTCTAACCTGTTTTTTCCAGCATACTTCAAGCTGAGACCTTGACAATGTCAACCTCTTTCACCACATGAACTTTGCCAATATTTCTAATAAAGGAATGATATTTACTTCTTTGCCCTTTTTGTTGGCATATCTTTTCTTACAAACGTACCTTTCAATCTCTAATGCAATTTCTATTATTGTGTAGTCTCCCTGTGTCAACAGAAATTTCACAGGAGGAGGAACTTTGCTTTCCTTGTTCTTCACTTAGGTACTGACTTAACTTCACCAGATCTGTGCCAGTAGTAAGACAGATGTCATTCCTGACCATGTCATAAACTTGGGGATATTGTCCATCCAGATGCCAGATATTCTACATTAAGAACAAAGAAGTTAACATATTGCGTGTGATCATATTAAGAATGGATCTTTAAGTTTGCTAATATTGTATCACTGTCTGGTGGTACCTTAGAGTCCTTGGTGGATTTCTTCTTCCCCCTGGCCATCTTCTCAAAAGATACAAAAATGAAAACTTGAGATCTTGTGCTGCAGTATACTGCTTTTTAGCAGATTCTCTATTCTAATTTCCTGATTCATGCTGGCTGCAGGTTTCAGACAAGATTAAGAAAAGTATGATAGAACATACAATCATTCAGGTTGGAAAAGACCCTTGGGATCATCAACTCCAACCATCAACCCTATTCCATGACTTTCACCTCTAAACCATATCCCCCAACATCATATCTAAACAACCTTTATCCAAGGAAGATGACTCAATCACCTCCCTGGGCAGCCTATTTCAATGTCTAACTACTCTTTCTGTAAAAAAATCTTTCCTAATGTCCATTCTAAACCTAGACTGCTAGAGTTTGAAGCTGTTCTCTCTTGTTCTATCACTAGTCACCTCTGAGAAAAGACCAGCACCAACCTCTCCACAATGTTCTTTCAGGTAGTTGTAGAAAGGTCTGAGGTCTCCCATCCACCTCCTGTTTTTCAAACTAAACAGCCCCAGGACCTGGCACTTGGCCTTGCTAAAGCTCATACTGTTGACACTGGCCCATCAATCCAATCTATCCAAGTCAACATGTTCTATAAGCACATGCTTCCATGCTTTAGTGAATCAAAGCTAAAATTATGAATCAAGTTTAATTTTCTCTTGATCATTTTCCAAATGTTGTGACAATATGTTTTCTCTAACTAAATTTTTTAGTGCTCAAGAATATGCAAGGTATTTTCAAACTATTCTCAAGTTGATCACTGGATTGCTAAACACTTCATAAAACATGGGACTATACTTCAATGGGTTGAAGAAGACTTATCACTCAAAATCACTTCTACTGAGGCTTAACTTCCTTTAAAATACTGATGGGTATTCAAAAATTAGATGACACTATTTAAGATCTGCAACCTGAACAATATTTTTTACAGTTTATTAGAAAAATACTTTACAATACATTTTCTCAATTAAATATGTGTTTAAGAAGATGGATGTCAATGTTGATTTAACAACAATATTTCAATCTGAAATATTCATAGATAATTTATATTTTAATTAACATCTACAAATATGTAACATGACAAGATTCAAATGCAATAATGATTTTTTTAATGTATTCAAAGATAGTCACCATTCTGTGATCTCGTAGGGATTGCTTCACAAACAGCTGATATTAGCGATGGAGGCAATGGTTATATCAGTGAGAGTCTCCCTGTTTGAGTGGGCTTTGGATCAGGCCTATGAGCAACAATTTCCAGCTATGACCAGTAACCAATAACTCCTAAAGAAGGAGTGGGCTATTCCTAAAGCAACAAATACATTAGACCCCTAGGCTTAACTGATTCTTCCAGATATTACAACAGTTAACCTAATTATATGTAGCTGTCCATTTTGGGTGATGAAAGAGATATATTCCCTTGCTATCTAAATGCCAGTATACAAAAAAAAAAAAAAAAAAAAAANAAAAAAAAGAAAAAGACCTAATGAAGTTAAACTCACAGCTCCAGGAAAGAACATTTTAGTTCTATTATTCTGCAAAATTGCAAGAGGACTAATACAGCCTGGGGAAGATTGTAAAACGGATTATCCTTAACTGCACTTTCCCTTATGGCATGATTCCAAAGAAAAGCACTTTCCTTTTATTCACTATAAATATCTTCCTGCCATCCCCTGGTTTATTTTACTTTTGGGACATGATCAGACTTTATCTGCTTTTAGAAATCCATTTCTGACAGTAGGTAATGGCACTTTGAACATTTTGCCTTCACTATCACTTTAGACTTTTGTGCCATGAAATTTATTTTTCCCTTTTTCGTTTGCAGACAGTGAGAGCTGATGCATCAGTCTCCTTGATGCTTCCCATTGGGCAGCAAGAAATGACCAGGCAAAAAGCCAAGTTTGAGTACAATCCGCACAGAAACAAAAAAAAAAAAATCATAAACATTATTTCTTCCTCAACTTTTCACTTAACTAGAATTTCATATTGACTTTACAAATTAGAAAAGACTGACTCTTTCCAAAACCAAAAACTAAAGTGTACTTTCACTATTTAAGTCAATTTTTATACTGTGATGTCTATGGTCAAGGGAGCAAAGAATGATTCAGTGTTTGCAGGGCTGCCAGATTGGTTCACTGTACATTCCACTGAATTAATCCTGGATTGATCTCCTTTAACTGTGCTACTTAGCCTATGCATCTGTTCATCACTATCAGAATTGCCTGGGTCATCTACCTGAATACTCTCTAATGTTGGAATGCATCATGAGGAATCTATGTGCTGTGCTCTGTGACTAGTTCAGTGTTATATAGTTTTAGTATTCTTTGACCCCTATTCTGTTATCTCTGGCCTAGTGGATCCAGTGCATGATGCATAATTTTAATTTGATACAGCTCAGTGGAAAAACAAATCCTTCTTTAGAGGACCAAGAAAGATTTTAAAATCGTGTAAGATTGTTTAACTCAAATACATCTGGGATGCAGAACATATGAGCTTTACCTACATCTGCACTTACTCCTTTTTGAGTAACTAAAAAGGTGCTGTAACATACCATCATTGAAGGAAAGTGTAATATTTTATTACATATTATCTTTGGATGTTGTTTACGTTATAGAAGGAAAAATTATGCCAAGAATGATTTAAAAGACAAAAGAAAAGTTAGACTACACCAATTTGTCTAATTTGTTGAGAGATTAATAGATTTAATGGATAATTTTTAATTAACATTTTATTTATTGAATCTGATTATTGTCTAGGGAAACATGAACAAAAATCAAGTAAACAAAGTCAAACAACAAACCAAAGTCAGCCATACTGCTAAGAAAAGCAGTGCTATAACTGTGGTCTCAGCATTACACATATACTCTGCCCATAATGACAGAGTGATTTTGATTAATTTAATTGATTTAGTTAATTAAGTCAAGATGTTTTTAATTTGATGAATTCCTACGTGATGTGAAACATACAAAATGGAACAGAGAAAAAAATCTCCAACATAATTTGTAAAAAACCACAACTATAAAAAAACCTAGAGAAGAAAAAAATCCATCCTGTTCTCTCTATTTTCCTAAATAACCTGAAATAATCCGATTTTATCCCAGAAGACTGTGAAGTAGATTTGAAAAAAAAAACCAAACTTTTTTATATGCAAGAAAATGGCCCTAGGGAAAGGGCATGCCACATTAGTGGAAGCTTTCAAATAGTATAGCAATTTCTTACAACTTTTAGTCAGGTTTAGTAAGAGAGAAGCAGCAATTCACAATGTGTAATAGCACTGCTTTTTATTTTCAGATGGAGCAAGCAATCCTATAACCTCTTTGTCAGGATTGAAAGAGACGGGGACGACTGGTTTGGGTGAATCAGAAGCCATTTGTTGTCCGAAATAGCTGCGTTTATATACTATATGAAATTCTTCACCAAAAGCCTTCTACCAATCATTTTTGTTTCACCATAGTTGGAAGTTACACAGTTCAGTTGACACAGGTGGTCATTACAGTAGGTTATATTAGCATTTTATCTTACCTATTTAACCAGATCTGCCTACTCTCTCAGTCTCATCCTGTACACATTCCATTCATATCTTGGTCTGTCTTAGCCAGGGTCTCAGCTTTATTCCTTCCTCACTAACACTACCCTGCTTTCTGTCTTTGTCTTGAGAGTTTCCACACCTCTTGATCAACAAAATGTACTGAAACTCAGACTTGAGGAGAAATTTAAGTAAGCAGCCATGTGTCACTCTCTCTTGTGGCTCAGAGGAGAATTTCTTTCACCTGGCTTGCTATTCTCCACTTTATCTCAGGATGAGTAGCTCATAGCAGGTATTTTCTACAGTGTCTTACTTCTTCTAACCCCTGTCTCAAATAAATGCAATTTCTAAAGGGCTTTAATTTCACACGACAAACAGAAGTAAGTAATAGTAACATTAATAATTAGACACTACCCCTATCTCCACTATGCTCAAATGCCCACTATTACTACCACCATGTTAAGAGAAAGCAATGAAAGTGGTTTTTGGTCTTCACCAGGTGTGCTAAAGTAAAAATTTTTCTTGTTGCAAATACTTCACTCGTATCTAAACCTGTCTTCACCAATGCCACTCTCTCAATAGCACATACCAGCCTGTCTGATTTTCATTCAAGCACTTTATGCAAGGCTCTTTCTGGGTGATTATTTGGTTGGTTGGTTTTAATATGGACTTGAGGGCAAAAACAACATTTTAGACAATGACATTGCAGGTAATAGACTTTGATCTGGGTGATTACAATAGTTCAAGATGTGTAGATTTTACATAAATAGTAGTGAATTGGAACTGTTATGAATGTTAAGAACATGTATGTATTTTCTCA
This sequence comes from Upupa epops, assembly GCA_013397515.1. Taxonomy (NCBI): domain Eukaryota; kingdom Metazoa; phylum Chordata; class Aves; order Bucerotiformes; family Upupidae; genus Upupa; species Upupa epops. Next base: position 1,926 of record VZRI01010380.1, on the reverse strand, counting down.
GAAATATTCCACTGCACTCTATTACAATGAAGTATTTACAAGACTACAGCTAGTATTATATTTTTAATCTGTTTTCAGCACTCTATTTTCCTGAAAACTAATAGGGTTATGTGACCTTCTGTTTCAGTTGTCCTCAGAGGCTGAAAATGTTTTAGGTGTTATCATGTGAAGAGACAAACTGTAAGCCCATTCTAAACCTCGTAACAGTCTATGACAGCATGAAAAATTAAGTTAAATCCAACAAATTATAATCCAGTTACTACACAAAACTGTGAGCAAGACCCAACGAACCTGCCTTTCTTCGCTGAACAGTCATTGAGCACAATCTGGTTCTACTCTCAGGAAAAAAATGCACTCCTAGACCTTTACCTAATTCCCACATTTAGAATGTCAAACTTGTTTTTGGTGGCATTGTGACAGTTGTATAATTGTGGATATTACGAAAAAATATGTACATTTTCTCTAGCATGTGAAATACAGTTGATGTTTTTCAGCTTCTTTGTCCCCATAATTAGAGAATATGCTTTTATTAATATGAAAAGTTGAAATATCTTAAATTCTACTATATGCCTTATTCCATAAAGTTTGTTGTTGTTGCATTGATTTACCTGAAAGAGAATTGAGCAGACTTTATGACCTTTCATAGCATTCATGTCTTCAGACTTTATTCACCTCTTCAAGTCAACTACAGTATATCTATAACAATGCTCATAGCATGGCCAACAAACAGGAGCTGGGATGCTGGGATATATTGTCCAGAAGGAAAACTGTGATATAGTACAGGGAGCATGACATTGGATGGCAGTAAGCTTTTCAACAGGGATAAGGCCAGAAGGAGAACTGATGAAGCAACCCTGTGTGTTAGGGAGTGCTTTCATGATGGTAGTGATTAGGCAAGACTACTTAAACAGGATGAAGAGAGATGTAATATTCTAGCTTTATTACTGTGGGAGACTTCAACTTACCTGGAAATGCAATGCAGCACAGAGAAAAAAAGTCTAGAAAGTTCCTGGAATGTCTGGAAGATAACTTCCTGACAAAGCTAATGAAAAAGTCAACTAGAATTGCTGTTTGAGAATAGAGAAAGACTAAAGGTTGGTGTGAAGGTTGGTGGCCTTATAAATATCATATGATGGTATTCAATTCCTGAGGAAAAAAGGACAGTCAGTAGAACAGACACTTTGGACTTCCACTGGGCAGCCTTTAGCCTGCTTAGGAGACTGATTCCTATAGGTGTTAGCGTCAGGATAAACACATAACCACTGGGATGGTTATATGAGGTGCTTTATTGAGGCGCCGAGAATCAGGGGTACGCACCCAAATCTGATTCTAACTTCGGTACCCTGCATTCACAATTTATACACTAAAATTATGCAAGTTATACATATTCAATATAGGTAGCTACATTAACTAATGCATATGCATCAAGGATTGCTTAACTAATCTTATTACATCAGCCTCTTCTGCGCTTACGCGGCCCCCTCCTAGTGGTCGTTCAGTGGTCGTGGTGATGAAGTCAGGAGTCTTCCTTGCTCTGTCCTTTTCATGTCTCTCCTCCTTGGAATAATCCCAGCTGTTATGTGGACGCTGCATTTCCTTATCTTCCTTAGGATGTCTCTAGTTCATCCTTGATATGCTTTTCTGGCATAACTTTAGCTTAGGTACCATTCTGGTAAGGCTCCACAGAACACTCTGGGCCCCTCAGCACATTCCTTTTATATCTGTCAGCTATACACAGTTNTTTCATATCTGTCAGCTATACACAGTTCTCTACTAAGGAACAAGTAATATTTCAGCCCTAGGATAGCTAAAATATAAAATCCTAAAGTTATAGTGTTAATATATATATATATATATATACAAGTCTATTCCTATTATTATTCATTCATATCTTTGTATATACCTATTGTTAATATAAAATTTCAC
>VZRI01010379.1:28688-67756 GCA_013397515.1 Upupa epops | reverse complement strand
AAAAAAGGCAACATTTAGCACCAGACAAACCATAGAGCTTGCTTCAGTCAGTCATCACAGAGAGCACCATTCACCACAAGGCCCAACTTTGACAGCAGTAGAATATTTTCACTTCACAGTAACTGATGAGCTCAACAGTAGTGGTTAGATAAGCAGAGATGAGGACATATTACTGTTCAGCACAGTGATCAATAACAGTGCATGGCTCTTGATCCCTTGCTGGCTCAGGGAGGCAAATACGCACAAGATCCTGAAGGGAGTCTTAGCTGATTCTTAGCAGCGCTGATTTCACCATTCTCCTTATCAACAAGGATTAGTGTTGCCATCTTCAGCTGATGAGACCACTCTCTGCAAAGTCTATAAAAAAAACCAAATTGTTGTTATTTCTTTGCTCACATCAGTCTCAGCATCCCACACCACAGACAGCACAAGTGCCATGCGCTGGGCCCCTGGAGCAGGGAGAGCAAACACAAACCTCACACCAGTTTATAGCGTCAGCATCCCACACCATGGGTTTAGCTACAGCCCCTGGGTTTTATGGCACTGTTAGTGCACACAGTAGACTTACGACCCCAAAGTGGCTTTATGAGTTTAGGAAAAGAACAAAGTCCCTCTAGCAAGACTAAGTACAAAGATTCAGTGCCTTCGGCTTATTTTGTCACTTCCCCGCAGTGTTTAACCATTTCTTTAGTACGGGCAAAAAGCACAGCTGTCAGATGAGCGAGCCAACCTGTCTGCAGCCCAGCTTCCAGCACTTGACCAGCAACAGGTACTGTAATAAAAGGCACCTTCCCACCGCATAGACGGACAACACCCCACACCAACATCTTACTCCACCGAGGGTGCTCAGGTCGACCTAGGACAGCCAATCCGAGCCTTCCTGCATCCTGCTAGGAGCAACCAGGCAGCTCGCCCGGAGTTCATGGTAGCCATGGCACACCGAACCCTCACCCAGGGGAGGGCAGCACAGAAAGCAGCTTCCCAGCGGCACGGCTAGGAGCCGAGAGTTATACTGCGAGGTGAGACTCGCAGCCACCCGCCCGCCCCGTCCAGGTACTATCGCTCACAACCCCAGAGACCTCTTCCCGGCTCTGAGCGAGGACCACAGCGCGCTCCCGGACCCTCACCCGCCGCCCTCTTTCACTCCGGGAGCCACCAGCAGCTCCACAAGTAATCAGGGGCCGAGCCACAGCGCCTCACAAGCAAAACAGAACACCCCAGGCTCTGAGCCCCAACCGCCGGCCGCTTTTAAACCGCTTCCGCATCGCCTATTGGCTGCTTCGACTCACGCTCGGCAGCCGATTGGCTTCCAGAGACGCCGCCGCGTCTCCGCCCACGGCACGCGCGGCGGGGCGGGGTTGGCATGGTGATGGCGGGGCACTTCCGCAGCAGTGACCAGGTTTGGGCGGGGCCTGAGAGAGGCCTGTGGATGTGCGCCACCGAGGCCTACCGGGTAAACGGGGCCGGCGGGCTTCGGAGGTTCGGGGGTGATGTTGGGTGATAGGGAGTGTTACTGGGCGTGTAGGGTGTTGCGGTGCGGTGCAGGGATTGGCGTCCTGGGCGGGAATGGTTGTTAAGCAGCCGCTGGGTTCTGGGGAAGTACCTTGCCTGGTAGTGGGATTTGGCCTAGGCCTCCTGGGCCGGGGCCTGAGCCCGGGCCTGGCGGGGTGTTGCCTTCAGCACTCGTTTTCTGGCCTCGTCTTTGGAGAACGCGCGGGCCCAGCTTCTCGGGGTGTTCGAGGGCAATTTGGACAGCCCCGGCCCGGGGGAAGGCCCGACAGCGCATGTCGTGAGGCAGTGTGCAAAGCTGCTGCGCTTTGACCCTAGCATATTACCCAGGAAAGACAAAAGTTAGTAAGTTTGGGGTGTCTTTTTCAGGTCCGTTGCTAATTATTGTGGAAAGATAGGTCAGGAATGCATACTGTGGCACTACTGGCATCACCAGAGGTTATGAAGCCTTGTGAAACAGTTGTGCTGTCAAACTGATCTGTAGGACTTACTTATTTTTTTATTACTTTACAGGGGAAAAAGCAAAATGGCTTCAGGGACAGTTTTGAATGCCACTCCTTCAGGAGGATCAAACGATGTGAGCCTGGAGGAACCAAAGAAAATGACTAGAGAAGACTGGAGGAAAAAGAAGGAATTAGAAGAACAGAGAAAACTAGGGAATGCACCTGCAGAGGTGGATGAAGAAGGAAAGTAAGTTTAATTAAAGCTCTGGTTATTCTAAAGCTCTTGTTTACAAATGTCTAATCATCAGGGGGATACATGAGCCCTACTTGAATTATGGTAGAAATACAGAACTTGGTGAATTGCCTTTAACATTCCCATGATTCTCAAAAAACAGATGTTTTCCCAAAAAAATATAGTTGCAGTGTTTGTCCTGTGATCTGACAGTGCTGCTAACAAGTCACATCTGTGGGCTCCTTACAGTTGGTTTTTTAAAGGTGACCAAAACACAGAACCAGGGGAGTTTGCAACATAAGTTATCTGTTCCCCCCTTTTCTTCTACAAGGCTGGTTGCTGCTGAGAAGATAAATGATTTGGGTTTTGTGCTAAGTAACGTTGTACAGGGTAAGGTATTAGATTGGAGTTCAGGGGAATTAGGTGACAACAAAATCTCAAACCCCATGTTTCTCTATTTACATTAGTTTCTGCAACTGTTAGTTGTTTGTTAAGCTAGTTGCTCTGGGTCTTTTCCCTATGCTGTGTGTTTATTATGCAACCTGTTTTACAGAGATATCAATCCTCATATTCCTCAGTATATATCCTCGGTCCCGTGGTATATAGACCCTTCTAAACGACCTACACTCAAGCATCAGAGACCTCAGCCAGAGAAACAGAAGCAGTATAGCTCTTCTGGAGACTGGTACAAACGAGGTGTTCAAGAGGTATGCAAAAAGCTTTTGTTATAAAAGAAAGATTTGGTTTAGGTTGGTTGTGATGAAATAATTTCTGGTTACATGCTTTATGGGGAGCTGGGAGTTCTGCAGCAGGCAAGATGCAGTGTTTGATAATAACGATAATAGGTGCTCTGGTCTTGGGTAGGCTATGCACACTTCAGTGCTGTTGAAAAAGTGAGTTGGTTAGTGGGAGTGGGGGTGTGAATCTTGCCACGGGTTAGTACAGCACTGTCTCTTTGTGTCGTTTAGCATTCTGTAGCAACCAGGTACCGGAAAGGAGCTTGTGAGAACTGTGGTGCGTTGACACACAAAAAGAAAGACTGCATGGAGGTAAACTTTGATTTTTTTACTGATGTTTCAATGATTTTGAAAATGAAGTTAATTCTAATCTTAGTTTAAAATAAAGGCTAGTTGTAGGTAAAATAAACATTGCTAGTCTTGAAAAAGCCATTTTGAAAAAAGTTATGAGTGTTTAAAAGTTGCTTAAGAATTTCTAAAGAACTTGTTATGGTAGGAAGATTAAGGGGGAAATGGTATTCTTCAGGGTGTCGCTCATCAATTCTGTTTGTGGTAAGTGCTTCAAAAATAAGTGAAGATGCTTAGCTCTGTAATTCATTTTAACTTAAGTGCTGCTCTGTCCATCTTTGTTTCATGTCAGCTCCAAGACTTACCCAGAAACTGTGTTAGAACTGCTTTCATAAATGTGAAAAATAGATAGGAAATGGTGGGGAGTGAAGTCAGTTTTGTTACTTTTAAAATACGGAAATCAACTGTTTGCAGTTACTTACAATTCACAGGCTTGCAGTGCTGAATCCAGCTGGCCTTAGAGGAGATTGATTGACAACGGGATACTTGAGTGGCATATTTTAGTTTAATAGACTGATTCTAACATTTTTTTTTGCTTTCAGAGACCCAGGAAAGTTGGAGCAAAGTACACAGGCATGAATATTGCACCTGATGAATATGTGCAGCCTCAGCTGATGTTTGATTATGATGGAAAGCGAGATCGTTGGAATGGTTATAACCCAGAAGAGCACATGAAGATTGTAGAGGAGTATTCCAAGGTTGATTTGGTACGTAGGTGCTGTTTTTCACTTGGGAAAGCTTTAGTATGTGGCTTTACTGGGAAGAGGAAATGGTTTATCATGTGACCTGCCCATGTTAGACCATGAGCTGTATTTATTCGTATTGAAAAAGCGGCAGTGGTTCTGCATTTGCTAGAAAACTTCACTTAAGCTGAAAATGCAAATCAGAAACATTTCCAAAACATAAGTAGTGGTGCCTAATGAACGTTCTTTGGTGCCTTGTCCTTGGTATTTTCCTATAGTATATAGGAAACTTAATGGCAGATGTATTTTTAAAGACGGAACCAGGCTCTTTGCAGTAGTATTTGGTGCAAATCAAGAAGCAGTGGGCACAAGCTGAAATGCAGTAAATTCTGTTTAAACGTACGGAAAAAGTATTCTCCTGTAAGGGTGATTGAGCAGTGGAACAGCTCACCTGGTACGTGGAGGTAGTCTAAACCTGCATGTGCATGGAACTGTTGGAAGCAAGAGGATTGTCTTTTGCAGTGTTCACAGCTACCTCCCTGACCAGTTGTTCGGTGGTTGTATGATGTCAAACACATAAGTTCACATGCTATATAAATATCCGTCTAGATGCTTGACTTTGCTCTTTCCTGGATGACCCACAATTACTTGTGGCATCAGTGATGAAATGCCTTAAACACTGAAGATTCTGTGGAAATGTTGAGGACACAGCTGAACTATTGTTGTTAGGCGCTACTGAACTCAAATAAGATCTTTCTTAAAGTAGGATGAATGTGGCCATGGTTTAGCTGCATGAACTGTAATAAACTTTATTTAACAGTATAACATAGAACAGAAAAATTATTAGTACACATAATTTGCTCAAAAAGCAATATGATAAAGCACAGGAGTAGAGGAGACAAGCTCTAGGCTGTTTTTACAGGCACACAGAATCAATATCCCATTGTTTGGTACTAATGAGTAAGTTTTAAATGATAGCAGTCACAAGATGTGCTTATGGTAAGTACTACTACATACGTCCTAATTGTTTAGTTTTTCAGAGTTGAAAATTGGTTGTATTTGCATGATACGAAATCTTGTAGTCTAAACACTTAGTATTGAAAGGCATAGCAAGCTTTAAGTAACATCAACGTTTCTGTAATTTGCTTTTCTTTTAGCTGCTATTAAAAAGAAATGTTAAACCAAATGTGTTTTGTGATACACAGGCCAAACGCACGCTGAAAGCCCAGAAGCTTCAAGAAGAGCTAGCATCAGGAAAGCTGGAGCAAGTGGTGGGTCAACAAAATCCTAATTTAGTTTTGTTTAGGCTGAATAAAAAGGGCTACTTCTGCTGTCTGATGCTTTTACTCTATACAAAGTTAGCTATTGGTTCTTAAGCCCTCATGGAAAAGTTAAAGATTACCCTAACACTAGCATACTCTGTCATGTTCAAGAATTTGAAGCACTGTCTCTCAAGTGAGAGTGGCTTTGTTTTTTCCCTTACATGAAAAAATTCTGTGAGATTTTTCTTCTTGCTAATATTGACATGGAATTTTTGTCAGAGAACTTGTTTTCCACACAGTTATTTTGTTCACGCATTCAAATGTTTTTGTGGTGTTTGAAGATGGTTATGTCTGACTGGTGTTGAGGTAATGACTATTATGTGACTGTGGATTGTTTTCATAGCATTTAGTGTAGATTGGAATAGGAAGGTATTTTCTTAATCTTAAACCAGACTTGTTTTTTCTCCATTTGTTGTTGTGACTGGTTGCTGTGTCTCTGGTTATTTGAAGGCTGAGGCTTTGGCTTCTAACTGCAGTTTGTACCTTCCACTAACTTCTACAAGCTCCTTTTAGATGATAGATAATACATAATCTTCTGTATAAAATCCTAACTTTGAAAGACGTTTCTGATAATATTTAAGGTTATAAAGTGGGGAAAAAATTGAGACTGCTGCTGGTCAGAAGTAAGCTTTTAATAAAGGAAATATCAAGTGAGAGAGTACATGCAACAGGGGCCTCTGTTTTCCGCAGGTTGTCGCTTTACATTTTGTCACTAGATGGCAAACTGAACTTAGTCTCTAGCTCAACACAAGCTACAGCGTTCTGCCTTTCCCCATAGACATTATTATTGATGCCCGTTTTCACTACAGTGCAAATTTGTTGGTGTGTGTATCCTTATAAAACGGAGCCGTAAGAAGAAAAATAAGTTTACAGCATTAAAACCAGCTTTGTGGTGGAGCAGATCAAGACTGATTTGCGTAGTCAGTGCTGAGCAGTTTTCTGGTCAGTCTTCTGGGACTCAAACTTGCTTCCACCTTTGCAGCTACAATTATTCTCAAGATAGGGGCTAAGCAGGATTGAAAAATAAGTTCCAGCTATGTTTCTCCAGATTTACACTGTGGCTTCTCATTCACACGGTCAGCCCTAACTAAACACTTGCATATGTCCTAATTGTTTAATCTTTCAGAGTTGAAAATTGGTTATATTTGCATGATATGAAATCTTGTAGTCTAAACACTTAGTATTGAAAGGCATAGCAAGCTTTAAGTAACATCAACGTTTCTGTAATTTGCTTTTCTTGCAAAGGCTCGGAAAGTATGCTGGGGAGTATGGTGAGAAAGACCTCCCATGCATGTCCATTAGCAGCTCTATCCTAGAATGTAACCAGGCAGTCTTTGTGCTTTTTGTGCCATGGGGCAATTGTGTTTTGCATCCAGCATCAAGATCTGCTTTGATTGTTCTGTGTACCCCTGCCATATTTTCAATCTCTACTATCTCTTCTCTGCTGATGTGCTCTTTGTTTGCTGCAGAACTCCCCAAGACACCAGTGGGGAGAAGAGGAACCAAGTTCACAGACAGTAAGATGATTACCCACTGCATAACACCATGGGCAGAAAAAAGGACTTGTAGTTATTAAAACAAGAGAGGCATAAGGGTTCGAGTATTGGGTTCACATCACTGGCTGCCTGCTCTTTCAGGCAGAGGTTGTTGGATTTTACAGAGGGGGGTTTGGTTGTGTTTGAATTCCTGCATATTGACAAACCTTAGAGATGCAAGTAAGTAACTAGGTTTTACTATACAGTGTATTTGGCACAAGATTGCTTTTTTTAAAAAAAAATACCATCACAGTTCTGTTTTTATAACCATTTTCACATGAGGAAGTGGAAACCTTATTTTGGAAAGTCATTGGAGACAGCACACTTAAGTCTAGGGAAATAATGCTACCTTGTAACCACAGGGACTACTGAATCCATAATGAAACTACTAAAATCAGATTCTCAGTGTTGTCTCTAGAATGAACCAGAGGTTTCCCATCTCTCCTCAGGAAAGAGATCACAACAGTGAAGATGAGGATGAAGACAAATACGCAGATGACATTGATATGCCTGGGCAGAACTTTGACTCTAAAAGACGAATCACAGTTCGAAATTTACGTATTCGGGAAGATATTGCAAAAGTGAGTAACAGATTCTTGCAGATGTCCCTTTCTACTCAGGCTGTACATTCGCTCCTTAATGGCTGTGCATATGGGTATTGGAGTTTGGAGGTTGAGGGCTGTTGTCAGCTCTGTTCCTGCTAGTGTTGTGACTTGATCAAAGTAATGTGTTTACACAGATACAACTTTAAAAAGTCTAAGAAGGGGGGGACACAGGAGTAAGTTCAGCTCTTTCAATCATAAGTATCAAATGCTTTGTATGCTCTTTTCTTTCTATAGTATTTGAGAAATCTAGATCCAAACTCCGCTTATTATGATCCTAAAACAAGAGCAATGAGGGAGAACCCATATGCCAACACAGGCAAGAATCCAGATGAGTAAGTGTATCCAGCGTTGTGCTGATGTGTCCCAAAAAACCCTGTTAACAATGAGATTAATAGTTGTGTATTATCTTTGATCTGTGTTCCTACATTAATAAATCTCTAGTCACTTATGGATAGAAATGGTAGTAAACATGGAAAAAATGCATTTTATTTAGCAGCATTTTTTGTTCTAGTATATACAAGTGGTACTTTAGTCATACAGGCCCTTAACCTTTAGGGACACATGGACCACCGTTTAGTATAATGATGTGTGGAAGGATTAGAGCACTATCCTGTACCTAGATGGGATAACATGTAACCAGTAATTATGTTCATGGGAATGCATTTCAGTAACCAAATCCTGAACTTCATCCCTTTTTTGGTGAGAATTACTCAGTACTGGAGACTAGTATGGAGCATCTGCGGTTCCTAATGAAACGCTTGAATTAGGAGCAAGAGCTCCTCATGTGTTAATGGTGTCTGCCCAGAAAAGGTCTCAAAACTTTGGCATTGTCTAGATAAACAGCTTAATTAAAGAATGCCACTGGCTGCCTTTTGGCTGCACACAAGGCTGGCTTACTTAAACCCACAGTCAAGCGCTTGAGCTGTGACCCCACCTTGACCTGCGTAGTGTGATGTGAACTTACTGAGTAGATAGGCAGTGAGTACTCTGCATTCAGAGTACAGTAATTGGATTAGTTCACTGCCTGAAATAGAGTGGCACTGGCTAAATGTTAGTAAATAATGCCTTTTCCACCTCTCCTTGCCCCCAGTTACAAGGGAGCCAGCCAATTCTTTTTTTAAATGCAGAGGTTTTACTTCTTCCTGTAGTCATAATTTGACCTTTGAGTCTGTTGTTACGCCACAGCTTTGCAGACTGTAAATTGTTCAGAGTAGCTTTGGGAAGAGAAAAAGAATGGGAACTTGGATTGTTAATTTGATTTTCAACCTACGTTCCATGCTCATTATGGATCCTTTCAAGGGCTGTGTGAGAGAGCCAGTAAAGTTGTTACCAGGCTTTCACCTGCTGAAACACCCAGGATCTGGGTGTGAGGAGAGATTTACAGATTAAAAGGTGAGAATCACTATACTAGAGTGAGTGTCACCTACTACTTTGCACATGTATTGTGTAATTCCATACAAGTTTGATGCCTGGCGCTTGGGATCCCAGACACAGTTTGAGGTCTGTGTGATGTTTCTATATAAATGTAGACATCAAGTTTTCTGGATTGTTGTATGTTTCATGATTCTGTAGGGAGCCTGGCCTTTCATTCTCTGTATGGAGTTGAATGCTCTTTCCCACTATTCTGAACTCCTAGGCATGAAGGAGAATTTTTCATGTTGTGTGAATGTGTCTAAAAGGAGACAGTAAGAGTCACACTGTTCTTTTCTGCAGAGTTGGTTATGCAGGCGACAACTTTGTTCGCTACACTGGAGATACGATTTCAATGGCACAGACTCAATGTAAGTGGTTTTGGGTTGGGTTGTTTTTCTTTTTTAAAGAAATGTTCTTAAAGAAACCCCTAATAACAATGCTGCTTTACTGTTAAAGAAAAGAGTTTGTAGATTGAGGCTTTCTTTCTAATTACTGCAGAATTAAGGATCATAATTGGAATGCATATGTCATACTGAGTGAAAACTCTTGTGCACACAGTGTTTGCTTGGGAGGCTTATGACAAAGGCTCTGAAGTTCATCTTCAAGCAGACCCTACAAAATTAGAGCTACTTTATAAATCCTTCAAAGTGAAAAAAGAAGATTTCAAGGCACAGCAGAAAGAAAGCATCTTAGAGAAGGTAATAGATGTTTGTGTTTTTTTAATTTTGTTGAGTTTGAAGTCTGGGTCTTAGGGAGTAAATAAGAGTGCTTATGCTATGGGAAAAGGTATCAGCTGTTCTGATGTGCCTAGATAGCATGTACAGATAAAAGAATCTCTATCTCATTGGGTGGATTCATTGTATTCACTGTATTATTTAATATAGGACACTTTGAAGATCTGCTGATAGTTCTTCGTTATTATTGGGAGCTCTTCCCTTAACTGTCAGAATTTCTGTGAAAAATCTGACAGCAGTATGAAGGAAGAGTGGCACTTTAGATTGTATAATTTTTTTAGTAATTCAGTTGGTTGAAAACATTCTTTTATTATTTAAAAGTAAACTACCCAAGTAACTGTCTCCCAACATTATTTTAAAACTTTTCTCTCAAATGTGAAAAGCTGAATTTTCAGGCTCGAGTTTTGGGAGTAGTCTTCTAGATAAGTATTTCTATTTTTCACCTGATTGTTTGGATAACTGACAACTAAATAATCCATTTGGCTATACTCAAGTCGGTGGTGGGGGGACAGGAGCTACTGCTCTGGTTATATCAGAGCTCTGTTTGCTCTGGAAAGGTTTCTTGCTTTGAGCAAGGAATGTCACTGCTGGAATACTCTGGGAATAAAAACCAGGCAACCAAAACAGAAAGCAGCACCACATGGCCTTAGGAGATGTGTTTCTCTCTCTACTCTTCACTGAAGATTCAGCTCTCTCCATCCACTTCTTTTGTGACTTCAGAAGGCACTGGAGATGGTGCATTCAATACACTTAGCTTAGCGACAGAAAAGGTGGGGGTTTCCGGAACGATGGTGTGTTGTTTCTGTTGGCATTCTAGTATGGAGGGCAAGAACATCTCGATGCACCACCACCTGAACTGCTCTTAGCTCAAACAGAAGACTATGTGGAGTACTCACGACATGGAACAGTCATCAGAGGACAAGAGAAAGCTATTGCTTGCTCTAAATATGAAGAGGATGTAAAAATCAACAATCATACAGTAAGTCCCAGCTTTTGTTAAAATTATTTAAAGAATGAGATTCCTTCCCATTGGAAGAGGTGAGGTGTGTTAAAGTACAGGACAGTGTCACTGACACAGCAAGTAAACCTTGCCTGTCTCAAGCATATCTTCCTTTTCTACTAAGGACATTGTTGCACCATTAATTTGCAGAGTTGTGATGGCAATCTTAAACTAAAGGAGAAGTTACTCTATTTCCCTTTGAATATGAGTTGACCACATCCTGTTGCTTTTCTCTGTTCTGGAACTGTACCTGTAAGACCAATATAAAATTGCGAGAGTATTCCTTACAGCTTTCCCTTCTGGGTTGTTTGGATAATTTCCTTACCAAGGTACAACCTCAGGAATAAATTGCAGCCGACCTCTTGTGGGAGCATAGTTATGGAAATAACTGCTAGTGTCTTCTCTTGCAGTGCATTTGGGGTTCTTACTGGAAAGAAGGCAAGTGGGGTTACAAATGCTGCCACTCATTTGTCAAGTACTCGTACTGTACAGGAGAAGCTGGGAAAGAAATTGCTGTAAGTATTGTCTTGGTAGGGGCTAAGAGCATTCACCCTCTTACTGAGTTTTAAACGGGTTTGGTTTTGGTTTTACCCTATTCAAACGTGTGGATCCTTTGTGTTGTCTGTGCTACAGAATGCTGAAGCAAGCTTGCTAGAAGAGCAACCTAGGGAGGAGGATCACATGACAAAACCCAAAACACTGATGGAGGTGGGTTATTTCCCTTTCTTGGGAAGGCAGATACTTCTCATAGTTTTAAGAGAGGTTTAACTACATGATTATGTAGTTAATGTAGTCATAATGACTCTTAAAATTAGTAGGCTACATTATGAGATCATTTAACATCTCTGTTGAAAACTGAGCTCTGAAACAGCATGAATAGACACTTGGCATTTAATGGCTTGAACTTTGCTAGTAGTAGCCTGTAGAATCTTAGTAACTGGTTTTCCACCTTACAGATTCACCAGGAGAAACAGAAAGAGAAGAAAAAGAAGAAGCGTAAGAAGAGCTCAAATTCAGATAGTGAGGGTGAAGAGAAAAAGAAGCAAGAAAAACTTAAAAAGGTGCATTATACTCTCCATGGGTTTGTGCCACAGAGAACTCAAAAAGTGTATTTTGCAGTGTCAGATTGATGAAGCCTGTAATGCACTTCTTGTGGCATTCTGTGGGATGTTCTTTGATGCTAATTTGAGGTCAGGCAAATTTAAAATGCAGTTAGATGTTCTAAAGTAATTCTGCATTTCTCAGCCAAACATGCAGTAAATAGCTTTGCAAGGCTTAGTTTAGACTATTAAGAATACTTCCTGTCTAGGCACCTGTTAGAGCTGTAGATCTATAAAAACCCATTGCAGAACACAATGATTAAAAAATGGGGGGAGATCAAAGGCACTGTGAAAGCTTAACTCAGAGCTTTTTATCCCAGACATGAGCCCAGTGTCACGGTTGATGCAGTAGGTCTGCCGACTACTGCTGAGCAGCCCATCCACAATGGCTATTCAGAATGTAAAACTAATCACAGAATCATAGAGTGACAAGCTGGAGAAGACCTCTGACCTCATCATGTCCAGCCTATGATTTAACATCAGCCCATTAGCCAGACTCCATCCTATTCCAGGGTCTGATCACCCTTTCCATAAGTAAGGGCTTCCTAACATCCAGCCTAACCTGCCCTTGACAGCTTCAGGCCCTGCCCTGTCGTCCTGGTGCTGATGGCCTGGGAGAAGAGCCTGAACCCCATCTGACAACAATCTCCCTTCAGGGAGTTGTAGAGAGGGAGAAGGGTCCCCACCGAGTCTCCTCCAGGTTAAACAACCCAGCTCTCTCAGCCTCCCTCTTCATATGTTTCCTCTAGTCCCTTCCCCAGTGTCACTGCTCTCCTCTGGACCAGCTCCAGCCCCTCAGTTGCTTTCTTGAAGTGAGGAGCCCAGAACTGCCCCCAGAACTCAAGAGGAGGCCTCACCGGTGTGCAGTGCAGGGGGAGAATTACATCCCTGATCCTACTGACCACACTATTGCTGATCCAAGCCAGGGTGCTGTTGGTCTTTTGTACCACTGGGCACCCTGCTGATCTTCTATTCAGATGGTTGTCAACCGCTACTGCCAGGCCTCAGCTCTTCTAGGCCACTGTCCAGCTGCAGTTTGTGTATACACAAACTGCATATGCAGCTTACTTTCAGCAGCTGAGGTTGAGGAATGGGATAATACGTATTGAAATACAAGTGCTCTCCAACTTGTAAAACAGAAACAAACCAACAAACAAAACACGAAAATCCCAAAGAGGGCTGCTGAGTCTCTGAGGTCATGTGCCTGTCTATCTGCTCTGGTACTTGCTGTGGTGAAACCAGCAGGTTCTTTGCTTGGTTGTTGGCAATTGGAAAGCAATTAAAGAAGCTGCTTTGCTAAATGCCACTTTAGCGTCATTTTAGGTTACACATTTCATGCTCCTTTTGTGGCCAAGTGTGCTATAGATGTGTCAGATGTGTGCTGCTTCTCCTGCCATTCTGCCTCTTGTTGACTGTACCAGAATGAAATACAAACATTCATGGGGGGTTTTCTCTCTGCTTTCATTTCAGGCACTAAATGCAGAAGAGGCTCGTCTTCTCCACGTTAAAGAAATCATGCAGTTAGATGAGAGGAAGCGGCCGTACAACAGCCAGTATGAAACTAGGGAGCCAACAGAAGAGGAAATGGAAGCCTATAGAATGAAACGCCAGCGACCTGATGATCCCATGGCTTCTTTTCTCGGACAGTAGTTGTAGTGAAATTACTCCAGTACATTCCCATGTACCTGCTGACGGGCCTGCAGACGTTTGTTTCCCTTCCCCGTGTGTAACACTTGCTTGAAATGGCAGAAACTTTCCTCTTGTATCTAAGAAGGTCGGGAAAACATCTTTGATCAGACATCAGCAGTCCAGCGCTTAGAGCAGATTTGTGTATGAAATACACAATCCCAGATGGCTGTACACCCACACACGCACAGATGAAATGATGCGTGCGTATAAAATACGCACGCCTGCTCTCCAACTTCTTCATTGGGAAAGGCTGGCAGTTGAGGTTCATTTGGCCGACTAAAATCTGCATCAGATCATCAGCCTTGGGAAGACCGACCGCTCTGCTAGTTGGTCAGCAGGTGTTACTTAAGGTAGAACCAGAATTGTTGAAAAACAAGTTGATTCAGATGCTGAAGCCTCTTGTTTGTGAAGTGTTTGTTGTCCCATGGCATTAGAAGGAACAGTGATCTCTTGGTCACTTTGGTAGTATATTTTGAAATGTAAAAAGTGATTGTTTTGTACAGTGGTGCTTTAATTAACATAAAAGGTTTAATTGCCATTCAGTCTTTTTGGTGAGCTCTGGAGATCTTTGGTTTGCTAACAGCAGCCATCTCCTCTCTGTAACTTCTAGGACCCTGTTAGGTGGTGCAATACCAGCTGTTGGGCTCTGGCACCCCACGATAAAGTGAGGCAACACCTGCTTTGAGTGTGGCAGTACAAGTCCCCAAACAGGTAGCTTTCCCCTTTAACTATTGCAAGTTGTATAAATTCGTAAGAAAACTTCACAGTGACTCTAAGATTAAAAAACCTGAGAACTTTTTGTGTTCTGGCTTGCCCTGTCTTAAGAAACACGGCTTCTACAGCAAAGCTGTAGTAACAGTAGGGCAGGGCTGACTCGGATCCTGCTTTTTCTTAATTTTAAAAACCTGATTAAAATTTCCACTTTATAAACGATAAAAGCCGTTGGAGTTACTGGGAGAAAATGAAACAGCCATGTGTTGCACCTGTGACTTCCTTCTGTAAAGCAGATTTTGCTGTTAATTACTAGATTTTTCTCTGAGTCTGCTTCCCCTTTATTTTCATTACAGAAATAGAGGTTCTGAATGCAGACTTTATTTTATAGGGCTTACAGATCTGACTGTGGACTTTCTATTTTATGGAACTCAATTTTAAAATCCTCCTAGTGCTTGCCAAAAAATATAACCAGCTAGTGAGATCAGTAATCTGGGGGTGGACTCACTTACACAGCTAAGTGCCAGCAAGACAAAACTTTGAGGAGCAGAAGTCAGCTTTGGCAGAAATACCTTGTGTGATTTCAGAGTCACTGTGGGGTTCGTCAGAGTGGGGAAAATTGTTAGGGATACAGTTCTGCTGCTGTGCTAGTGACTTGCATTCTAAGCTTCTGCATCACCTCAGGTCTTCACCTTTCTGGGTTACAGATCATTTCAAGGGAAAGCTTCCAGAGGCAGTGACATAAAATAAACCTCTTAGGGGTCCTGCCTGTGATTTCACAGCCACATGGAGGCTTGAGCATGTTAATTCAGCATACGTGGCTACCACTGGAAAACCTGCTTGGTCTGCAGTGCAGTTCTGAATCGAAGCTGTCTGTGATTTACTTGTTGCTGCTCAGTGTTCTAGGCTGAGCACTTACTGTGTTCCAGGGAATCTCTGGCATGACCTGAGTGCAAGCTGCCCTGGGCTGATCTTTTTGAATTAGCAGACGGGAACTGTAACACTTGGGGTTCTGACCAGCCTACCTCAAGCTGCCCAGATCCCAACTGCTCATCGTACCTTAGTCGGTTTGAGGGAAGGTGCAGTGTCAGAAGGATCTTGTGTTACCAGTTCCTTGGCTGTTTAGAGACCTTTGTAAAAGTAGCCAGAAGTTTGATGTGTTATAAAGGAGGACAATTAAAAAATTATGTAAAGAGCCATTTAGGGTGAGGAAAGATTCTCTAGTCTAGGAAACCTGTACAGTTCAGCCTTAAACTCGTGTTTAGTGAGCATTTTCTTTGTTTTCAAAAGAAAAATGGGAGGAGAGTTAAAGGTGCAGGTGTTTCACAAGCCAAGATAACCTCCAGCACTGTAGGGAAATGTAATGGTGTAGGGAAAGTCTGAATCAGTTTGGGTTGGTACCTGTAATTCCAGCACAACCACCAGCTCTCACCGAGAATTCACCAGGCAGTGAAGCAACTTTGCTAGAAAGATAACAGTTTATTGAACCCATCACCAAGAAGAAAAGGAAAAATCCCCAATCAAGTGAAAGAACCAGAGAGGTAAAACAGAAACTGTATCACAGTGCCTTTACACACATCACAAATGAGAGACAGCTAACACACGCGGGTTTTGGCCTTAGATGAGAGCTCTGGAGCCGAGAGAGTGTACACCAACACTCATAACCACAAAGCTACCACACACACACCCCACCTTCCAGAAAAGAAAGGGGTGAGCGAGGGTGGCAGGAATGCAGCACAAAATCCCTGTTTGCTGCTTGTGGAAAAGTTCCTTTTCCTGATCCTCATGCAGACAACAGCCCTCTGTGATGTTTCCAGCATACTTCTAACTCCCATCAGCTCAGGGGTCTTCAAATTCCAGACTGTCTCAGTTTGCCAAAGGCATAGGAGATGAGTACCTGTGATTTCTCTTTACTAGTAGAAGTTTCTCTCAGTGGCGGAGTATGCAGGATCTTTGCCAGTCCAGTGATGTCAAAGCCAACATGGCGCTGGTTACATGGGGCAACACCTGTTACGGCAAATAGGCTTTTTGGGATCTCATCCAAGCACTTTCTACAGGCCTTACGCAGAGCCTTCCTTTCTTCTCCCCTGTGGTCAGGCACCAAGGGAGATAGAGGGTTAAGAGCTCTCCTCTGTCTGGCATCTTCAAAGGCGATCAAGCTGTGGAGGCAGCTATGGAGGAGTTTCCTNAGCACAAAATACCTGTTTGCTGCTTGTGGAAAAGTTCCTTTTCCTGATCCTCATGCAGACGACAGCCCTCTGTGATGTTTCCAGCATACTTCTAACTCCCATCAGCTCAGGGGTCTTCAACTTCCAGACTGTCTCAGTTTGCCAAAGGCATAGGAGATGAGTACCTGTGATCTCTCTTTACTAGTAGAGGTTCCTCTCAGTGGCAGAGTACGCAGGATCTTTGCCAGTCCAGTGATGTCAAAGCCAACATGGCGCTGGTTAGGTGGGACAACACCTGTTATGGCAAATAGGCTCTTTGGGATCTCATCCAAGCACTTTCTACAGGCCTTATGCAGAGCCTCTCTTTCTTCTCCCCTGTGGTCAGGCACCAAGGGAGGTAGAGGGTTAAGAGCTCACCTCTGTCTGGCATCTTCAAAGGCGATCAAGCTGCGGCAGCTATGGAGGAGTTTCCCACTTTTGGCCCACTGCCAAGGACTGGAACAAACTGGTGCTGGCCTTCTGCGTTTCAGACCTCAGCAAAAGAGAGGAGGGCTGCAGGTTCATCCCCACTAAAGGGGGTCTGCAGGTACGGAGAACAGCTCGTCTCTTCAACTCCTGTCAGAAGCTAGGGCGAGCTGGTGCTTGCCAGAGTCCAAAAGGTCCACTCTCTCTCCATTCAAGCTCCCATACAAAAGAGGGCTGTGACTACCCCAGCAGAAGAGCTGCATCCAAGCTTAGGCTCTTTTGCGTTCCACACTGCGGTGGCAGGCAGTTGAGAGTCATTGCTCTCCTAGAGGAGCTGTCTGTCTCTAGAGACATTTCAGATGACAAGCAGGAGAAAGGCAAAGATGGCAAAGAAGACAACGAAGAAAGATGAAGAAGCAGGAAGTACCTTCCCTTTCATAGACTGTCCACCTGTAGAGTCCAGACACTGACGCAGGAGATCTGCTAGGAAAGCTACCTCCAGCTTCAAAATAGAATGCTTTTTCAGCATAAAAGCACCACAACTAATATTTGGGAATGTGGTAATTTTCAAATCGTGACGGGAAGTCAGTTTACTACGAATGACCATACTGAATTCCCCTGATGTATGTTCGTGCAGCTGGGTTTGCTTCGCAACACCTGAGGGAGCTTCTGGGCAAGAGGGACTGAAGCAGAAAGGCAGCTGCAGCAAAAAAGCAGTTAGGAATATTTTTTTCCAAAACACAGTTCCTCAAGCTTGTGGATAAAGCACCGGGGATGGTGTCTGGGTCAGTCTTGACAGGACTAACAAAGTTTAAAACCCATTGTATTCCTGTCGTAAAGGTTAAGTACTACAGAACGTTGTGGGTCTGACTGGGCGATTAGTTTTCTCCACCTGCTCCCCGCTGGGCTCAGTGTGCAGGACAGGGGTGTGTGTCCACAAACCCCACAACAGGCATTTGTTCCTTTCTTGAGGAAGTCTGAAGCAAGGTGGTGAGCTGGCTGGGACAAGGGAACTTCGCATAGAAACAAGCAGGGGCAGCAAAAAGACAGAGCAAACACAGAGAAAATGCTGTGGTCTGGTAACACAAGTTGTCAAATCTGAAGACCAGGCAGTCCGTTCCAGCACTGCCAGCTTAGTTTGCCCTGAGTCCAGCTCCTGATAACACTCTGGAATTATTTTCTCAGCTCTCTTTCCAACAATCTCTTTGATTGCCTTGTTGGGTTTGGGCTCTGAGGCAAACCAACCCTCCAGCTACACTGGCATTTCTAAAAGAAGTAGTTGAGCATCCTGGGTTCTCTCTCCAGCCCTGCCACAAGGAAGCTCTATTACCCCAGCGTTTTCTGGAAATGGGACGTTTATGTCTGTCCTGGGTGGGTTAACGATGGAGCCAGTTTTAGGCTGGGGGGAATCAGGAAAAAGCAGGAATGACAGTAATTACCGCAGGATGGAATGGAGGCCAACGCCTGGGAAAAAGGTAAGAAGCTGAAGACGTGGGATTGTCTGTGCCTGCTGCAGCCCGCTCAGCGGCACCACCCAAACCACCATGGCTGTTGCTTTTATTCCCTCCAGTCAGGGTCAGCTGCACAGGCACTTGCTATTAGGACTCTGGTTTTCATTTCTTTAGCCAGATACAACAAAGAAACAGAACTCTAACTTCCATGAGGCACTTCTATGTGAAACAGGTCTGTTCATACCTCTTAGATGACCTAACCAGGACCCCAGCAGGGTAGCAGACAGTGATGATTGTTGCTGGTGGAAACACCAGCTCATTTCAGACCATCAGAACAGATTAAAACCTCACTCTAAACCTTCACTTTGAGGAAGAAAACCCTGCTCAGTGGACAGATTAGCAAACACAGAGTTTCAGGCCTACAAAGCCTTGAAAGTCACTCCAGTAATTCCAAAACATTTCACAAAGAGCCACCACTCTGCATGTGGATCTGAGCGCAGCTTTTGGAGTGCTGCTGCATGACCTTGCACCACATCTCCTCTGGGTGGGACCTGTTCCGTGTTCATTCACAGTCCCAAAACATTTGCACTTGCATTTGTTCTCTATTTCTGATAGAAATCTGGGAGCTACATGGCTGGCTCCAACAGCTCAAGGCAGATTTTCAGCCTGCTGCTGCCTGTTACTCACAAACTGCTGCGTTTCATGCTCACAGACCTTTGGGGAGGTGGGTGCTGGAGCAGGGGCCACAGGTTGAAGCTGCCTGCGATGGTGGATGCTGGCAAAGAAGGAGAGGATGCTTCATGGTAGCATCACTACGTAGTTCTGCATCGTGGCTGGGAAGGAGCTAAGCCAGCAGCAGCTGGGCTGTGTTAAGGGAGACTGCTGCCTTCAGCTGGCTGCTGGGCGGCTTGCTCAGCTCTCCCCTCTGTCTCCAGCAAGCCTCTTGCTGGGCATGTCGTGAAGCAAAAGCTCTGGGCCACAGGTTTTCAATGCCCAGGAGGCAGCAAAGCCCCACTGGGCATTCTGCCAACACTAATATTTTCTCAGCATTTTCAGAACAGCTGAAAGGCCATTCCCAGCAGATTGTCCATCCTCTGGAACAGAAAAGCCAGCTCTGATGCAGAATTCTGTGGTAGAAGGAAGGAGGACTTTACCTGTAGCTGTAACCGCCACAGCTTCATGCAACTTAGTTTTTCCTTTGTCACTGGAGGACACTGCTCTGCCCCAAGGACAAAGACATGGCAGTGTGACACAGTCACACTGTGACAGTCACTGGCTCTCCTGTCTGGAGCAAGCGCTGCCTGTGTCCCCAGCCCAGGGTTGATAACAATGCTACCGAATGCAGAATAGGGCAGGAGTTATTCATATTTTGGGAAATAGAAGGCACTTTCAGGAGAGACTTTTCGTGTCACTAGATACCTCAGCAGGAGCCAACTGTGACTCCTCAGGAAAATGGCTGAGTTCTGTGTTGAACTAGAGGGTGATGAGGCAAAAGGAGCACTGCCCGTCTGTAGCACATGGTCTGCACTGTGCCTGCAGTGGCTCTCTGCTGCTTGGGCTGGTTCCCACTTTCCTCTTCCTAAAATAAACTCTATTTATTTTTATCTTAATGGGTTAGGACTGCAGTGCCTAAGCAGAGCTAATGGTCTCAAGGGCATCCTTTAAGTTTAAACAGAGATTTGACTCATTTTCATGGTGGCTTTTGGAGAGGGACAATCACTCTCTGAAGACTGCTTACAGGCTTCCCAGCTCCTTTCCAGCAAGGCCATAAAAATGACTTAAACCACTGTTGCACAGTAAGCCAGGGGGTCTGGTGGGTAGGGAAACGCTCTCCCCCCCTCTCCCAGCCCCCCTTAATATCTCCCAAAAAGCCCCAAAGTACCTACGCTTGTTCTGAGCTCCTGTTTGTGCTCAGAAACCAAACAAGGACAAACCCTCCCTCAGCAGGACACTGTCCCATCCAGCCCAGTGCAGGGGTGTGATGGCAATCCTCACCCAAAGCACAGGGGACAAAACCACGCTTTATACTCAGCAGGTGCTAGGCTGTGTCCCCAGCAAGCTGTGCGTGAAGGATGTAAAGCCCCCGGCATCGTGCACGGCAGCACAGGCAGGTCATCTTTGCTGCTGAGATGGAGGCATCAGGACAGACCCTGGCAGCTCATAGCTGGTGGGGACCAGCACGCCCAGTCTGTGTGTTCCATGGGACAATGAGAGGCAATGCCAGCCCCAGCCCACTCCCCCCACCACAGCATCCAGCTGCCTTTCCGTGGCCATGACAGGAAGCACCAAGGGATCCCAACTCTGGGAAGGTTTTCCCACAGTATTCAGCTGAAACCAAACTGACAGCCAAGTCTCAGGGCTGCTCTTTCAGAGAGAACAGGCAGTTTATTTATTCAGCAACGTCTGCTGCCAAATATATTCTTCAGCAGCACTGCCTGGGACCTGGTGGAGCTCAGCTCAACACTGCAGCACAGATTTTCCATCTGCCTGGCAGGAGCTGCTTCTCCTCCCACCAGCAAACTAGGTCAGGCTCTTGCTGCCTTCAGCACACTGTGACCTGGGCATGAAGTCACCAGCAGCTTCTGTATTTTCAAGCATTGTGTCATGACCATGCAGTGCCTGGAGCCTTTCAGCTGGCTGCAGCCCCATGCCCAGGTGGGAAAGTTTATCCAAGAGAAGTAGACTCCTACAAACTCTGTGGAAACAGACAAGCAAGAATTTGTATGGCAAATTGATCACCAGAGCTGCCCTAGAGTCTCTATCCCAGTGAAATGCAAGGCAATGACTGCATGGCCTTGGGGAAAAGGATTGTTTGCCCGGGGGTTGGTCAGTGCTGAACCTTCTGGGTGTGGGGGGCTGGGTGCTGGCGCTGAAGGATCTCTGCGGGACCAGCATGAGAACAGCCCTGCACTTCCTTGGCCAAACATTCCAACCCTTCCCAGGAGCAGCTGAACTGATTTCAGCTCCCAGAGCAAACTGCATGCACGTAACTTTATCCATATCCTAACCTTAACTCATCCCCACCATGTTCCAGTGCAGAGGAAAACCTACAAACACCCCAGAGCTGCTCTGACAAGCCTGAACTCTGGTGGAGGAAAGGATGGTACTTGCAGCACCCTCCAAATCAGTGGATAATCCACTCTGAGCAGGACCCTGGCTGTGGGGCAGGACCTGGAGCCCAAGCCCCTCACAGTATCCTGGCCTGACACACAAACCAACAGATGGAACCCGCAGGCTGTGTCCAGGAGGACCATCAACCCACTCCGCATGGGTGATGACAGCCCCAGGGCCACCTCTGCCCTGCCAGCGGGGCAGCAGGTTCCCCATTACCTCCCCTGTTGCCAGCACAGGGAGCCATGGGCCAAGGCTCCACAGCAGGGCCCTCTCCCAGCTCTTGTTAAGACTTCTCACCGCTCCCTGAAAAGACGAGTCTGGTCTGTACCAGCCCCAGCAGCACCACGCAGCATCCTGCAAAGCAGCAAGGAGGGTGGGAGTGGGCAACGGGTGGAGCAGGGTCAGGCTACTAATCAAGTCCCACTGTCTCTGCAGCTCCACGGGGACCATCAGGGAGGAACTGGCAATTCTGAGATGTGTGAGACATTTCCAGATTCCAGGTTTAATGGGCTGGTATAAACTGGAGTAACCACGCTGCCCAGAGCTACAGCCCTCAGACCTGCTGCAGTGGGACAGGGCCTCGGCACAACCCAGCACTTCAGCTGGCAGACCTAGAGCTGGACTCCAGCTTCAGCCACTGCTGCTGGTATCACTGCCACACCGTATGCTGGGGAGGTGTAATCACACCGCGAGCTTAAAACAACCCCCTGGCTCTTTCCAAGGGCAGAGGCATTCTCACCCTGCCACCCTGTGCTACATGTGGCCTCATCCACTTGGAGCAGCACTTGGAGGCCTGTGGTTTCTTCTCTCCGTTCACATCTTGACAAGCTGCTGCTTCTCTACAGGTCCTTTAATTCAGGCCTGGAGCAATCTGCCAGGATGTGTTTGTCTAAGTTGAGTTAGGAGTGAGTTTCCACCCTTAGGACAGGATTTGCTGTCCTTGCTGATGGGCTCGGTGTCCAGATTGTCCAGAGCCTGACCCGTTACGCGTCCCTTTATCCGCTCTGCTCGCTCAGGCAGTGGTGAGAGCTGAGGGGGCAGGATGGGCCAGAAATGACTCGCACACACTGCAAGGAAGAGAGAGAAAAGGAAGAGCATCAAGAGTTCTCTGGCCATATGTGCGTAAGAAGCTCTGCCCGCGCCACGTGACGGAGGAAGAGGTGCAGACCCATTACACCACGATGAAAATATGCCTTTGGCAGCTGAGCCACAGCCCTGCTCTGCTGCAGGAAACAAGCAATCCGCACAAGGATCCCACGGAGGAGTCAGCAGGGATCACACAAAGGAGTAAAACACTAAGAAGGCGAGTTGGCAGGCTGCCCTGCACACCGCTGGGCAGGACGGGGCTCGCGCTGCCTGACGCACAACATCTTCTCAGCATTGTGTGGGTTTCCAGCGCCTGTCAAGACCTCACTGAGGAGGTGAGTGAGTCCTGGTGAGTCCTGGTGAGTCGCTTCACTTTGCCTTTTTTCTTTCTCCCTCCTTAGCAAATAAGGTCTAATCACTGAGCACCCAGGTTTCCAGCCCTGCAGAGGAGCCCATAAAGGCAATGGTCAGCAACTAAAAGAAATAATCCAGCATGGAAACTGTCCTTGGACTTCTACTGGGAGCACCCACCATGGACAGTCTAACCTCCTCCCTGGCAGTGGTCAGCAGCTCCTGTGTAGAGGCTAAACCCAGAGCTAGGGAGGTTTGCCCCAGCACCCCTGGCTTTAGATGCAGGTTCAGGCACAGAAGAGGCATCACTCCCCTTTGTCTCCTGTGGCACTGTTTTATACAAGACCAGGTAACAGAGCAAACCTGTGTCTGGGATAACCCTTTCGCTGGCTCCTGTCAGAGGTTAAATCCATCCTGTGCAGCTGTTCTGCTGGCTACACACCTTGTTCTACCTCAGCCAGCCCCAAGGTCCCCTCACACTTCCACCCCAGGGCAACCAGTTACACTGGGAAATTGCAAAGTGGGGAGAGATTTGTTGAAAAGGAAGAGAGTAGAAAGTCCTGGTGATTTGATCAGTGATGGGTCGGTCCCCTTTCATCTCCCCACACTCCAAGCAGCAATTTTCCCCAGACTGTCCTGTTGTCACTCTGCTTTTCTTCCCTGTGAGCACTCACACACTGCACAAGGTGGCTTTCCCAGTCAAAAATCACCATCCAGCCACGTTACTGCCATCTAATGCCCGCCGTGTCTGGCCAAACTTTTGGGATTTCCCCTGCGATGGGATGCCAGCCCAGCTGCCCTGGAAGCACCACTGGTCCTTGATGCCTGGGGCTCACTCGTACAGGCAAAGTCTTCTGTTACAGAGCCCTCTTTCTGCAGCACACACATTGACAAGACTGCCAGGAAGCACAGGAAGGTCCCCGCAGAGGGCTGGTGTGAGGGTGGTCACACAGGGATGTTATGGCAGGGATGTTGTGGAGAAACAAAGCTTTGGGAGAAATGCTGCAAGAGCTGTGTCCCCTCAGGCTTCTGCCTTTGGACATCTCCAGCAGCAGTACAGCCATCCTACACTGCAGCAACCAGCAGAAATGGGGGCTGCAGGTGCGGTTGGGGACTGCTACGTGTGGCCACAGCTCCTAGGGATGGAGGCTGTTGGGCGACGGTGATATGCTGCAGCAACAAGAAAAGGTATTGAGAACATGGATGTGCAGTGCCTCTGCACAGCTCCACGTGCTACTGAGGTCTCAGCATGGAGAGATCAGGCTCAAACCTTGCTGAGGGTACAGGGATCTGCTTCAATAGGCCAGGGAGCCAGGCAGCCTAGCAGCCCATCCACAGCCCTTCTGCTGTGGATGGAGTATTTCTCCATCCCAAGGAAGGCTGAGCCCCAGGCTCCTTTCCCCAGCCCCTGTGGCCAGGAGAGCCAGGACATGGAGTAGCTTCTGCTGAGTGCCTGAACTCCAGCAGTGAGAGAAAGACCCACTGAAGCAACATAAAGTGACAGGGCAGAGCCAGAACATCTCACTTCAGACCCACGCTTGCTGTGAACCTTTCAGTATAGTTTATTACACAGTTACAGTGAACGCCCCTAAACATGTTGCCCATTAGAAGAAAGAAGCCAGAGACTCTTGTTATTGCTTTATTCCCCACGGGGTACTTTCTACAAAGGTGTCTTCCAGCTCAGTTCATGACTCATGACTTCGCCAAAATCATCCCCTTTCTGGCTTGCTTCTTAACAAGTGTTACCCAAATATATGCAAGGGACAACCACAGCTCAGTTTTACAAACCACACTGGTCCCAGGGGATGCCCTGGGACCCAGCAGCAATTTTCATGGATTCAGCAGAGAACACAGGGAAGCATTGTCTCACACACAATTAATGGAGATTTGCCTGCCTCATCCTTCCACTCCACAGCCCAGACATTTGCAGCAGGTTTTGGAGCCTCTCATCTCTCTCTGGATGGAGTTTTGACTCTATCATGATGAGAAGGTAAGATCTTAGCCAAAGCCTTCCCAACATCTGGGAGCTCAGAAGTTCTTCCCTCCAAGGTCCTGTGCCTCTGAGTAACTCAGTGCTGTCCCTGTCCATCTCATGCTCACCATAAGCTACACCTCTTCCTCAGTCTGAGGCCTTATTCTTCTTTGCCTAAGAACCTAAAAAGCGCTACTGCTGCTAAAGGTTTCAGAAGTCACCATTTCAGAGTGACCCAAGGCATGGGCAGGATATTTTGAAGTACTGGTAGGAGAAGCATCTCTGCAGGGATAACACCTGGTCCGTCACCAACAGGCTGTCAGAGGGGCACTCCACATGAAGGGCCAGAGCACTGGGTCCAAGCCCAGAACCAGTGCACTGCATAACCTCAAGGAAATGCAGCACTGCCTCTGCTGCATTGAAAGCAGCCCTAAAGCCCTCCAGCCATGCCAGTGCTGTGGACACCTGAGCTGGCTTGGTGAAGTGAAGTGTCTCCTGTGCTGAAATCAGTGCCGGATACCTGTCTGTCCCCAAGTGCTGGGGTGCTGGGGACTTGCACTTCAGTGGCAGCTGACAACTACTGCCATTGCCCAGTGGTTGTAACTTGGTCAGAAAATGCATGATCATCTCTCCTCCCTAAAGTCTCCTCCACCAACAACCAGCTCTTGTAACCCACTGGGCACAGTGCTCATTCACATACAACAGGCAAAAAGTGCCCAAAGCCCTGTTAACAAAGATACTGATTAAAATATTCTCAGAAAAGTGAGACCTCCACCGAAACCCTTCTGCATGGCCTCCCACACCAGGGCTGCCGCTGGCACTGTGGGGGAAGATGCTGCTCTGGTTGCAATTAACTCTCTGGAGCTCTCCATACATTCTACAATGAGAGGCAATTTTCCTTTTAAGGTGGAACAGCATGAAGTTTGTTTTCTTTCAGAAAGATTTCTTTGAGAGATTATTTACAGGTCTCTGGTGAATGTGACTATACTTTGCACCCTACAGACACTGCTGTGGTGGGGGATGAAATGTTCTGATGGAGCCATTAATTAACAGCAACTTGGAAGCTGCACCAGTGCACAGCTCCAGATAGTCCAGGTCCTCATCTGCCCAAGAACCACTAGCTCCTAGCCTCAGGGTACTTGGTGTTTGCCATCACTTCAGCAGCAGGGTTGTCTGAAGGTAATCGAATGGTCTGAGTTGGAAGGGACCTGACACATCATCCAGTCCCAGCCATCTGCCACAGGCAGGGACATCTCTTGCCAGACCAGGTTGCTCAGAGTCTCATCCAACCTGGCCTTGAACACTTTCAGGGAGGTACAGGAAGGCAATAGAAGAACTTAGAGTGAGACACTTTAAGCAGCTGTTCTCCTGCCCTTTGCTTCTTCTGGACCATTTCTTCTCTACAAAAAGCCATTCCGCTTCTTTTCTGGGTTCTGCTCCACAACAATGTTTTTCCTTGCCTCAACTTACCAGTATCACCCACATTCAGACACCTCTAACTTCTGCCCCATTTGAGGTGGTTACTGGGAAGCAGGGATGTGGTGGGATCTCTCCACTCAGCAGGCACTTTTACAGCTTGCTTCCCCTTCTGCGAACTGTGACACTTTTATTCAACTGTCCCCATGAACAGTGCAGCACTGGTTTCCATCTCACAAGGCTATTAAACCAACACCTTTCACCAGCAGCAGATATCCTTTGGTGTAAAAAGAGCAACAGAAAACTGAAGAACAGGATGGCTTAGCAGCCAAACCCATCCTGGAGATCTGTTTTGCATTTCCCCCTCCTCTGCATGTTCTTAATTACAGCATCGCAGGATCGGGGGCTCCCCATCAGCATTACCACATTGCCCAGTGCTGTCTGGATTTGGAGCATGGAATAAGCGTTTCCACCCCCTTCAGGAGCTGGTATGAGGATGACAGCGCTAAGGCCAGCAAGGAATTTATCCAATATTTTAAGCATTTATTTCCAGTGTAGGAGTTAAACAAACACTACCAGGGAGATGCTAAAGCCCCCCCCGTATCAGACTCTGGGCCACGAAGGACCTTGCCTGACCAAGGGGCCCTCAGCAGATGGAAAGGTCTGGGATACCCCAGCTCCTCTTCTATTGTGTTTAATGATAAATTCACTTTGGCACCACAATTTGAAGAAATGTGTGAAAGGCGGCTTTCTTGCTTTTCAGTCCTGGCCTGTACTGCATGTCTCAGAAGCAAATGGGTGATTCTTGTAAAATATTTATGCCTCTACCACCAGAAGTAGCTGTAATAAGAGACAGACTCAGTTTCACTGGAGTCTCTCACATCAAATAAGAGTGTGCACGTCTTAGCCCAAGGGTAGGAGCTGTATCAAAGAGACACAGGGCTAATTCCTTAAAAAATAAATCCTTTGCCTTTAGCTTCACCTCTCCTCATCAAAGAACTGCTGAGCAGTGAACCAGCCACAGATCGGTATGGGGCAGTTTCAGGCTGGGTCTCATTTCTCCAAGGGCTACTGCAGCTACAGAAGCTGGAAGAAAGAAACTGGGTCAGGAGGTGCCTTTCAATTTCTCACCAGCCCATTTCCATATTCATAGAACTGGAAAAGAGCCTAACTCCATCATCTCCCTTCAGGCTGTGGTCAGTACCCACCAGGGAGCACTGGCCCTGCTGGGACCTGGTTGCCCTGGGGGAGGGGATCCCGTGGTGTCCATGCATGCTGGCTACCACAGTAACAGCCACAACCCTTCTCCTCTTTACAGATCAAGCCATGATCTCTGCTGTCCTCCTGCTCTGGACCATGCCCTGCCTGGCAAATCACATCCTGGGGAGTTTTGCCAAGGGAGAGCTACAGGAAGGTGCCCAGCTGACATGCAGCCTGCCAGGACCCCCTGGGCCACCCGGCCCTCCTGGCATGCCCGGAACTCCAGGGACAATTGGCAGGATGGGCTTCCCAGGCAAAGATGGCAAGGATGGCAAGGATGGGGACAAGGGTGAGCATGGCGATGAAGGTGAGAGAGAAGATCTTCTTAACACTACAGGGTTAAGATGTGGAAGTGGTAGTGCAGGAGCTCAGTCAACCTGTGATCCCAGACTGGACCCCAGAACAGAACTTTCCAGAAAACCTTTCTAGATATTTTCACTCTTCCCCCCACAACACCTCACCCTTGTCAGCTCTTGCTGGGACCCCCAGGCTCACATCATTCACTGATAAGCTCTCATCTGTTGGCTTCACTCTGCTCTGAAGGGAGATTTTCCATGCTCTGCCGTGAGCCCCAAGATGAGACGAAGTGTTGGTCTCTGACTCCTGCTCTCAAGCAAAACCATCAGGCATCACTCAATCAAATTAAACCCCTTCTTTAATCCCGAGCTAGGACTCCAGCCTTACAGGCAGTAGCACCAGAAGCAGCCATGGAGAGGGAGCAGTGCTCTCCCATCACCACACTGGAGTGCCCTTCTGGCCCAGTGTGACCCAGCTACAGCTTGCTCTCCTTCACCCCAAAGAGGGGGTCTGGAGAACAAGTTTCCACTTGCTGCTGCATTTGAATCTAGCCTGCTACACAAGTTAGTAGAGTTCAAATTCCCATGGATGCGTCCTGTGTGAGACACTACCACCACCATCAGCAGCTTCAGCATCAGTGCAACAGTCCCACCCATGTCCCATCTCAAGGCAGACCCTGCATTGGTTCGTAACTGGGGCATTTCCCAGACAGGCTGGGCTTTTCACTACACCTGGAGGTTTTGTAATTTTTCTTTCAAACAACAGCTTTGTGTTAAATGTAAATAAAGAGGCAGGAGATTGAAAGTTCTGTTTGCTCAAAGCTAGGTTCCAAAAGCTCCATAAACCTGTCCCACTCCTGAAACCCTCCAATTTAAAGGTTGCTCATCATTAGTTACTCCTTTTTCTCAGGTAAGCCAGACCATTGAACCAGCTTTTTGGTCCTTAAGAAGGACAGACTGTCCTGCTCCAGGTCCCACTGTTACCAACTACCCACCCCATTTGGCTAGGCAGAGCTGACAGATGTCCAGCCCCAGGGAGGATTTCACCAAGACTTCCACCACCAAGATTTTCATCCTAAATGAAAAGTGCACTGCTGCAATGATGCAAATCCTTTACACTGCTGTATCATCTCTTACTGAAAAATTTTACCAGGTGATTTGTCTTCTAGGTCCACAAGGCAGAACAGGAAACCCCGGCAAGCCAGGACCAAAAGGGAAAGCAGGAGCTATTGGCAAGGCAGGGCCACGAGGACCCAAGGGCTTAAAGGGTAATCCTGGAAAAAATGGGGCACCAGGAAAGAAAGGGCCTAAGGGGAACAAGGGTGAGCCCGGGACGCCAGGACCCTGCACCTGCAGTGCCAGCAAGGCTAGATCTGCCTTCTCTGTGGCAGTCTCCAAGAGCTACCCGAGGGAAAGGCTACCCATCAAATTTGACAGGATCCTGATGAATGAGGGAGGTCATTACAATGCTTCCAGTGGGAAGTTTGTATGCAGCATCCCAGGTATTTACTACTTCACTTATGATATCACTTTGGCCAACAAACATTTGGCCATCGGCTTGGTCCACAATGGGCAGTACCGGATCAAGACTTTTGATGCCAACACTGGAAACCATGATGTTGCTTCTGGATCAACCATCCTTTCCCTGAAGCAGGACGATGAAGTGTGGCTGCAGATCTTTTATTCTGAGCAAAATGGGCTCTTTTATGATCCCTACTGGACAGACAGCTTATTTACTGGCTTCCTGATATACCCTGATCAAGACTACCTCAATGAAATATAGGATAGGAAATGCTCAAAACTGCACTCCAGCAAAGTGTAGCCTATCCATGCATCCCGCGTTCAAACAAGGGTCTAGATTGGTTCTGGGTTAATGCCTGCAATCCAACCACACCAACCAGCTCTCGCCAAGAACTCAACAGACAATGAAGCAATATATTGAACACACAGCCAATAAGAAAAGGAAAAAAATCCCCAAATAAGTAAAAGAATCAAAAAAAGTAAAACACAAACTGTATCATAGTGCCTTTACACACACTCTGAGAGAAATGGGAGACAGCTAGCACATTGGTTTTTGGCTTCAGATGGGAGCCCTGGGAAAAAAGAGTGTACACTAATACTCTAACCAAAGGGGGAATTCATCCATCCACTCTATCCACATTGTGATGTTCATGGAAAAGTTCCTTGTCTGGTCTCTTTGTAGAAGTCAGCTTCCCCTGTATAGCTTGGGCTTGCTTCTAACTCCTCTCGTCTTGGAAGTTCTTTGCAACTTGACCACGGCCAACAGATTCTAGCAAAGATCTTTGAGGCCAGCAGCATCTCAGTGTAGGAATAGACAGAACCCCCCGTTTCTTTCTGTTGGTCAAAGGTTTAAGAGATCAGTGCTTTAGGATCTTTATCTCTTTCATCAA
Source organism: Upupa epops (assembly GCA_013397515.1). Taxonomy (NCBI): domain Eukaryota; kingdom Metazoa; phylum Chordata; class Aves; order Bucerotiformes; family Upupidae; genus Upupa; species Upupa epops. The sequence goes on along the minus strand of VZRI01010379.1, from coordinate 37,705 downwards.
AGCTTTTCCCAGTCTCTCAGAGGCAGAGCAGAGACAGCATCTGCCTCAGTCCCACGGCCTTGGTAACAAGGGGGAACACACCAGGTGAGGACAGAGGCAACACGATGATGGTCACATCAGGCCACACCTGTTGTGGTACACAGGCTCTGCTCCAGGGCCTCTCTCTCTTTCCTCTTTCTTCAAATGGCAACAGGCTCCAAGGGAGGGAAAGGGTTAAGAGCTCACCACCTCCTCACATCTGTGCTGGGGCTGAGAGCACAGTCACACAGCTTCACTCCCTCTGTGTTTCACCCTCAGGGAAGTCATGGCTTGCCCCCCCTGCAATGGCAGGGTCTTGACTGCTGAGCCAGAGTTGGCCTCCCTCCAGGGGAACTGCAGCGGCTGACTTTCCAGCCAGGCCCAGACCCCTGGCAAGGGGGACTAATGTTTCCTGCTCTCATAGAGTGGTTAGGCAAAGAGCCCTTGCCCGCTCCCCTGAGGGGGACGTGGTGGAGGGGAGGCTCTCACCCCGCAGAGCTGGCTCTCTCCCAACAGACAGAACCAGAAGAGAAGGAATTTGGAAGTTCACCCCCTTCATAGGCTCTGTCCACCAGTCACCTGGGGTCAGGACACTGACCCAGGGCTCTGCTGGGAGGGCTATCTCTAGCTTCAAAATAAAATGCTCTTTTAGCATAAAAGCACAAAATCCAACACCTGAAAATTTGTCAGATTTTCAAACTGCGACATCATGGACACGTGTAGGATTAGCATACAATCCCACTTTTTAAGGGATAACAGTCTGTAGAGGCTACTTAGATATTTACTGGATGTCATCAACCAGTCCACAGGTTACCAGGACCAGTAGGACTTACCTTGAAGCAGATTCATGAATCTCTAAACCTCCAAGCCACCCATAATGGATGCATAATTCAAATACTGGTGCAGAGTGGTTTGATGACTTTATTATTAGTATAAAGTATGTGGAAACCAGCAGCAATGCTTTGCTGAAAGCTGAGCTCCAATTGCCACTGGTGTCCTCCTTCTCTTACACCCCATAAGAGTAATAATTCTTGCTAACACAGACTTACTCTGCCAGCTACTTAAAATGCAGGGAGGTGTCAGCTAGAGTTATGAAAGTAAGAGCAGCTCCCAGCCCAGCAAACCAGACTAAGGAAAGACATCTGTTGTAAATGGAAGCAACACAAAAGAACCCGCCTCATCTTTCAGACAGAAGGTGAGATTCCTCAGCAGATAGAAGCTGTTGCACTGAGTGCCACTCACATTTCTCAGGTTCCTGCCTCCCAGCGCCAGGGCTGGAGCCCTGGATCTGGTTTAATACATGTGCTGGTGAGCTGTGACCAGAGTCCAATACCCTGGGCCTCTGAGCCACATTAGAGAATGAGCTTTGCAGTAAAGACTCAACTGTCCCATGCAGCATGGACCTTTACTGCCAAACCAGATTTGTTAGAAGTACTGCCTTTATCCTTGCCAGCTTTTTCTGTGCTCAGCCCAATCCTGCATGAAGAATTGTCTCAAGGAGCTGTGGACTCTTCCCTCCTCCTGCTTCACCCATGACAGGAGGAAGGGAAAACTGACAAGGTACGAATGTGTTTGGTCACTACAGGGCCAATCACTGAAATATTACAAATGAGGAAAACCCAACACAATACTCAGTGAGTGGCTCAGACCTAGGATAGAAAATAACAGTCTCTGACTTGTTCCTGCATCTTCAGGATGCATTTTGGATTGTGCTGTCCTTCTTCTCCAGTCAGGAAGCTACTGACTTCATTTTTTTGACCTGAAACTGAGATTTTCAGGAAGTACCTTTATTACAGAAGCACAAAGTTCTTGGAAAAACTTAAAGAGCTCTGGTTTTCACAGCTGAGGTTCCTCAGGAGAGCATGGATCCCATGAAGGCTGATTGCCTTAGCCCATGCAGCAGCCTGCACTCCGGCACAGTGGGAGAAAAGCTGGGCATGGTGGCAGCTGGGGAGGCATAAAGCCATCAGGGAGGAAAGAGAAGCATAGTGACTGAACAGGATCCCTCCACACCTGCCATGCTCACACAAGACCTATGATGCTTCAGTATCCTCCTCTACAACAGGTGTCAGAGCACAGAGTCCCTCCAGCACATGCAGCCTGTCATGGCAGGGGCAGGCAGGACAAGGAAGGGCAGGGGAATGCACCTGCAGTGTTCAGTCAACAGCAAACACAAGGCTAAGCTGGGTCAGCTTGAGCATCAGCAGAGGCCAGCACAGCCCTGGCTGTGCACAGGAAGTGTTGCCCTGGTCCACTCCAAGGCAGAGGAGGGTTCCTCTGCCACAGAAGCTTGTCCCACTGCCATGGGGCCTCCTCCCCACCACGTTAATGCCCAGTGCCATGCAGCAGAGCTCCTCCACCTCAGGCAAAGCTGTGATTCTACACACTGAGCACTCTGCACCATCNGGTAACGGGACAAGGAAGGGCAGGGCAATGCACCTGCAGTGTTCAGTCAGCAGCAAACATAAGGCTAAGCTGGGTCAGCTTCAGCATCAGCAGAGGCCAGCACAGGAAGCGTTGCCCTGGTCCACTCCAAGGCTGAGGAGGGTTCCTCTGCCACAGGAGATTGTCCCACTGCCATGGGGCCTCCTCCCCACCACGTTAATGCCCAGTGCCATGCAGCAGAGCTCCTCCACCTCAGGCAAAGCTGTGATTCTACACACTGAGCACTCTGCACCATCAGCCATGGAGTGTGAAGCACCCAGCACTGGATTAGCCCTGGGGCCCCTGAACTCCCAGAGCCCTTTTACTCCACTTCAGGGCTGATCTACACAGAAGGACCTCAGGGGTTTGTGTGTGATTGGTTTTTTAACACCATACATTGCAGTGCTAGCAGTGAGAGGGAAAAGGATACAGGAGTGTTTTTGCTGTGGAACATTAACATGAGTCAGAGACTCAACGTAAGTGGAGTGTCTGGAAAGGAACAACATGCTGGAAAACAAAGGGAAGCTCCCCCATGCAGTCGTGGCCACCTGTTACCGAGCTACAGCACTCCCCCAAGCAGACCAGTACCTCCAAGTCTTGGATCATATCTTCCTTTTGGGTGGCTAAGGAAAATGCACTTACCAGTCACTGGTCGACTCTGCCCCCCAGGAGAGCCTGCCCTCAGTCATGCCAGTTAACATACCCCAGTGCTAGAAAAGAACTCTCTGTTCTCCCAGGTTTGGTCAGTGTTGCCTCACTAAGTGGCGCCGTATCCCCCACATCCCTGAAAATCATATTAGGGCTGGCCCACAATAATGTTCCAGAGCCCTGGCAGCCACAGGGCTGCTGGTGGCTCAGCAACGTCCATACCACTATCCTGCTCCACTCTCAGCCCCTTCCCACTGCCTAGGGCCCTTTCTGCACATGAAACAAGGCCAGTCCAACAGCAGAAACCACAGAATTACACCAGGACCACAGAAATGCCGCAAGAAAGAGGCTGCACAAACGATCAATGTAATCAAGCAGATTCCCCTTTATTACAAGAAGCCCCAGAACCCCAATTTATTACAAACTACTAGCTCTTTTTATATAGTTCTTAATAAAGTTCATACATATTGCAGAATCCAAGCTCATGATTGGTTAGGTTAGTTAGGTTACATCTTCCCTAGCAACCCTAAGTGATCTTATGTTTATATAAACATGAATTGCTACAGCCTTAGCGACAGGACCTCCGTTTGCTACATATTGCTACTACAACAAGGGACCTGGTCAGTACTACTACAATAAGACCCTGTCAGCATTCAGCTTCGATATCACAGTGTCCTTGGTTCCCAGGCTCTCAGCCTCTGGTTCTCTTGCAAGGCCTTCTGAGACTCATGCTCTCGGTACCAGTTCGGCTATGTCATGTCCTTTCCCCTGAAGCCATTCCTCAACACAGAAACCCATAACCCACAGTTTCCCAGGCCTGTTCCAGCAGTGCTGTAACCCCCATAAGTGCCCTGCTACACCTGCCTACATTTACAGTGACTGTGTGCAGGAGAGGTCGTGTACCCTGTGTTCTTGGCGGGCAGGTCAAGAACTGAAAGACCTCTACAAGGAATGCTAATGTCACAGAGTTTCTGGTAAGGTCACAGTTTCTCATTTCCACCTAAACAATTGGCTAAGAGGAGGAACAAGGAACTGGGTGCAGAGAAGAGGAGGAAGCAGAAGCAAGAGGACAGTGTGCTGGAGAGGATAATTCAACAGGCTCCTGCCTTATGCCTCCTGCCAGCTGAGCACACAGCTCCGATATTTTGGGCTGCTGGGCAGTGCCCTAAGGCAAGGCACCAACATCCAAATCCACCTCACCAAGAATCCAAGCAGCAGCAGAAAGCTAAGAACTGCTACTACTGGAAAACGTTGCATAAATGAGGCTCTTCATGCTACACAACACTAGACAGTGCTCTTCTCAGGCCCAGAACACCACCTGCAGTACCTACCCTGCTTCCCTTGCACTATTCCAGGCTTGGTCTGGCACATACAGTAGCAGCTCGGTAGTTAAAGCCCTGCTTACCAGCCAGGCTTAATAATCACCCCTCCTAAGGGCAGTCCAAATCATATAACGTTGTCTTTAAAAAGTTAAAATGTAGTTTGCTTCTATTGTCAGCAGAGGCATGCAGGTCCCAGCTCTCCGAACCCACAAGGAAAGGGGCAGCCCTGCTATCCCCTGCACCCATCTCTGCAATCCATGAGGGCACAGAGCTCCCATGGCTTTGGCTCTATGTTGACTCTGGTCCCATTAGGTCAGTGAAGGAAGGCACAGCTCCCCACAGCTTACAGACTCTTCCCGTAAGCATTTTTTGCTGGATCAGGCCCTCACCACCCAGCTGCACCAGTGCTGATTCTCAGAGGGAAAAGGAAAAGCCTCATTTGGTCACAACTCCACAGATCCCATCACCCCAGTTTAAGACTGCAGGATAAAAGGGTCCCACTTGCCTCTTGCTGCTCAGACCTGCACCTTCTCGCTGCTTGCTTTGGGCCGGCTTCAGATCCTACTGTGAACCAGTGTCACTCAAAAACTGCCAACAACCAGTGCAGTACAAAGCCTGGGCTCAGTAAGGTAGATCAGAGAGCAGAAACGTGTGAAGAGTGAGCCACACAAGCAGGGCAGTGGAAAGCATGGACTGGCCAGGCAAAGGTCCTCCTAATGTGTCATATGAGGAACAGCTGAGGGACTTGGGGCTGTTTAGCCTGGTGGAGATCGAAGGGAGACAATTGTTCTCGACAACTACTTGAAAGGCTGTTGTAGAGAGGGTGGGGAGTGTGGTGTATCAGTCTGTTCTCTCTAGTGGCCAGTGACAGGACTAGGGGAAATGGCCTTAAGCTGCGCCAGGAGAGGTTTAAGTCAGATGGCAGGAGGAACTTCTTTACTGAAAGGGTTGTCAGGCAGTGGAACAGCCTGCCCAGAGAGGGGGTTGAGTAACAGTCCCCGGAGATGTTGAAGAGAAGGGTAGATGTGGTGGGGGACAGAGTTCAGTGGTGCTGATAGGGCTAGGAAAAGGTTGGACTCAACGGTCTTGAAGGTCTCTTCCAGCTGAAACTGTTTTATGATTCTATGATTCAACATCAGGAAACCACTATCATGTGTAACTGCAAGTGTCTTGAGTTGGTGCTCAGCTGCTGCTGTGGTGGCATGCTCTGAAGACATGAGGTAGTCCCTTTTCGTACTGGTCTTCTTGCTGGGTATGAGGAAGTATCTCCAGTAGCAGGTGAGGTTGAGGTATAGAGGGAAGAATTAAGAGGCTTCTCAATGTTTTGCAGATATGGGGAAGGACATGAACTGTTGCTGTCTGCGTTATACCTAACACTTGACTAAAAAGCCCATATTTCCACCCAGGCTCAGCCAAGAGTGACCCAGCCTCTCTCTTTAGTTTGGTATTTCCACCATGTTGTCTCCCCAGCTGAGCCCCTGCCCCTGAACCCTTCCCACTGGCAGGTGACGTAGAGGTTCCCTGAGCCACTTCCTGATCAATTTGTGGATGGTGTCCTCTGTTATTTTTTGCCTAGAAGCAATTTTACTGCCCCAGCACTTGGAATGGTTGTGCTTATAGTAAAGCTGATAATTTCCTTAGATACATTGATTTTTAAGGATTTTTCTTAACATTCCCCTCAACACTACAAATTGCAGGGACTGATAAAGTTGGTTGGTGTTAGGGAAGTTTAACATCTGCATCCTACCCAGCCATGACCTCCTGGTGAGGAAACAGTAGCATAAACCTTCTTAAAGTTGACAGAAACACTAACTTCTTAAAAGTTTCTCTATTTAAACTTTCATCTATCTTAAACTTTATCTGTTTTCTTATATTTTATCTGTTTCAGTATGTTTTTTTAAAACACTTGCGAATTAAATCAACACAAGTTCTGTTGTTGCTGAAGCCTATTTAACCCAGACGTAATCCCTTAATCAAAACCTGATGAGGAAGGATTTCAATGATCTGATTTATATGGAAAAAGATGTGCTGTAGCTGCAGTCAATCCTTAGCAAAGCGTTAACTACAGTATCTGTGGCTTTCACTGGAGTTAACTGTGATAGCTGTGGTGTTCACTGGACACTCAGTACTGGTTCCCTGTTAGATGTGAGTGGCCTTGCTGTCACTGTTGCCTTCCAGATGAAGCAATTCGAGGGCTCAAGGCTATGCCTGAGCTGTTACCACATCCAGAATTGCTGCTTTCTCTGTTACTGTGAATATTTTACGATGTCAAAGATACTGTTGGTTGAGAGCTTTTTAAATCAGCAGGACCATCCTTCTGAGTCTGGTTACAGATAGGAGAACTTTATTCTTTGTTTCCATTTAAAATCAACTACAGAAGGATGTGATCCACATGACAGAGTCACAGAATTATTGAGGCTCATCACGTCCAGCCTAGTTAACCAGACCAGGGCACTAAGGGCCACAGCCAGTCTGTCCTTAAGCACCTCCAGGAATGGGGGCTCCACAACTGCCCTAGACAGTCCATTCCAGGGTCTGATCATGCTTTCCATGAGGAAGATCTTCATTACATCCAACCTAACCCTACCCTGACAGCTTCAGGCCCTGCCCTCTCATCCTGTCACTGGCCTGGGAGAAGAGCCGAACTCCCCCCACCTGACTACAACCTCCCTTCAGGTAGTTGCAAAGGAGAAGGTCCCCCCTGATTCTCCTCTTCTCCAGGCTGAACAACTCCAGCTCCCTCAGCCTCTCCTCATCAGACTTACCCTCCTTTAGGCCGGAAAGCCTTTTAATGTTATATGGAGCAATTTTCTATTTCACGTGGAACCCCAATGTATTTAAAAACATTAAAAATAAGAAAAAACACAGGAATTTTAAATCAACAAGATTCTGAAAATCAGTACCGTATTCCTATTGAAATTTGATTTCAAAGAACTGCTTTCAAGTAATCCTGTTGTTTTGATTCAAGCTGTAAAACACAAAGGGTTATTTTGATGCAGTACATGTATATTAAAAACTGCCACAGAAAATGGATATATTGCTGTCTGAACCAGGAACAGGCTTGTACAGGAGTCCCTCCTCCAGCTGTTCCTCAATACAGGGCTTCAGCATGTGCTCTGCTGTAAGATAAGGACAAGGCAGTTTCACCTTAGCCTTAACCTAAGGCACATAAAGACTTTGTTTATGGGATACAAGGATGTACTAAAAAGAAAACAGGGGAATATTATTTCTGTTGGACACTTGGTGGCAGCTTTTATCTGCAGCTTTAATATAGCTGTTGCCACTACATTGCTTATGTTTTATAGCAGGGGTTGAGCCAGCAAACACAGACTATAAACAACAGGGGCATGTTTTCCGCAGAATCACTGGCAATAGCTTCCTTTAATCACAAAAATCTTTTCCCAGGAACACTAAAATCAACACAAACGTTTATTCTGATTGAAGCAGGCAGATGTTTGTTGTCCTTTTTCCCCTTAGGAAACTACAGAGGAGCAAATGTTTTGTGAGGGTCTTTTAGCAAATTTGACTGCAGAAGGACTGGCAACTATTTAAAAAGAAAAACAAACCCAAACCACTTAATTCTAAAATTGACATGTAGTTCTTTACACGGGAAAGGCACTGCCAGTCCCGGTAGGCTGTCTTGTGAAAACTGTTCATCCTTAATTGGTCAGCAGTGAGACTGAAGTATACCATGGGTTGTGTGGTGATTTTTTTGCTCCTGCTGAAGAAGGGTGCAAAGATTTCAGCTTGACCCACTGCAGTACCCACCCAAGTACAAGCATGGCCCTTAGAGGCTCCCAGGACAAAGCAATGGCTGGGACCCCGTCTAAAAGCTTTAGCAAACCACGGACCTTCAGCTTCTGTGGCAGCACACCAGGGCCTTGCACAGCAAGGGTGAGACTGCCCCAAAGGCATCTGGAGAGGCTCTTATGTCTGAAGTGTGGCGAAGGCAAGAGAAGCAAAGCTCAGTACAGGCCAGCTCTGCGTCCTCACTCTATGAGAGGGAGCCTCTGACATGAGCCTCACCGGGACCCGATATGGCCCAGCCTCACGGCCAGGCTACGCAGGAAACGGGTAGAGCCCCGCGGCTTGGAGGTGTTTAAAGATCGTTTAAATGTCGAGCTGGGGGATCTGGTTTAGGGGTGAACTTGGTAGAGTGGGGTTGATGGCTGGGCTCGATGATCCCCAAGGGTCTTTTCCAACCTGAACGATTCTGTGGTTCAGGCTTGAAGGGATTCTGGCAGCTGGGTAAAAGTCGGCGTCCGAGGCTGTTGACTGGTTGTTGAGACTCTTCGTCGCTGAGAGAAGGTCGTTCTTTCCCTGGGAAATTAGCTCCTCACTCCAGCCCAGCAGACGTCTCGGCGCATCCCGGCCGGCTCGGCCCGGTGCTGCAGTTGGGCGCTCCCAAGCCCGGTGGCTGCAGGAACGCACACAGGTGCCTCCGCCGCCGGTTCCGCTGGGCTGCGAAGCAGGAGGAGCTGCCCGTGCCTACAGCAGAGAGCTGCTGACTAGTACTGACTGAGCTGAGGGTCCTGGGCCGGTATTACCTACACCCCTCTCCCTCCCGCGCTGGAGCTGCGCGCCCCGAAAGGCGGGGCCCGGCTA